>JBBDGP010000048.1:125000-147500 GCA_037952835.1 Lithobates septentrionalis | reverse complement strand
TAGAGCTCTCAGTTGGGGTTTTTTTTGGGAGGGCGGTTTGATCCAATTGGGATCTGTATATGTCTAGTTTTGGGGCTCTCTGTGTTTTTGTTTTTTTTATTGATTTTTGACATGCATTTAGAAATGAGAATTAATATACTATGTGAAGCACATGTGTTTTGTACTGGGTGAAACTATAGATCTCTCAGTTGGGTTTTTTTTTGGGGGGGGGGGGGTGATCCAGTTGGAATCTGTATATGTCTAGTTTTGGGGCTCTCTGTGTTTTTTCTTTTTTTTTATTGATTTTTGACATGCTTTTAGAAATGAGAATGAATATACTATGTGAAGCACATGTGTTTTGTGCTGGGGTGAAACTATAGAGCTCTCTGGGGTTTTTTTGTTGTTTTTTTTTTATCCAATTGCGATCTGTATATGTCTAATTTTGAGGCTCTCCTTGTTTTTTTTCTGATTGATAATTGACATGCATTTAAATATGGGATTTAATATACTATGTGTTTTTTACTGGGTGAAAATGTAGAGCTCTCTGTTTTTTGTTTTTTTTTTTGGTTTTGGTTTTTTTTTGGGGGGGGGGGGGGGGTTGACGCATTTGAGATCTGTATATGTCTAGTTTTGTTGCTCTCTGTGTTTTTTTTTTTTTTTTATTGATTTTTGACATGCATTTAGAAATGAGAATTAATATACTACGTGAATCACATGTGTTTTGTACTGGGTGAAACTATAGAGCTCTCTGGGGTTTTTTTTGTTTGTTTTTTTTTTTATCCAATTGGGATCTGTATATGTCTAGTTTTGAGGCTCTCCAGGTTTTTTTCTGATTGATAATTGACATGCATTTAAATATGGGAATCACGTGTTTTGTACTGGATGAAAATGTAGAGCTCTCTGTTTGTTTTGTTTTTGTATTTTTTTTTTGGGGGGGGGGGGGGGGTGGGGGTCTGTATATACTATGTAAATCACATGCGTTTTGTGCTGGGTGATACTATAAAGTTGTTTTTTGGGGGGTTGAACCAATTGGGATCTGTATATGTCTAGTTGTGGAGCTCTCTGTGTTTTTTTTTCTTTATTGACATTTGACATACATTTAGAATAGGACCTAATATACTATGTGACTCACATGTGTTTTGTACTGGTAAAAACTATATAGCCCTCTTTTTTGTTTTGTTTTTTGTTTTTTTGGGAGGAGACTATAATGCACAGAGTAAATGAAAAAAATGAATTATCAAAGGCAGGATCTGCCAATGTTGACGGGATCTGCTGAAAATAAACAAAACCTCTAGGCAAAGTCTGACTTAATAAATATGGCCAGATGGAGACATTATGGGGTAGTTTAAAAGGAGTTTATTAAAAAAAATGATAGATATTGTGTATGGTCTAATGAACCAGTGGGTATAACATGCTAATTTATATAATATTTCTGGAACCTATTAGACGTGATAAAACTATTTCACAAAAACAAGCTAAATAATTTCAGCAATAACTGAAGATTAATGGCAACTTAAATTGCCATCAAGTCATGAGGATTGTATTCTATGCCCTCGGTTGTGTGACTCAGGCCATATGCTGTACCAAAGCATACTGGTAGGTTGATTGGCCTTCTTTGGAACTGGCCCAGGGTGTATAGTAAATGCGAGTGTAAGCTTTGTGGGAATATTAGAGAAAGTGATTACTTTCAGGGCAATGATTGGTGTGAATGGTCTATCAACTTTCCAAAGTCCTATATAAATGAATCCAGACATTATAATAGAATTAGCACCAATTGAAACCAACTTTTTTAAGGTCTTTTACTTCTACAGGATAACACTATAAATACCTTTTTTTCAGTAATGATAAAGTTAAAATTGTTACCCGTGTCAACTGCACCAGGCAGAGGTAGTCATCATCCAAAGTGGCATTCCGACATCCAATTTCTATTAGTGCAATTAGTGCAATTCGGGCACTAGTGCAATTCTGTGTAATAACTGTGTATTATGACAAGTGCTTCTCATAAAACACAAACTATTTGGCCAAAATTATGTAGACCTCTAAATGATTGAATACTTCTTTTTCAATTGAAGAATATCTGATGCCACAAATGCTCTTTTTGGCTAAATGGAAACAAATTCCTATAGACAACCTCCAGCGTCTTGTGGAAAACCTTCCCAGAAGAGTTAAGGTTGTTAAAGGTGCAAGAACGGGGTGTGACTTCACTATAATTAGGCTGTCCAGTTCTGGGCACCAGTCCTCAGGAAGGATGTGCTGGAACTGGAGAGAGTCCAGAAAAGGGCAACAAAACAAATGAAGGGTCTGGAGGACATTAGTTATGAGGAAAGGTTGCGAGCACTGAACTTATTCTCTCTGGAGAAGAGACGCTTGAGATTGTACAAATACCGTACTGGTGAGCCCACAATAGGGACAAAACTTTTTACGCGTAAGGGAATTTAATAAGAAATGCGGCCATTCACTAAAATTAGAAGAAAAGCGGTTTAACCTTGAACTGCGTAGAGAGTTCTTTACTGTAAGAGCGGCAAGGATGTGGAATTCCCTTCCACAGGCGGTGGTCTCAGCGGGGGGCATCGATAGTTTCAAGAAACTATTAGATAAGCACCTGAACGACCGCAACATACAGGGATATACAATGTAATACTGACATATAATCACACACATAGGTTGGACTTGATGGAATTTTGTCTTTTTTCAACCTCACCTACTATGTAACTATGTAATAATGCTCATAGCTTTGGAATAGAATGTCCACCAAGCTTATATAGCTGTGGTGATCCACAACCATGTGGTCATATAATGTATGTATATTAGAGAGATATTGACATTCTGATGGAGGACAGCTGTCCTGAAGAATTAAATCCCTTTGTGCTGATGCCAAAAGCAAATAAATGAGGCAATTTCCTAAAAAGTTTTAACTTCAGACGTGGATTATTGGACTTCATTGAGACGATAACTTTATTAATCTGTTGAGCCACAGCTTTTTTATTTATTTTTTTTACTTCCGGATATTGATGAAGAGTCAATTATAAGTTTTAAGTCGTGCTAGATGAAGAACTCCTGAAGGATAATGAGCAATGGAAAGCATTGAGAGAGCTGTATTTCGCACATAGAGATTTTCCAACAAGTCATGAACTGTCTGAATATTTATCAATTTTTTTTTCTCAATAATGAAAGGAGAAGTTTCTACTTTATGACTGCAATGCATCCATTTGTAGGTCAAGCTGGGAGAAAAGTCATGGTGTTTTTCACACAGTATGACAGCAGATTCCTCACTTCCCACTGTTCTCAAAGAAAAAAAAACCTGTATGTAAATCTGCCCCGGTTACTGATTCATAGGGGAAAATTTACAGTTGCATAGAAACTGTCCATGCAAATTGGTGCAATTTCCTTAATTATTCCCAATATTTGAAATGATTATACAGTTTGTGTTGTAAATTTTGTGACTAGGAAAGAAAACTATAAATAAGCAAATATCTTGCAGTTGAAGAACGCACTGCAAGAAAAATGCTCTGCGACGTTTAGTAAATCTCACCCATAATACGTTTGAACTTCAATCCATAATACTCTCGTAATACAATAGGGATACATTGTCAGCTATACTGGTAGTAATGCATGCTAGGTGGGTTAGCTCTTGACATATAGGGCACTAGTCGTGAAGAGCATAGAGTTAAACATTCCTTTATCAAAGTAGTTCTAGCAATCCACCCAATCTTATGACAACCGTTTTGATCTGGATTGTCAGTTTTCTACTTTTTAAAAAGAAAGTTTCACATTTTTAATATTATTAATGGCTTGCTCCACCTCCCACCCCTCCCCATAAATAAAAGCTGTCCTTATAAAGAAAAAAAAAGCAGAACAACCCCCTCTAGCAATCCACCCAATATTTTCAGAACCTTTTTGGCCTCAATGGATTTTCAGTTATTCACCTTTCTTTTAAAAATATTTTGAGTTTTCAATATCTTTAATGGCTTGCCTCCCCAAAAAAAGTGAATGGATGTTTAGGTCCCTGTGAAGAGCATATAATTAAAAATTATTTCTTCAAAAACAAAAAACAAAAACAGAACAATCCCTCCTCTATCACCCCCCCCCCCCCAATCTTTTGACAACCTATTTGACCTGAAGGGATTTTCAATTATTTACCTTTTTTAAAAATGATTCAAGTTTTTAATATCTTTACGGGCTTATCCTCCCCTCCTTATTCTTCCTATGCCAAGCCCCCCCCCCCCCAACAAATGAAATGGGTATATAGGTCCTTGTGAAGAGCATATAGCTAAACATTCTTTCTTTAAAAAAGCAGAACAATCCCTTCTCTAGCAATCCACCCAATCTTTTGACAACCTATTCGACCTGAATGGATTTTCAGTTATTCACCTTTTTTAAAAATGTTTCAAGTCTTTAATATCTTTATGGGTTTACCCCCCCCCCCCCCCTATGAATTGAAGGAATAAAGGAGTCTTAAGGAGTCCATACCCTTTTACCTCTAACCTTTTGCTGCCCCCCCCCCCCAATAAATTGAACAGGCATTTAGGTCCTTGTGAAGAGCAATCCCTCCTCTAGCAATCCACCCGATCTTTTGACAACCTATTTGACCTAAATGGATTTTCAGTTATTCACCTTTTTTTAAATTTTATGTTTCAATATCTTTATGAGATTATCCCCCTCCCCCGCCCTATGAATTGAACAGTAAAGGAGTCTTTAGAACTCATAGCCTTTAGCCTCTACCCTTCCTAAAATGCTGAGTTCTCAGTGCATGCTGTTTTAAATGGATACCAGTGGTTGGAATTATGTGGTACAACCATTCTGTTGTTCATAATGACACCAGTCAACCACCGGTGAGTATTGAACCACATTAGTTAAGCAATGTTAAAAGAAATGACACCCCTGATAGAAAATGGGTCACCAATAGACCAGAAAAAACTCAATAAGATCCAAGTACCAGTTAATATGCCCAATTTGGGTTGAACCTTGGTTTTCAGATAATCGATTTTCCCATCTCTACATCTTTGTCAAGCTTACAATTCCTGTTTAAAAAAAAATAAAATCATTTCATCTTAAAACAGACATATTGAAAGGGCCAAGTTGTCCTTCTGTGCTTCATTTTCATATGTACAGATAAGCATTTTAACGGCTTTCATGCATTGTTCAAACACCTGCTTCCTGCAGATGGGCTAACCCGCCTTTCCCTGATATTATCAGTCATAACCAGACTAATTATATTCTATTATACCCTATAGATATTTCTGAGCATCCGCCCCAGAAGAGTGTCCTTACACGAAACGCGTCGGGCATATGTGATGCTGACTCATGTCTGTTACAGACTATCAATTTAGATTCTCAACTACCCATCAATCACAGTTTTACTGTTTTACAATACTCTTATTTTCTTCCCAAGTGCTGCTTATATAATGTATGTACACATGATTTCATCTAATGTAACAACCAACTATTTCAGACCAATATGTGATGTCTAGTTGATATTTTTATGTACCTCTTTGTCCATTCCACACGTGTATGTAGATGTGTGGGTGGATCATATATGAATTAATATACCTACTGTCAATGTGGTCTTTAATATCGCCATGTTCTCTATATATCTTTTCATAATCAATAAATTTGTACTTTTTTCAATCTACCTTCACAATGTCAACAACCTCATTTAAAGTTCCACCTTTCCCTCTTTATTTTCTTATCCTAGGGATGGAGGCACACCACATATATGTGCCTCATTCAAAGTCCCAAAAATCCCCCCTTCTTTAATATGCACAATTTGAGTTGAACCTTGGTTTTCGGATAATCGATTTTCTCATCTCTACATCTTTGTCAAGCTTACAATTCCTGTTTGAAAAAATAAAATCATTTCATCTTAAAACAGACATATTGAAAGGGCCAAGTTGTCCTTCTGTGCTTCATTTTCATATGTACAGATAAGCATTTTAACGGCTTTCATGCATTGTTCAAACATCTGCTTCCTGCTTTATCATTCTGTGCAAGTATTAAAAGAAAAACGCCGGGCAACATTTTAAAATGTATGTAGCCTATATGTCCATGTTAAAGCTATATTTCTGTATTTTTCTTTTGCCTTTCGAAGCCATCAGTAGCAATGTTTTGGGTCTAGGGTCTGGCTACAACAATGAGCCTTTACACACAATGCAATTCCCCAGTGAACACTCACTCTTCAATAATTAGAGACTCTTCATAATATTTTGAGTTTCTTTTTTTATAAATATTTGTACTGCTGTCAAAATGAAATAGCAGAATGTGCATAACTTTGCATTAGTTTTGTTTACAGGCAGTATTTATCCCAAGTAGAGATGAGCCAGTCCGCTAGGATTTGAATGGTTGGTAAACTGATGGACCCAAAGCAAGCACTCCCCTGGTAACCTTGGGGATTGGAGTAGGGGTTAGGTTGGTTTAGTGCCAGAGTTTCTAGAGGATTCATAAGGGTATGGTTAGGCATTAGCAGGCTGAGTGTTATGTGTTAATGTAAGGTTGATTGTAAGGGTTAGGTTGTGTGTTGGGGGTGGTAAAGTGTCAAAGGCTCATTTTAGGCTTGGGTCAAGTGTTAGGGTTTATTAAGGGAGTATTAAGTGTGGGGTACAAGGATGTTACAGCTTAGGGCAGCCTTTCTCAACCTTTTTTTCCCCCAAGATGAACCCCTAACATAGTTTTCAGGAACCCCTGCTTAAATCAATTCATCTGAAGTCAGTGGAAAGAATGCTTCTTGAATTGGTGGTCAGTGGTTAGAATGTTCTTTCTATTGGTTTTTAGTGGAAGGAATGCTTATACATTGGTGGTCTGTGGAAAGAATGCTCTTTACGATGGTGGTCTGTGGGAAGAATGCTCATACATTGGTGGTCTGTGGGAAGAATGCTCTTTACATTGGTGGTCTGTGGTAAGAATGCTCTTTACGTTGGTGGTCTGTGGGAAGAATGCTCATACATTGGTGGTCTGTGGGAAGAATGCTCTTTACGTTGGTGGTCTGTGGGAAGAATGCTCATACATTGGTGTCTGTGGGAAGAATGCTCATACATTGGTGGGCTGTGGGAAGAATGCTCTTTACATTGGTGGTCTGTGGGAAGAATGCTCATACATTGGTGGTCTGTGGGAAGAATGCTCTTTACATTGGATGGTCAGTGGGAGGAATGCTCTTTACATTGGATGGTCTGTGGGAGGAATGCTCATACATTGGTGGTGACTGCGAAGAATGCTCTTGACATTGGTGTCAGTGGAAAGAATGTTCTTTACATTGGTAGTCAGTGGGAGGAATGCTCCTAAATCAGTGGTTAGTGGGAAGAATGCTCTTTACATTGGTACTCAATGGGAAGAATGCTTCTTAAATTGGTGTTCAGTGAGAAGAATGCTCTTCACATTGGTAGTCAATGGGAGGAATTCTCCTACAATTATGGTCAGTTGGAGGAATTATTCTTAATTTGGTGGTCAACCAGAAGAATGCTCCTTGCAGTGGTCGTCTGTGGAAAAAATGCTCCTTACATTGGTAGTCATTAGGAAAAATGCCTCTTAAATTGGTAGTCAATGGGATGCAGCCCTTACAACTGGGTTCAGAATACCACCATTGAAAACAGCTTAAAAAAATAATTGGTGTCTTGGTGCTGGCTCCACCAAGTGGCATTGGCCACAGTTTAAGGAACCTCTAGCATCCTCTGGAGGAACCCCAGGGTTGCATGGAAATCTGGCTGACTATGGCTGGTTTAGAGACACTTGGAGGGAAGTGCCTTTTATTGGTTTTCACTATCAAAGGCTATTGTACCATAAGGCAATGAAGTGCCCTCTATCATACCCCACTATTGCCACAGCTCAAGCAAAAAAAAAAAAGAGAAAGAAAATATAACTTTGCCTACTTTTGTGATTTATTCTCGATTCACACCTGTTCACTTTAATGAGGTGAGCAGAAGTGGCTATCCATGAAAATGAAAACAGGCAATTATAAGAAGCATTTTATGTGAATTGCTTACACAAAAAGCATGCTTTTGCAACCATTCTTTCTAAACTAAATTGACTTGCATTTAGCCAATGTTGCTTATTGCCATGATTGAGTTTCTCCGATAAAACAAAGGATGGCAGGCAGCACAGAGGAAAACAGTTACAGCTTATGTCTGCTACAGAATTGCACATACAAGCTCACTTGATTTTTGAAGGTCCAGTCTGCAAGTGCTGTAGTGGCTTTCATTAAAGGATATTGAATGTATGAAATTCAGAGTATCAGGATGAGACGCCATTATTTTACTAGCCATTATTGCATCGTCATCTCTCTCTACTTTCCACCTAGTGCCTTGCCAAAAAAAGGACACGTATGTAGGAGAATAAAGTCTCAAGGTCTTTTCTACACACAAAGACAGAGGAGAATAAGTCTGCCTGTATGAAGATGTCCTTTGTGCCTTTTAGGACTAAGTCAGTTCTTTTGAATTAATTCTCACTGGCAATATGGAATAAGCATAGCTCATCTCACACTAGAATATAAAAGATGAACTCCAGGCAGGCAGCCTAATACATTTGATATACATATACAGAACAAACCTGTTTTACTCACCAAATGATTTTTAATTCTATTTGTCCAGTCTTGTGATCCAAGCAGACACCTCAGACCAGGGGCGGACTGATAACTCATGGGGCCCCCGGGCAATAGGAGATTATGGGGCCCCCAGGCAATCAGAGATTATGGGGCCACACAGTATACACACACACAGTATACAATCACACAGTATACACATAAATGTACACACAGTATACACAGACAGATGTAAAAAAAATACAGATTTATACATACTGTCCCTGGTTTTGCTGAGGCTGGCAACCCTGATGGGGCCCCCTAGTGGCCCAGGGCCCTCGGGCAGTGCCCGAGTGGCTCAATGGTCAGTCTGCCCCTGCCTCAGACACAGTGGCAGCCCCGCACTTACCCCCATCTAGGTCACGGGCGACGGGCGGTGTCTCCTCCTTCTGGTGCGTCACAGCGGCTTCCCCTGCATCACCTCCCTCCACCTCCTCTGTGGCCAAAAGGGTCACTTCTCCTCTCGACCAATCAGGTGACGGGTCTCACCACCCGCTTCCTGATTGGCCTGGGAGGAGAATCAGGAAGACAATAGCGAATATTAATTCGCTATTGTCACACCCTTTTTTGAAGCCTATTAGCGTCTCTGGCTCTAATCAGGTGCTTCTAAAAGAAAAAAAAAACATTGTAATCAAGGCGTCTGGTGCCCTGCATGTAGATTAGGGTGCCAGAAGCATGGATTAGGGGGGGGGGCTGCATTATGGGCCATCACTGGTCAGACAGTACAACCAGATTACCCACCTCTATTGCAGCAGCAGTGGCATGCAATGCCAAGCTGCTGCTAACAAAGCAAACAGAATATTATAATGCATTAAAAAGGGGATTAATTCCAGAGATTAAACAATGATTCTCCCACTCTACAAGACTCTGGCCCAGCCGCACCTGGAGTATGCTGTCCAGTTCTGGGCACCAGTCCTCAGGAAGGATGTATTGGAAATGGAGCGAGTAAAAAGAAGGGCAACAAAGCTAAAAAAGGGTCTGGAGGATCTTAGTTATGAGGAAAGGTTGCGAGCACTGAACTTATTCTCTCTGGAGAAGAGACGCTTGAGAAGGGGATATGATTTCAATATACAAATACCGTACTGGTGACACCACAATAGGAATAAAACTTTTTCGCAGAAGGGAGTTTAACAAGACTCGTGGCCACTCATTACAATTAGAAGAAAAGAGGTTTAACCATAAACTACGTAGAGGGTTCTTTACTGTAAGAGCGGCAAGGATGTGGAATCCCCTTCCACAGGTGGTGGTCTCAGTGCAACTGTTAGATAAGCACCTGAACGACCGCAACATACAGGGATATACAATGTAATACTGACACATAATCACACACATAGGTTGGACTTGACGGACTTGTGTCTTTTTTCAACCTCACCTACTATGTAACTATGTAGCAGCTTAGCTTGGTCAGGGGAACATTACCAGTCAGCTCAAAGGACAATGGAGCAGCAGGACATAAATAAAGCATCACTTTGTTTAAAGTACTATCTCTCGTGTTCATTAGGTTCACTCTCAGCACTTACGCACTGCAGCAGAGACTGACCGGCCTATTGCGTTGGCCTTCCCTGACAAACTCATACTTTTAGTCATAATTTAAAAAAAAAATAACATTTTTAATTGAAAAATAATTTCGTTAATTGGTGTTTTTCAAATCTTTCTTGAGTTTAGCTTTAACAGATGGGCGCATATGTTCAATTAAATAGAATAAATAAATAAATATATATATATATATATATATATATATATATATATATATATTTGAACATTTACACATATTTCATGATACCTACCTACACAAATACGTACACACTCATTCTCCATACAAGCTAAAGATATATGACATCAATATGTAGTTTCTTTAAAGAGACCCTGCCGCCAGCCTACTAGATTATATGTGAATTTAATATATGTAGTGCATATTATTTACCTTCAAACTGCTCTCTTGTGTAGACATCCAAAAAACCTGGGACTGCTGCTGCCATCTTGAATGTGATGTCAGCAGGTCCAGCACACTCAGGTGACACTCTATAGTAGTCCCCATTTACCACTCTTCACCAGCGGCTATATGAAAGGCTAAAGGAGAAGTACAGCCAGAGCTCCTTTGGCTGTACTTCTCCTGTGGATCACAGGAGTGCACTGTGATCTGCACTCCTGTGACCCTATTTCAGCCCGCTATCGGCTGACATCACAGATCTGGTCAGGAAAGATCGCGACAATGGAGTCAGGATCTGCCCACATGTCTGGACCGGCTCCTGGCTCAGCCTCCCAACAAGCCGCTGAGAGCCTGAGCTGGCCGCTCCCGCCCCCTCCACTCCAGTGAGCGTGGGTGGGGGGGGGCAGAGCAGAGAGCGGCGACTGACATTCACCAGCTCTCTACTCAGGGTGCTCGAAGAACCCGAGCGATTGTCAATGTTAGATCACTCCATTTTCAATCTTAGATGCACAAGGGGACAGATGCAGTATCAGGCCAATGCTGCATCCACCTGGGTAAGGATGAGTATTAACCTCCCTGGAGGTATTCCCGAGTGTGCCTCGGGGTGAATTTTCATGCATGCCACCGGCGGCCCACTTCCGATGTGATTGGACAAACTGAGAGCCATTCAGTGGATCCAGCGGATACAATGTTCGCCTGCACCCCACGATCATTCTCAGGAGAGGCAGAACGGTGGTCTGCCTGTGTAAATAAGTAGGACCGCCATTCTGTGAGAGGGTAAGTTGGAGATCTTGTGTTTCTTCTAAGCAGGAACATGAATCTCTGTCTTCCCCAGTGAATGCACCCCCCCCCCCCCCCAACAGTTATAAATCACCCCCTAGGAGCACATTTCACCCTTTGATTGCCCCTGATGTTAAGCCCTTCCCTGCCAGTGTCAGTACAGTGACATTGCATTTTTTTTTAGTACTGATCACTGTATTAGTGTCACTGGTCCCAAAAAAGTGTCACTTAGTATCTGATTTGTCCACCGCAATGTCGCAGTCCCACTAAAAATCGCTGATCGCCACCATTACTAGTAAAATAAAATACATAAATAAAAATTTGCGCAAAATGTTGGCGCTATATAAGTCTTGTATAATAATAAATATATCCCATAGTTTGTAGACGCTATAACTTTTGCGCAATCAATATACGTTTGTTGGGATTTTTTTAACATCCACCAGCTCTGTGATGTCGTCATGGAGGAGTGGAAGAGGATTCCAGTGGCAACCTGTGAAGCTCTGGTGAACTCCATGCCCAAGAGGGTTAAGGCAGTGCTGGAAAATAATGGTGGCCACACAAAATATTGACACTTTGGGCCCAATTTGGACATTTTCACTAAGGGGTGTACTCACTTTTGTTGCCAGCGGTTTAGACATTAATGGCTGTGTGTTGAGTTATTTTGAGGGGACAGCAAATTTACACTGTTATACAAGCTGTACACTCACTACTTTACATTGTAGCAAAGTGTCATTTCTTCAGTGTTGTCAGATGAAAAGATAGAAGAAAAAATTTACAAAAATGTGAGGGGTGTACTCACTTTTGTGAGATACTGTATGTAGTGGGTTTTTGATGGCACCTTAAAAGTTCTATATGTTTTTATTTGTTTTTATTTTTTATTTTTAATGTGACTACACTGCATCATGAGAGGTGATCATCATAAGCAATAAAGGAGTACTGAATACATTTTCCAACTTCGGGCAAAGTGGCAATGATTTTTGGGTTAATGCTTACCAATCGATTATATATTTTTATTTATTTTTGCCATATAAAAACCAAACTGCGAAGTGGAGAAAAGTTCTATCCGGGGCTGGATTCTGTGCAATCCTTGTTACAGATGTATCAGTCATTATTCAAGACTGGCCCCACCATATGTGATAGTGCTGTGTATTGCACCAGATGGATGGCTGCGCAGAGAGAGAGAGAGAGAGAGAAAAAGAGAGAGAGTGGGCGAAACACATAGTAACATGGCACGAGAAGCAAAAGTATAATAAAGCAGATGGTTTAAATCTCTTCCAATATAATGAACTGTTAAGTGATATCTACATTGTATGAGCCGACTGAGGAAAAAAAAATCTATCTTACCATGGGTATCTGCTAGAGTTCATGGGATCCTGTTAAAAAAATAAGTAATCCATATTTTTTTTATGTATTTATTCTTTTCATTTGTTTTAAAGTAGAGCTAAGCCAGAAATGTAGAAAAGATAAATAAATAAATAAATAAGAAACATTAGCAGACAGATATTTAGGGTAGACGAGGGTCTATGTCTCTTCTTCCAAAAAAAAGGGTCCCATTGCTTGCTACAAGATTTTTTTATGTTTTTTTATTGTACACTTGCAGTTGTGTATACGAGATTCTATGTACTATCACATCATCTGACAGATGCCAGGTATAAGCGTCAGAATGACGAAAGTCCTGTGCCCAATGCGCAGGAGTTGCGTCATTTCAGCTGTACCAACCAAGGCAGCAGAAGAAGATGGAGAGGAAATGGAAGCGTCCAGAGATGGAGTAATGATGGAGATTGTGGACAGCGCTGGAGGGAGTGCCATAATGTGCAATACCTACACATTATGACAAAAGCTCCTGGTGGACCCGAAAAGTTTAATTCCACTTAAAAGTGTTGTTCCTCTAAAAAAAAATCATAATAATAACAAATAATACATAAATAAATAACAAAGCGGGCGCATGCGCGGCGCTCTGTGAAATGGACGCTTGATCACAGAGCTCCGTCCCGCTCCGAGCGATCGGCACCCCCCGCAGCGGATACACTCTCCCCACACACTCCAAATCGGGAGCGGAACACGGCGGCACCCCACAGGAACGGGTTTGGGCAGTCTCATACACCCAAACGGACCCCAGAGGACAGTTTCCTTTCTCAGCCGGCCACCACACAGACACCTAAGATGGCGGCGGAGCGGCACACAGGCGATGCTGCACATTCAGGCACAACGGATCCCTCTCCATGGCGCACAGCTCTCCTTAAAGAGGTTTGTGGAGAGACTCATATGCCCCTTCATATCATGGATCCAGCATCTCCTGCCTCCACAGTGTCTCTGCTAGATCAGGCCCTGGATGGACTGCACACACCACACACTGCCTCATCCTCACAGAGGCCTAGCTCTCAGCCACAGGATGTGAATCAGCTCTCCTCCTGCCCCACTGATATTTCTATGCTCTTCACCAAATTTGCAGAAATGCTTGATAAAGGTCTCGCACACACTGCTGCCAAAATAACTTCAGATATCACCTCTGATATCAAATCAGACCTTCACCTCTTGGGATCCCGCATTGAGCATATTGAAACTAAAATGGATGCTACGATCGATCGGGTCAATCAAAACACGGATCGCTTTCAGGAACTCCATGATCAGCTGGAGGGAGCAATCGCCAAAATCGATGACCTTGAGAATAGGTCCAGACGACTGAACTTCAGGATAAGGGGTCTTCCCGAAACATTCACGGACATTCCGGAAGCAGTTCATTCTCTCATCAAACACCTGATACCTGACATCAGAGCCCACAGACTGGAGCTCGATAGGGCCCACAGAGCCCTAGGCCCCCCGCGTTCAGATGGTCTTCCCAGGGACATTGTGGTGAAACCTCTCTACTACAACGTTAAGGAGGAGGTCATGAGGAGGGCTCGCACCATGCCCCAAATTCAACTTCTGGGTCACACAGTTCAGGTGTACGCTGATATCTCTCCTTATACTATCCAACGACGACGAGCACTTAAACCACTCCTAAATGTCCTGACACAGAAAAATGTAAAATACTGGTGGCTTTTCCCGCTGAGCCTAAAATTTGAATTCAACGGTAAACCTTTCAGATTCTCTACACTGGCAGAGGGAGAACTTTTGCTGAAAAAACTGGGACTCTTGACCACTGATCAAACATCACCGATGCAGTCTTCTCCTTCACTCCTTCCCAAAAGGCCACCTCCACCCAGTCCGCTGACATCGACGTGGCAAAAACCCAAGTACAAGAAAGCCAAGGAGGGCCCTGCTACCTGAACCACCAGACTTTTTTTTTGTGTTTTTTTTTCCTTTTCCTTCCTTTTTGGGAAGTAGACATACCTCACCTCTTCACCTTACAGGTCTCCCTCCTTTCTTTGAAGAGGCACCTGTCTGGTCTTGGGGGGCGTGGATCGTTTGTGCTCCTTGATTAATGGGGCTATACCCTTTGCATAGTATTTTTATTTCAAACATAAGTTTGGGGTTTTTTTTTTTTTTTTTTTTTTTTTTTTTTGTCATATGGGACAATTTTACGTTGAGATCCTCTCTGTTTCCACTTCTTACAGGCTTAATTCTCAGTTATCACTGGGAAAGGGAGTGTGTCCTAATAGGTTACACATTACTTTTTGAAAAAAAATTTTTTTTTGGGGTGCCGTGCACGGGGCGGTATCTATGCGCCTCGTCCTTCCCGCGGAGTCGGATTGTTTTCATTCCTACTTCGAGTTGGGACTCCCTCCACTAATTTGGAGGCTACACATTTTTTTTTATCTCGGGATATGGTGAAAGCATTTTTCACATATCCCTGGATCCTCTTCTCTTTTCCTTCTTTTCTTCTGCTTTCTCTTTCTCTTAATATCTTTACTAAATTTGTATTCTTTTCAGTGGCGTGTGCGGTGTCGCTTACCCACAGGACCCGGGATCGTGAGCTGGGGATATTACGGTTTGCACGTGACCACATACCACCTGTCCATCGGAAGGTAAGTGGTGGGGGTTTGCTGGCATCTCGACCTATCCTGCTCCATGGCTGACCACACCACCTCCACACAGACCCTACGTTTTGCTTCGCACAACGTACAGGGGCTAAACTCCCCACTTAAGCGTCGGAAAGTCTTTCAATACTACCATGACCAAAAAATAGACATACTATTCCTTCAGGAAACACACTTTCCGAGATCTTACATTCCGTCTTTCATACATGCCAAATTCCCCACATTCTTTCTTGCCAATTCTGATAAAAAAACTAAAGGGGTGGGAATTTTTTTTTCCCGCAAAACACAATTTTTACCAACCTCTGAATTTCGGGACCCTGATGGCAGGTTCATTATGGTGAAGGGACTCATTGATGACCAGCTTTACTCCCTAATCTCTTATTATGCACCTAACCAAGGACAAGCAAAATTTTTCCAATCCCTCTTTCACACCCTAGCTCCAATGCTGGAAGGCATGGTCCTATACGGCGGAGACTCAAACGTAGCATTTGACGCAGGAAGAGATAAGTCTAGACCCCCGGGAAGGGATGTTGTGCGCCCCACCAGACAGAGTCTCAATGTAGCGAGACAGATCTTTCACCAGGGCCTAGTGGATGCCTGGAGGGAACTAAATCCTGGAACTCGGGATTACACGCATTATTCTAGCCCCCATAATACTTTTGCCAGAATTGATCATTTCTTCATTATGCAAAAACATCTTCCATTGGTACGTAAGGCAATCATTAAGGACTCTGTCTGGTCGGACCACTCCTCCCTTCTCTTAGTCATACACAAACCTGTAACTCATTGCCAAGGGTTCCATTGGAAATTGAATGCCTCTTTGCTTAGTAACCCCTCACATGTCAATGAAATTAGCAAAGATATCCAGGAATACTTTTTGCTTAATGATATTGAAAACATCTCTCCCATCACATTGTGGGCAGCTCACAAAGCCTTTGTTAGGGGCAAGCTAATCCAAATGTCCGCTAAACTAAACAAAGCCCGCAAACTGGAAATAGCTAGACTTGAGAGTGAATTTTCTCACCTCAGTAAACAACATAAACGTAATCCCACTTCTACATCGGCAGCTAGCCTAGAATCGGCGCGCATGGCTCTTAATTTATCACTCACGGCGGTTGCGGAGAAAAGTTTGCGATGGGATGGAGGGAGGTTCTATTATCAAAAGGACAAATTGGGTGCCATGTTAGCACGCAGGCTTACTCCAAGGTTGAGGGTACACACTTTACCTAAGATACGTTTAAGTAATGGTTCTCTGTCCCAGAATCCTCTGAAAATCATGGAATCCTTTCATGATTTTTACCGATCTTTATACAGCTCTCATGGTTCTGAATCCTTGTCTACCTCAATTGATTCTTTTCTGGACTCTCTGAAGATCCCTAAGCTCCGAGAGCATCATAAAGACAGCCTCGAAAATCCTATCTCTGCAGAGGAAGTATCTCAGGTCATTCATGACCTTAAAAATGACTCTGCCCCTGGTCCAGATGGCTTTTCAGTCCCGTATTACAAACACTTCTCCCAGCAGCTTTCCCCATTTCTAGCTCGCTTTTATAATCAGCTACGAGCAGGGGGACAACTAGATAAGACGCTTAATTCAGCTTTCATCACAGTGATACCAAAGCCAGATAAGGACACTAGCTGCACAGCTAATTACAGGCCCATCTCATTGATCAACAATGATCTTAAAATCTTAACTAAAATCTTAGCTAATAGAATATCTGCCTTTATAAGCTTGTATATTCATAGGGATCAGGTGGGATTCATTCCTGGGAGACAGGGTCCAGACCAGATCAGGAGAGCGATAGACATAGTTTCGTTACTGAACTCTGGCTGGGACAAAGGACCCCCTCAACAGGGATTATTTCTGTCTCTAGATCTAATGAAAGCTTTTGACTCTGTCTCCTGGGCTTTCATGTTCCCGATTCTACAGAAGTGGGGTTTTGGTTCATCCTTTCTGAACATTATAGGAGCCTTATACGAGACTCCGGTTGCACAAGTTAAACTGCAGGGTTATTATTCAGACCCTTTTCCGATTCTAAAGGGTACTAGACAGGGCTGCCCTTTGTCCCCATTGATCTTTGCCGTGGTCATCGAGACACTAGCTATCGCCATCCGGGATAACCCAGACATACATGGAGTACGTTGTGGTCCACAAACCCACAAATGCGCTCTTTTTGCAGATGACGTTTTACTTTTCATCTCCTCACCACTTACTTCTTTACCTAACTTATACAAGGTGCTCGATGACTTCGGCAAGGTATCGGGCCTTAGGGTTAACTACTCTAAATCTAGGGCTCTAAACATTAATCTTCCACCCTCCATGATGACCTTGCTTAAAAAAGACTTCCGCTTCAGTTGGGGGGAAAAAATGATCCCCTATCTAGGTATCAACCTTACTGCATCTATTGACGACCTTTACAAAGCTAATTTCCCCCCACTTTTTCGTAAACTCGGAGAGGATCTCTCAAGATGGGATAAAATGGGGTTATCTTGGTTGGGTAGAATTAATTCGGTGAAACTGACTTTGCTACCACGTGTCCTTTATCTCTTTAGGTCCTTACCTATACCAATCCCCAAAGATCACCTCAGGAAGTTTCAATCCAAAATTGTTAAATTTACATGGGGCGGGAAGGGACATAGGATCTCCAAGGAGACTCTGTTCAGGAGCAGGGATCAAGGAGGAGTGGGTTTACCTAATCTTCTCTGGTATCATCAGGCAGCACAACTTTCCCAACTGTCCACTGTATACTCTAAGATTGCCCACCCAGATTGGGTACATATTGAACGACAGGCGATCCCTCAATTCACTTTAGATTACATTCTCTGGTCTCATCCAAGATCTAGACCTGCCATCATGGTTCCTACACTTTCCCATTCCCTGACAATGTGGGACTCTCTCAAACACAACCCCCGATTAGTTTCTAATTGGCAACCATTGTCCCACATCTTTCGAAATCCCCTTTTTCCTCCAGGTATGGACATTCAAGCATTCCACTGGTGGCTAGATAAGGGGATGTACAGGATAGGACACTTTGCTAACCCTACAGGACCCCTCACTTTGACCCACTGCATCAACAAACTGGATATGCCCAACACAGAAAGATTTCGTTTCAGACAGATATTTCACTTCCTGCAGTCTCTTAGGTCCCCCAGTCATATTCCTCTTTCGATCACGGAGTATGAACGGTGGTGTGGTCAGGCGGTGGAGCAGAGGGGCGGGATCTCAGTGATTTACCGATCACTATCTAGGGCTGAGACTAAGACACTCTTCATGCGCGAATGGGAGAATGATCTCCATCACACCTGGAGTATTGAGGAATGGCATAGAGCTTCTATGGCTGCATCCAAGGGCATTTTGAATATAGCATTAGTGGAAGCAAATCTGAAAGTCCTTATGCGGTGGTATATGGTCCCTCTCAAAATCTCTAAAATCTACCCTAATGCTTCCCCTATATGCTTTCGACATTGTGGGCATATCGGGTCCATGTTACACATCTGGTGGGACTGCCCTAGGATACGGGGCTTATGGAATAGGATCTTTCATACCATTAGGAAAATAACGGGTTTCCCAATCCAAAAATCTCCTCAACTAGCTCTGCTGAATTTTCCCTGTCCTAACATTCCTAAAGTAGTTCAACGACTTATTATGTTCATTTTCCTAGGGACCAAACTCACGATTGCAAGGGCCTGGAAGAGATCCACTGTTTCCTATCTATTAGTTAAGCGAAAGATTTCATGGATCATGTCCCAGGAGAAGACGGTTAGTATTCTCCTGGACACTTCCTCTAAACACGACGCCATCTGGGATCCTTGGGTGAAATACATTTCCCCGCCTCCCCTGTCTGTAGCTTGACCTGGACCACTGTGGTTGAGCGACTACCGCACCGTCATAGGATGTATTATTACATATTCTCTATCCTTTCTTTTCTTTTCTCTCTCCTTTCCTATCTTCTTCTCCTTTTTGCACTATAGATTTCTAGCAGACAGGTTAGACTACCTTGTTAACATATACAGCATCTACTATAACCTATGCCTTTCTTATGGATGTTAGGCTTCTTCTATTGCTTAACTGAGCTTATTTCATGCAGACTGAACCTATAGTTTTATTTTCCTCTCTTGTTGGACAGCCTCATGCAAATCTTACCATAAGCTCTACTAGTTATTTTGTCCTGCTGAGCATAACACTTTTGTTAGATACCTTATTCTTGAATTCTCTCACGCCTTTAAACACTTTACTTCATTATTTTTTCATTTTATACCATTGTAATAAAAGTTTTGATTCTCCTGGGTGGTGGACCTCCCCTCCTGGCACAGCTAGTTCCCATGTGGGGTGCAGGTGTAGGGGAGTGCCCATCTCTTCGGAGCCGGTCTTTTGGAATTCAACCCAACGCTGACAGCATATATTGCTTAGTCCTACATACGGTTCATGTTCTGTCTGCTACTTTATAGGTATGTGTTATACCAGTGATTGTACCTGTAATTTTGAGCATTATTTTTTGTTTTGTTAAACTCTCAATAAAAACTATTGAAAAAAAAAAAAAAATAAATAAATAACAAAGCATAAATTATACATAATAAAATAATAATTCCACTGACAAGCAAAACACAAAAGGGTACAAAAATATGTTATAAAAGGTCACTATAAACCACATGGGGTGCACTGAGCCCATTTAATTTTCTCTACTGTGCTCCTTAAGAAGGGACATAAAATGCCCCCCACTAAGACTCTGGACCTTGCCCTGCTTGTGCTCCCTCAAAAAAACTATAGATGCTGTTTGGCAATATGGAAAAAAAAACACATGATGGCCATTCTGAATCCCTGTGAGATTTTTCCAGTGTCCTGGTTAGCAGGAAGCAGGTAAGGACCGCCCATGAGGAAGTCAAATTCTCCAATTTTCTGCAGCAAAAAAAAAAAAAAAAAAAACAAGACAAAAAAAAAAAAAAAAGCAATATTTGCATCCTAACTTTGAACAAGTATTTATATATTACAAGTAGTGGTGGCAAAAATGTATGCAATGCTTTATATATTTTGTACACTCACATCAGTCCCTGCCTTTAAGGAGCTTACAATCTAAGACCCCCCTATATCACATACATACAAGGATCACATTAGACAGGAGCCAATTAATTTACCAGCATGTCTATTAAAGTGGTATTAAACCTTAGTTTGTCATACTTACCTGCTCTGTGCAATGCTTTTGTATAGAGCAGTCCCGATCCTCTTCTTCTGGTGTCCCACACTGTCACTCCAGGCCCCTCCTCTTTGGCGGATGGCCCTTACGGAAAGTCGCCTTCCATGGGGTCACCCATGCGTGCTGCCTCCCGAGCCCCCCCCAGACAGCGGGATTCCGCACCGCCCCCCCCCCCTGCTCCTGTGTTACAGCATTTGATTGACAGCAGCAGGAGCCAATGCCTCCCGCTGCTATCAATCTGCCCACTAAGGAATGAGAGATGGGCAGGAGCTGCTGCACTCGTGCACATCGCTGGACCTCAATTACGAGGAACGACTGCAAACACTAAATCTATTCTTGCTGGAGATGAGACACCTAAGAGGGGACATGATAGCGATCTACAAATATCTCAATGGGGATCCCAGCATAGGAAATAAACGTTTCAGTTCCAGGGATTGTAAAAGGACACGGGGGGCACACAATGAGACTAGAGGAGAAGCGGTTTAACCTTAAACTTCATAGGGGGTTCTTCACTGTCAGGGCAATGAGGATGTGGAACTCTCTCCCACAATTGGTGGTGGCTGCGGGGAGTATGGATATTTTTAAAAGACTCTTAGCTGTACATCTTAACCACTTCAGCCCCGGAAAAATTTACCCCCTTCCTGACCAGAGCACTTGTTGCGATTCGGCACTGTGTCGCTATAACTGACAATTGCGCGGTCATGCGACGTTGCACCCAAACAAAATTGACGTCCTTTTTTTTCCCACAAACAGAGATTTCTTTTGGTGGTATTTAATCACCTCTGCGTTTTGTAATTTTTGCGCTATAAACAAAAAAAGAGCAATATTTTTGACTTTTTGCTACAATAAATATCCCCCAAAAATATATAAAAAAACACTTTTTTTCTCAGTTTAGGCCGATATGTATTCTTCTACATATTTTTGGTAAAAAAAAATCGTAATAAGCGTTTATTGATTGGTTTGTGCGAAAGCGTCTACAAAATAGGGGAGAGTTTTATGGCATTTTTATTATATATTTTTTTTATTCGTAATTAGTCATTTTATTGTGACTGCGACATTATGGCAGACACATCGGACACTTTTGACACCATTTTGGGACCATTGTCATTTAGCGATCAGTGCTACAAAAATGTTCTGATTACCATGTAAATGACACTAGAAGGGAAGGGGTTAAACACTAGGGGGCGATCAAGGGGTTAAGTGTGTCCTACGCCCATTTGCCCAGCCATGCCATTGTGCCGACGTATATCGTCATGCGCTGGTCGGCATGTGGTTAAAGGACATAACTTACAGGGATATAGGACACTATTACTGACACTGACACACGTACACCTACACAGGTTGAACTGGATGGACAACTGTCTTTTTTTCGGCCTTACCGACTATGTAAGTATGTAACTATGATCAGGCTCAGGTAAGAAATACCGGGTGGGGGGGGGCTCTAGCACAGAAGGTTTTTCCTTAACCTTCTTAACCTTTAGAACCACTTTAAGAGTATGGAAGGAAACCCACGCATGCTCAATGTTCAAAAATCTTTTGTTTTAAGAACATTCATTTGATTTTCAGATTGTTAGTGGGGTCAAATTGATGTTCATTTTTGAGAAAAGTTTGAAGGAGCAAGATGGACACTTTTTCTCAAAAAAACCCCCAAAAAAAACAAATTTCTAACAGCGAATGTGGTTTTCATTCGGAAAAGCCCACTCATTTCAAAATTGAATGTTAAAGGCAAACTAAATTTTTTAAGTACTTTTGAAGGACGTTCATCTAGTCATCGAATACTCTTAGAATTTTGGTGCACATTTTTGTACTGAGAATTTTTGTATAAAAATGTTCCTAAAAACTTTTATTAGAAAATCTTCTAGAGTATAGCCAGCTTAAGATTCTAACATTAGCCTCAATTCTCAAGGTTTTAGCACAAGCATAAGGGTTTTTAATTAGTCATTTGACTCTAATCTTCAAAAGTTATTTGGGCCATCACATCCAACCCTGAGAGGCCACCTAGTCCTCCACCTAATGCCGTGTACACACGACCGGGCTTTTCGACAGCAAAGGTCCAACGGAACGAATCCACCAGAA
>JBBDGP010000048.1:55000-120000 GCA_037952835.1 Lithobates septentrionalis | reverse complement strand
GAGATTGTTTTATTGACAGTAGCAGGTTACTAAATAGTTACACGAAAATCTATGAGATTTTTGTGATTGAAGTTACATACTGCACATATGTAATCCTATCAACACTTAGGGGACAGAATTATGAGTGTGTATGTATATATATATATATATTTATATTGTATTTATGTTCTTCTTCGAAAATTGACCACAGCGAATTCAAAGGTCTACCCCGTACTCACCCTTCAAAGATAAACATTGACAAGCAAATATTAATATATTAATATAACTTGATCCCAGTCTTTTATTGAGCTACTGGCCAAGTAAGGACACTGGCACTAGTGATGTAGCAAGGTGATGATCTATCAAATAACACAAATACAATCCCTATTCTGCATAACACAGCAATGGAAGGCAGATGGCAAAATCCATGCAAATAGCATCCCTTAAAGGGAACTTGCTTCGAGACTAAACATAGTAACATCTCCAAAATCAGATATTATTTTGGTACCTGAACCTTTTGAAATGTTAAAAGGAACATATGTTGCATGTGCCGTCGGATTACTTGTTATAGCTTCTTCTTTGTAATGTTATTATATTTTATTCTAATTTCTGTTTGCTTATATTACTTTGTAATTTCTTGGAAAATAATACAATTTACATTATGAAAAAAAAAGGGGGGGGGGGGGTGTTACTGATAGACATTCAAAGTACTACCCCCTCGGGTTTTTTTCATTTTTGCGTATTTACTTGTATTCTCTCCCCGTCACAGCTGAACTATTATGCCCTGTACACACGGTCGGACATTCCGACAACAAAATCCTAGGATTTTTCCCGACGGATGTTGGCTCAAACTTGCATACACACGGTCACACAAAGTTGTCAGAAAATCCGATCGTTCTGAAAAATGTGTGATGGAGCCTACACACGGTCGGAATTTCCAACAACAAGGTCCTATCACACATTTTCCATCAGAAAATCCTATCTTGTGTACAGGGCATTAGGCTGCTGTTCCATTTCCAGGCTAACAGAAACTTAAAAACTGCCATATAACAAAGGTGTTGTCAGGACATGAATGGAAATGGAAGGGTTTGTTATGTGATGGTTATACCTACCTGCAGCAGCAAAAACAGTGTGCAAGTTATCAGTAAGGAGGCAGGTAATCCTTTATATCCTAAAGTTGGCCATCCAGTATAGATTGGCAGGCTGAATAGAAAAAATAGAACAGATTCCTCCATGCTCGCTGCACAACGCGGATAGACAAATCTCTCACTGTGGCTATTATATTTTGACAGTCACCACACCAGCTGTCAAAATATCTGAACAGCCCCCGCATCTGATTGGACAAGGAGAGAACAGAAGTGAAAAACAACACAGACACAACACCAATTTAATCACTGATTTATAAATTCCATAATGGTGATAGGTAAAACTGTGGTTTTGGTTAACAACAGGAGTTTTTATGTTCCCACTAGGTAGGAACATTATGTGCATGAATTCCCTCTAGGAATATAATGTGCATGAAGTCCCACTAGGGACATTATCTGCATGAAGTCCCACTAGGGACATTATCTGCATGAAGTCCCTCTAGGGACATTATCTGCATGAAGTCCCACTAGGGACATTATCTGCATGAAGTCCCACTAGGGACATTATCTGCATGAAGTCCCTCTAGGGACATTATCTGCATGAAGTCCCACTAGGGACATTATCTGCATGAAGTCCCACTAGGGACATTATCTGCATGAAGTCCCACTAGGGACATTATCTGCATGAAGTTCCACTAGGGACAATATCTCCATGAAGTCCCACTAGGGACATTATTTGCAAGGATTTTGCATGTCCCAATGGGGACATTATATGAATGACAGCTGTATGTTTTAATAAGGACATTATCTGCATGGAGTTTGTATGTCCTGCTAGGGATATTATCAGCATGGAGCTTGTATTTCCCCCGGGACATTATCTGCATGAGGTTGTATGCTCTCACTAGGTAAAGTATCTGCATGAAGCTTGACTGGCCCCACTCTGGACATTATCTGAATGGAGTTTGTATACTCCAATAGTGACAATAACTGCATGTAGTCTGAATGCATGGACCAGGGGAATCATTGGCATGCAGTTTGTATATTCATGGGGACTGCATGCTCCCATTAGGGGAAATATCAGAATCAAGGTTGTATGTTCCACCAGGGATGCTATTTGCATGAGGTTTATATGATTCCACAAGCGGAAATATCTGCATAGGGATTGTATGGTTCCACTAGGGAGTTATCTGCATGGAACATGTATGCCCCCCCATGCTGTTTGTTTTGTGCATGGACTTGAATGAACATTCATTTGCTGCCTGGAGCCTTTATGCGTCCACTGGTGGGAAATTTCCTGTATGGAATTTGTATGCTTATACCAGGAACATTATCTGCATGTTGTTTGCATGTTTCCCACTAGGGAAATTATCTGTGTGTCGTTTGCATGGGAGAAATTGCTTGTATGGAGATTGTTTCTATTTGGGGAATTATATACATGGAGATTAAATGCATGAAATGTGTGTAGATTTCCTCTAAGCAATCTGGTTTCTTTCCAGAAACATTTACAACTAATCATTGTCTGAGTTGTATATGAGTGTTTGAGGAGTTCTTTACATGGCAAAAGCTGATGTTCTTGGATTTGTCGAGTTC
This sequence comes from Lithobates septentrionalis, assembly GCA_037952835.1. NCBI lineage: Eukaryota > Metazoa > Chordata > Amphibia > Anura > Ranidae > Lithobates > Lithobates septentrionalis. The sequence goes on along the minus strand of JBBDGP010000048.1, from coordinate 117,346 downwards.
TGTCTGTGATATACCGGTACTTACAGAAACTTATATAGATTGGTTCCTACCTCCATTATCAGAACCCCCCCCCCCACACACACACACACACAGCAGCTATGGAGCCACAGAATCCTATACTCTTCTGGGAAGGCGTTCTACAAGTTTTGTGGAATGGGTTTGTGGAAATGTGAGCAAATCTAGGTCAGGTAGTGACATTGAATGGGAAAATCTGGATCACAATTTGCATCCAATTGTCAATGCTTTAAAGATTTTTAATAGGGTTGAGGTCAGGACTCTGTATAGGCAGGTCCAGTTTCTCCACACCAAACCCATCGAACTATGTTCTTATGGAGCTGGCTTTGTGCACAGGGGCACAGTCATGGTGGAAAAAGACCTAAACTGTTCCTATAAGCTTTGAAGTGTGCATGTGTCTTTGTATGCTATAGTAATAAAGTAGAGCTATAGTTTCCAGTTCATCCCAAACATGTTCACTAGGGCTCTGTGCAGGCCACTCAAGTCGCTCCACACCAAGCTCATCAAACCATGTCTTTATGGAGCTGGCTTTGTGTACAGGGAAATGCTGGAAAAGAACCTTCCCTAAACTGTTACTGCAAGGTTTGAAGTGCATAAGTGTCTAAAATGTCTTTCTGGGCTGTAGCATTAAAGTAGCACTTTAGGTTAAAATCCATGCCAAAGGTGTTCAGTAGGGTTGAGGTCAGGGCTCTGTAAAGGTCACTCAAGTTTCTCCAAACCAAACCTATCAAGCCATGTTTTTAGGAAGTTGGTTTTGCGCACAGGGGCTCAGGCATGCTGGACCTTCCCTAAACTGTTCCTACAAGGTTTGAAGCTCACAATTGTCTGAAATGTTCTTGTATGCTGCATTAATAAAGTAGAGCTATAGGTTCCAATTCATCCCAAAGGTGTTAACCTCCCTGGCGGTATGATTCTTTCTGATTTTAGGTGCTGAAAGCGGTACAATTATTTTGCATGGAAATTTGGCGTTTTATATTGTAGGTCTGTAATTATTAACAATAACACACTTAAATCTGTCCAAACAAGAGTCTAGTAGATATCCCGGGTATGATAAAGTTTGAAGCACAAAAACATAAATTATAATATAATAAAAAAAATAATAATTAAAAAAAATAAAAATAAATAGTAATAAAATAAATTTCCACACGATTCACTATCGCTTAATTCTGCAAGTGTTCTAATTTACTATCGCTGTTTTCTAGCTGGTCTAAAGCCATTTTTGACGTAAAGGGACACTTTTTGGTTGCTATGGACAATCTCCAGTTTCCAGGCAGAAAGAACAGTATATGCAATATAAAACTGCATGCAGGGCATGGGCCAGAGCACTGGGGACAAATGGGATGTGAAATGATTTCATACAGTACTGTAATCTGTAAGATTACAGTACTGTATGTGTTATGCTTTTTACATTTTTTTGAATTTGCCGCCAGGCTCCGCCCCCGTGCGTTGCGACGCTCGCAGGGAACGGAGCCTGGCACAGAGAGGCTTCGGAACAGGACAGAGCCCGCAGACACTGCGGGGGACATCGCAGGATCCCGGGGACAAGGTAAGTAAGGAGGCACCAGGATCCTGCGATGCAATCCCGAGTGTGGCTCGGGGTTACCGCTAATGGTGCTGAATTTTAACCCCGAGCCACACTCGGGAAAACCGCCAGGGAGGCTACGTAGGGTTGAGGTCAGGGCTCTGTGCACGTCACTCACGTTCCTCCACACAAATCTCATAAAACCATGCCTTTATGAAGCTGGCTTTGTGCACACCTTTGTGCACAGGGACATGGTCATGCTGGGACAAAAAAAGGACCCTCCCCAAACTGTTATCACCAGTTTGGAAGCCAACAACTGCCTAAAATGTGTTTGTATGCAATAGTATTATCATTTACTGAAAACACCTGAACTCTGTCTTATGATCATATGTCCTTATACCTATGGCCTATAGACTGAAAGGAAATCCAGTGATTTTATTTGGTAAAGAAGAACTATGATTATTTTTTTTTTTTTCCATTGATCATGTAGTACTTTATCCTTTATGTTTTTTATAACTTTATGTTGATAGGTGCTTCTTAACCCTCTCTATAAGGTCGGACTGGACGCCCTCATCTACCCCCATAGCTGTTTGAAAACATAGCTGGGAAGAAGATGGCCACTTCATTATTAAAGTGAAACTAAACCCATTGATTTAACGGTTTCAAAAACACAGGAATGTTAATTGTCACATTTGCTTGTGCTCTCAACCAAACCAGCAAATGGCTGGTGTCATAACTGATCACATGTGTAACATCATGGCAGTTGAATAACAAGCATAGGCTAAGATGGCAGCCTTCTTGGCTGAAAACTATAGGAGAGTTTAGTTCCGCTTTAATAGACTCATATCCAAGCACTTTACCGAGGCAAGTGGCAGCAAAAGGAATGAAGAATAATGGGAGGCTCACATGCCCCCTTCCCCTCTGCATTCCTAGTCCCTCTACTTGTCTCAAGAAAATGCTCAGAGGTGAGATAAGAGTCTTTTATGAATTGGCCATCTCCTTCCTAGCTATGTTGGACAGCCACGAGTGGAGATGGGGGAACCCTCTTATGACCTCATAGCTAGAGTTAGAAGCTACTAGCAACATGGGACCAAGTATTACTTTGTCCAATGGGGGACAGAACCGTGAAATAAAAAAAATGATAGTTCTTTAAGGAATTACCTGGAAATTCCAGTTGGAACATTGGTTATCCTTTGAATTAAATGGAACAAACAGTCTACTAAGAGGCAGTCCACATTACATTAGATAAAAATAGTCCACATTACATTGTCATTTTTGCTTGAAGGGGTTCCTCAGCTCTTCCATTAATAAAAGTTGGAAAATGCATTCTATAAGTATCCTGGGTTTAGCAAGGGGCCCCTGCAGCTATAGCTAAAGCACCTAGTCCTACCTAGTCATTAATTCCAATGTTATTTTCCAGGATCAGCCTTAGTGAAAGGCTTGCTATAATACATGGAACAAGTTCCCTTTAAAACAACAGCTCTTTGCAAGGCGGTCAGGCTCATTCCCTCTTGCCTGCCAACCGATGTAATGAACTAAGACTGCTCAGCCGTTCTCCCCGAGCTTTTATTATTTATCCTCCCTGACTTTATTTCCTCTAATCTGTGTCTGGTTGCCCCAGTGCAGCTAAACAGAGTAAGTGAATTTTTATTACATCATCAATATAATCTTTAGGATATCAGCGTCCAGGCGTGTGGCATTGCCCAGTGGCTGTCTCTCCCTCTCTCGCTCTCTATTTCTCGACACAAACTGCCTTTACCAGTAAACACTCTCAAGGATCACTGCAGGCTGCGCTCCACAATGGAAGGACACAGTGCCAATCTGCTCCACCACGAGCAATCATAATCCATCAGGAGTTACGTTAAAGGGAAAACTGCAGGCGAGGCGCAACGTTTAGTAGTAAATAAGCTAAAGGTGGCCTTTTTCCTGTGTTGGCCCTTTGTTTTTGGACTTACAGCTAATGATCCGCTTCGATTTATTTTTATTTTTTTGCAGCTTAAGAACTTCAAAGCATGTTCGAGACTGCTGATGAGTAAAATTAGGAGTTTTCATATCCCCTAAATTGTGGTGACTTTTTTTTTTAACAGAAATAATTTTTTCACAGAAAGATTACAAAAAGACAGTTAAAAAAAGTGAAATAAACATTTAAAGTGACAATACTGAAAAAATTATGACCCCCTTTAAGCTAATCCTTTAGGAAAACCTTAAAGTGGGCTTTCACCTGAAAGGAGAAGTTCCGCTTTTCCTCTTCCTCCCCCCTTCTTTACCATATTTGGAATATTTTTTTTTAGTGGGGGAGCGGGTACCTAGTTTTGGCAGGTACCAGCCTAGGCAATCTGAGCGGAAGTTCTCCCCCACCTCCATGCCCGCAACCTTCTAGGACACGTTGCAGGGTGCAGCATGGCACACGTATGGACAGTGGGAAGCCGGCTGTGAAGCCACAAGAAGTTACAGCTGGCTTCCCACAGTTAACATGTGGGGGGCTGGAGACCCGAAGATTGGGGAAGAACCGGCCTGGGTAAGGACGGCGCTGGATCCCTGGACAGGTAAGTGTCTGTGTGTTAAAAGTCAACAGCTACAGTTTTTGTAGCTGCTGACTTTCATTTTTTTGGAACCTGGCTGAAGCTCCTCTTAAATATCAGCGGGCTTATTGATCATGTGGTCACTTTGATTGGCTGTTAGAGTGGTCAGGGGATCAGAAGCGAGTCCTACCACCTAGTGATCAAAAACAGTGACCAGGAGCTGTTGGTGATAGAGCAATCACAGTGCTGGGATTGAGAGTTCTCCTAGCACAGAATGACAACACTGGCTTTATAAATATGTGGCCGACCGGCATTAAAGGCCACCACCGCACCTATCACATATATGCATATGGCCAGTAGGCAGCAGTTAGGGGGAAAAAAATAGGGGGTTTTTTTTCTGTTTTTTGACGTACATTTTGCCTTAGCAGCTAATTGAAAGTTTCTGCTTGATAAAATAGGCCATGTTGTGGTAATTTCCAATCACTGCCATCCACTCTGTTGCTAGTGTGCCCCTCAAGCTATACAGTAAAGCTTGCTTTAGGATTCAGTTGAACATTGTCATAGGCAGGATAACTTAGACACAACTAGCCAAACATCTGGGTGTTTAATGTGCATTAACTATCACAACAGTTGACGAAGGCCACCCTTCACATCAAAGATTTCCAAGCAGTTGCCTGAGAGGTACAAGCTTCTTTCAGATGACTTTGATGTGGCTTCCAGCTTTTTTTTGGCAGACACTCTGTTCCTCCCTGACACTCGATGCATCATACATATATTTGGGAAACCAAACCAAGTTCAACCATTTTATATATTTTAATACAATGTGTTCAACAGATAGGTTCAGTGTCAGTACCTGCTACAAGGCTAAAGAGATCCATGATCTTCATACAGCCAGAGTGTACAATACTGGCCGGCTGGTAAGGACCAGGACAGGGTTACAGCAAACATCTAAAATTCAGGAGTGTAGACCTGCATTCCGACCAGAACAGACACCTTAGCCAGTAGGTTCCCCACATCGAAGCCTCTCCCCAGCAATAAAATAATGGTGCTGCTTTGTATTTTAGCACCAAAAGTATTCTTGCAACCAAATCTGACCAAATGTCCTGATCATTTGATTCTAAACTTTTAAAGCCGGGGTTCTTAGCCAGGCATATCTCTAGATACACTACAGGCAGCATTGTAACTACCGGACAGTAGAGGACTATCAAGGAGGAACATTTTTTTAAATTGGTTGACTGGGACCTTGGTCTATAGTGGACGGGTATCTGACAGAACCTCAAGATAGGCCAAAAGCTTTTTATGTTCCGGCATCACACGTTTGTGGTGATTGAACCCCTCCATTATATTTAGTCATTCCCAATTATCTACGATGTACATACTTGCCATTGTTTGGCATTAAAGAAGTGTTTTTTTGCCTACCCTTCCCCTCCTTTCTGACACTGGGATGATGCTTGACACGGCAGATTCTTTTGGCCCGTTGTCCTGGAATTATATTGCATTGATTTTAGTAAATATCTCTGTCTGACGCCTTAAGAAGTTGATTTAAAGTTCGACTAAACGTTTTTAGATTTGAGACTCAAGGATATCTCATCCTCTTTGTTTGACACCATTTGCATATGTATTTGGTAGTGATGACAAACACTGATATACAGGGTTGGGGTAGAGCCTGGAGGAGATATTTTTTATATAATCTTTTATTACTTGGATGTGCTATCTTTTTATAAAGAACTTTTGTATACATTTTTTTTTTTTTTTTAGTATATCATATGTTTGCGTCACATAGTACCATTTGAAAATGTCCTTTTTCTTCCTTTTGTATTGGGGATGTAAGGTAACGCTATGACAGAAGTAGGATTTATTACACTTGCCCATCAGTTTAATCTCATATTCATAGATACACATGATTAGTCAGGTTGAAAATAGAGACACACATAAAGACAAAGGTCCATCTAGTTCAGCCAGTAAATAAATAAAATGAAGTAACATAAAAATAAAAGAATAAAAAAAGACTAAGCTCAACCTCAATATGCAAAAGTATAATGTATCCCTAAATGGATGTGTATATATAGGTTTTCCAGCAAAGTTGCCTGACACATGTAATAATTAAGAACAATGACTTCATTAAATAAATATGTATAACCTAGAACATACAAAAAACAACTATCTAACTAAAAAAAAATAATAATTAGCGACCGATTATTAAAATCCCAACCATTGCAGCTGTAGGAAAATCGTGTAAACGCCCCCCACCCCCCCCCACTCTCAAAAAAGGGAAAAATAAAAAATATATATATAATGCAGTTACAGTATATGAAAATAAATACATATGGCACCCAAATGATGGGAGGTATAAGACTTAATCTCCAAGCATATCTTTAGAGACATACAGTTTTTAGGTGGACGCAGGGTAGTCTTTTCTGAATAAATACGTTTTTAGGGATCGGCAAAAGTTAGGAGGGTAGGAGAGGACAGATAAGGAGTTGTAGAGGATGGAGGAGGTTCGGGAGAAGTCCTGGAGGTGAGCGTGGGAGAATGTGACAAGGGACTCAGAAAAAGGAGGTCTTGGGGGAGCGGAGGTTGGTGATGTACTTAAGAACCTCCGAACAAAGACCCTTGAGTCGAAACGCGTAGGATTACTCACAATTTTTTGTGATCTAGAGATTTTCCTTGCATGAAGAAAGTCCTATCATCCTGTGCAAGGGTCCTGTGCAAATTTTGCATTTACTGTTGCATGTATTTTATTAGTGTCTTAAGATTATATTCAAAAAAATAATATTTGTACTTTTATATATATATTTGTCATAGTAGTGCCTTTCCAAAAGTCCCTTTCCGTAAACCTCCTTTCTGTTGGTAATGTACCTAAGGGCAGTGTTGTTGATGGCTTTGTATGCTGTAGTTCATTTTTCAAATTTTATATGTTGGGCTAGTGGAAGCCAATAAACAAATACATTGAAATAAATTCAATATTAATACATGTGGGAGTATGGGAACCAAATGCTGTAGGGTATGAGACCTGATCTCTAAAAAATAAAAAAAGGTGGATTTTCTGTATGATTAAACCTGAAATGAAAATGGAAAAATTAACCTAATGTTTTAAAAGATGTGCAAGTAAAATTGTTAGTATTTGGACCTCAATTCCATTTTGATTGAGGAAAAACAATAAAATGTCACTAGTTGTAGCTAGTCTGTATATTCATGATGAGTCATTTTTATATAAAAAAGTATGATACAAATTCTTATGATTTTCTTTCAGCTCTTCTAGCAATGCATACGTAAAGCAAAACCAAGCTATTGGCATATCGGCTGGTGATGATTTAGACAGTCTGGCTTTTACAATTGCATTTTCAAAAATTTTGAATTATACAAAAGTTAAGTCTTTGTACAACATAAGATATAATTTTCTAACTAAATTACACGGCCTGGAGATAAAAGTTGTATTGCACACAGGGGGCCATTTGTCATTCAGAGCATGAACCACCATGCTGCTTTGGCTCAACCAATATCCTTATTCAGAGTAGAAATACAATTTCTAAAGATATCAAATCCGTTCCCTATCTATTCAGTATAGATCTGTGAGAGAATGAATGGTTCGAGAAATATAAAAATTGAAAGAAAATAATGAAATAATTGCCCACCACTATTCAGGTCTTTTCACAGAGAAATGTAGCAAAATTTGGAATATTTAACAAAATTGCATTCTTCTGTTTTCGATCTATTAGGTTTATTTACTTAGGGTTTAAGGAATGAGGTCAAGCTCTGTTGACTTCTTTCATACAATCAAGTGCAAGCAAAAATTATGTTTTTTTTATTTTTTTATTTTTTCCTTGATTGGGTATTTCTGCAGAGTGAAATTTCACCACATTCGCTAAGCTTTGGGAAAAAATTCCCTTCACTTGCAGAGTGAACAGTTTATGGCAGGCCCCTTTCACATGGGGTGTTCCGATCAGGTCTATTCCTCCCCGTGGACAGACGGTAAATGGACTTGTGTCCGTTTACAACCACCTACCTCCAGGTCCAATCAGGTCTGCTAAAAAACAGAAGGGGACTTCATCCTCTTCCATTTAGGTGGAGTGGATCGGAGGTAATAGGGTGTAAATGGACAGGGGGCATCAACAGAGCAGCGCGGGCTCTGTCTATGTCTTCTCTGCAGAAACTGAGCAGACACGAATGTGGCATCCACCCGCTCTGCTCTGATAAGCCGGGGATCTGTGAGCTGACCCCCTGCTGATCATAATGGAATCTGCCCCATGTGAAAGGGGCCTTATTTGCCTTTGGAAAATCAAACCCTATTTAGTTTTTAGTTTTTCGAGGGTCCTTTCACACAACTTGTTGCTACCTCTTACCTTAGTTGAAGAACCATTGCCCCTGGTATGCCCCAATGCTCTACACTTGTGAGGTCAACAGGAGATAGTGAGCTCAGCGTTCTGGGTCTGGTGGCCATAACAATTTGCTACCAAAGGTGTAGTATCTTCAAGTTCCCTACTGCAGAAGTCTTCTTGGATGATCAACACTCGTGTTGAACAAACCCTTTTTACATGATTTGCCTCTGACTGCATTTAAGCATTTAAGTGAACTAGTAAAGAAATCCTTACACATCTTGCTGTCTAAAAGTAAGATTAGTTTATGGCACCCACAGTATATCATGATGGCACAGGCCACACATAGGGTCATGTACTGCATTTTCTATAAACAAATGGTAATTGTTGGTGGGAGTGGGGCATTTGTGTACTCTGCAGGGACATCTCCACTAGGATGGATTGGCCAAACATTCAATTATCATAGATTGGCCAATCCACCAATTTGCTAGTCAGCTTTGAGCCTTTCAAGGGACTCACAATGACCTTCCCACACCCCATCACCACTATAATGCCATTTGACTGGCCACCAAGCACCTAGCCCGCTTACTGATGCTGAAGGAGGAGAATGGGGCTGGGGAACGTGGTGGTCTATAGTGATCTATGGTGTAGCATGGTACAGGTAAGCCAGAGAAAAATGGACAAAGTAAAAATTTCAATGGAAGCTACAATTCTTGCAGGATGTCCTCTTGCTGCACTGGTCAAGTGGATGAATGACTTGTCTGAAGTTGGGTCCGCAATCGCTCAATCCATCTTTTTTTGTCTGCGTCCTTCTTGATGAATTGCAGATTGCTGCCTGCGGCGGGGTGTTTTATATTTTATCTGTTTACCTTTGCAATGTTCGCAGTGTACACATAAGCCGCAGCGGGTGCACACACAGCACTTCCAGTCACATGCACTAAAAAGCACGACACTGGCCATAAAACACTGTAAAAGTTTATTTAAAGCCATATAACATTTTTAGCTGGCTTAAGACATTTCTGAGTCCCAGTTTCGCTAGGCTACGGATTTTATGAGTACAAACAGCCCAATGTGTATTTAATGCTGCTGTTTATCTGAGTGCTAATTAGCATACTTAACTCCTTAGTCTCTAAGGGGATTCATGGCTTAAAGTATGACTCAAACTTTCTGTTGGATTGAAAGTTTTAAGGAGAGGTGGGGATAGTAATAGGAATTTAACTTTTAAGTGTTTGAAGTATTTTGATCCTTTCTTGCCTGTGCCTTTTCTATCTATCTATCTATCTATCTATCTATCTATCTATCTATCTATCTATCTATCTATCTATCTATCTATCTATCTATCTATCTATCTATCTATCTATCTATCATTCCTTTTATCTATCTGTCTGTCTGTCTACCTATCTATCTATCCAACCAACGAACCAGCCATTTACCCATCCATTCATATTCTATCTATCTATCTATCTATCTATCTATCTATCTATCTATCTATCTATCTATCTATCTATCTATCTATCTATCTATCTATCTATCTATCTAATTGGTCAATCCTATGCTGGTTAACTGTACCATGAGCTCCAGTATATCTTCAATTCATACCCCCTCCAGTTTAATTGCTTCATTTATAAGGGTCAATGTACACAAACATTTGTGTTATGCTTCTGGTGCTTGTTTGTAGACCAATGCAATGTTTGAATTTTGGACTGGATCTTGAGCAGTGGTACACCCTTCAGATTACTCATCAGATGGTGGCAGATATGAATGAGCAAACCAGGCAAAGTTCAGACCACAGGAGGTTTAGTGAACCCAACAGGAAGTCCACAAACCCCCATGCTGAATCTTACTGTAGTCTATAGGAGCTGGATCTTGCTATTGTAAGTTTGCTTTACAATCTAATAATAAAAAAGGGCATGGGGAGCTGGGCACTTCTATGGAAGACATGTACAAAAAACTTGGGGAACCTGGATCACATCATTGACCAAATATGGTCATGATCATATTTGGTCAGCGACATCACCTGTGATCACTGTAAGCAAAGCACCCGGGGATTACGGATTACAGGTGAGGTTATTGATCAAATATGGTCATGAAGTCTAATGAAGTCTAATGGGAGCGGGATCTTGCTATTTTTTCTGACCTTTTTTTAAGGTTACTTTACAACCTAATGATGAAAAAAATCCATGAGGAGCTGGGCACAACTAGGGAGGACATGTACCAATGCAAAAAAAAACAAAAAAAACCTGGGTATCCTTGGTGACATCATTGAGCAAATATTGTCATGACCATATTGGTCAGTGACATCACCCGTGATCCCTGGCTACTGAAATGCAATTAAAGCCAGAGATTATACTCACCCGATCCTTCATTCCATCAGAAAATGTCCCCCCCCCCAGCTGTGGACTGTTTCTGGTCTATGGAGCCTGGGCTTGATGATGTCAGGAACAATCCACAACTCAAGACCCCTGGAGCCAGTGCCGGGACAAGGTCATCTAGAGCCCAGGGCGAGCATGCCAAATTGTGCCCCCCCCCCCAAGATGTATGAACATTATGTGTCAGCAAAAATCCCCTCCCCTCCAAAAAAATGAGCGCTAGTTAGCATGCTTAGCACAAATTCTTTCATTCAAAATATGCCCCCAGCACAATCCCCCCCCCCCAAGGAAGAATATGCTTGTACTAGCCCAATAAATACCAATTCACTTAAAATATTAATTTGATATATACAGTGCCTTGCAAAAGTATTCACCCACTTGGCATTTTTCATGTTTTGTTGCCTCACAACTTGGAATTAACATGGATTGTTTGAGGATTTTCATCATTTAATTTACAGAACATGCCCACAACTTTGAAGATGTTTTTTTTTTATTGTGAAGCAAGCAACATATAGGACAAAATAACAGAAAAAGTCATAACTATTCACCCCCCTAAAGTCAATACTTTGTAGAGCCACCTTTTGCGGCTATCACAGCTCCAAGTCTCTTTGGATCAGTCTCTATGAGCTTGCCACATCTTACCACTTGGATTTTTGCCCATTCCTCCTTGCAAAACTGCTCCAGCTCCTTCAAGTAGGATGGTTTGCGCTTGTGAACAGCAATCTTTAAGTCTGACCACAGATTTTCTATTGGATTGAGGTCTGGGCTTTGACTAGGCCATTCCAACACATTTACATGTTTCCCCTTAAACCACTCAAGTGTTGCTTTAGCAGTGTGTTTGGGGTCATTGTCCTGCTGGAAGGTGAACCTCCGTCCTAGCCTCAAATCACACACAGAGTGGTACAGGTTTTGCTCAAGAATATCCCTGTATTTAGCACCATCCATCTTTCCCTCAACCCTGACCAGTTTCCCAGTCCCGACTGCTGAAAAACATCCCCACAGCATGATGCTGCCACCACCATGTTTCACTGTGGGGATGGTGTTCTTTGGGTGATGTGATGTGTTGGGTTTGCACCAGACAGCATTTTCTTTGATGGCCAAAAAGTTCAATTTTAGCCTCATCAGACCAGAGCACCTTCCTCCATACATTTTGGGAGTCTCCCACATGGCTTTTCGCAAACTCAAAACGTGGCTTTCTTCTGACCACTCTGCCATAAAGCCCAACTCTATGGAGCGTACGGCTTATTGTCATCCTATGTACAGATACTCCAGTCTCTGCTGTGGAACTCTGCAGCTCCTCCAGGGTTACCTTAGGTCTCTGTGCTGCCTCTATGATTAATGCCCTCCTTGCCCGGTCCGTGAGTTTTGGTGTGCGGCCGTCTCTTGGCAGGTTTGCTGTTGTGCCATGTTCTTTCCATTTGGTTATGATAGATTTGATGGTGCTCCTAGGGATCATCAAAGATTTGGATATTTTTTTATAACCTAACCCTGATTTGTACTTCTCAACAACATTGTCCCTTACTTGTTTGGAGAGTTCCTTGGTCTTCATGGCAGTGTTTGGTTAGTGGTGCCTCTTGCTTAGGTGTTGCAGCCTCTGGGGCCTTTCAAAAAGGTGTGTATATGTAATGACAGATCATGTGGCACTTAGATTGCACACAGGTGGACATCATTTCACTAATGATGTGATTTCTGAAGGTAATTGGTTGCACCAGAGCTTTTTATGGGCTTCATAACAAAGGGGGGTGAATACATATGCACATGCCAATTATCAGTGTTTTAATTCTGAAAAATAGTTTTATGTATATATTTTTCTAATTTTACTTCACCAGCTTAGACTATTGTGTTCTGATCCATCACATATAATTCAGATTAAAAAAACATTGAACTAAAGGCTGTAATGTAACAAAATGGGTAAAAAGCCAAGGGGGTGAATACTTTTGCAAGGCACTGTAGAAGCAGCATCGTATTTTAGTGTAATTTGCTGCATCTCGGTGGCACGGCTTGCTTTGTTTAGAGGGTATTATTAACCACAAGGATACAGCAAAGTCTTCATCAATCGACACGGTGTGTGACACTAAAGAGACAGCCTTATCTGCAACCAGATTTGTTTATAAATGATGTTTTCCCCCCTCTCTGCTTAGCTACAATAAATCTTCCCTTTATTCTGCATATAGTCCTAGTTAAAGGCAGAGGAGATAAAAATCTCTGGCTTAGTTGCTGTGAATTGCATTAAACTGCACGACAAGGAGAGAGACTTGTATAAATCAAGGCTCATTTACAGGAAAATTCTCCTTGTGATTGGATGTCGGCGAGACGAAATGACTCTGGGAAATAAAACAGGTGTTGGGAAAACGCGCAATTCAACTATAAGTACAAATGACTTGACAATCTTCAATGTCATTTTTTTTTTTTTTTTTTACTTTGTGGAAAGTAAAAAGAAATGAAAAATATTCACATGCAAATGTAATTTTTCTATTGTATTTTATCTCTGACACTGGAGCACAAGTAAGGTGGGCATCTACTATAGCTTATGGGGTTTTTCTCTGGAATGAGAAGGGCTACAGTCGACCCCCCGCAAAGTCGTGGTTCAGAGTTTGCGGCCACAGTCGTTTGCAGATTTTTTTCCCAGCCTAGCATTCCCGCATCAGAGCGACCTGTCAGGCGACTTGTTAGCCTGACAACGTAGATGTTTGCCAGCACACCAAGGATCGGCACGAAGTGGCGTCCAAATGGGTGGTTTATTGCATGATCACAACACAAGAAAGGTGCAATGTTTCGGAGTCACGCAGGACCCCTTCGTCATGCATGTGCCTGACGAAGGGGTCCTGCGTGACTCCGAAACGCACCTTTCTCGTGATATTATCATGCAATAAACCACCCGTTTGGACGCCACTTTGTGCCGATCCTTGGTGGGCTGGCAAATATCTACGTTGTGACTTGAACCAGTATCCAGCTGGTTGTTGCTGCACCACCCAAATCTTAAGAGCTTCTACCAGGAATGTGTGCGAAGATAATATAAAGTATTACTTGTCAGCCTGACAAGTCGCGCTCCATGCAGTACAATGGAACCGTTCTAATAGGAGCCACTTAAGTCGCTCCGACTTAGAAAAAGATTCCTGTACTACTTGGGGGGAAACTTCGGAGCGGCTTCCATTGACTTCTATACAGAAGTCGTTTTGCAAGCCGCGCTGAAGTCGTGCTGTACGGGGGGGTGGCTTCAGAGTTGGACGGGAGTCGAGCGACTTTGAAGCCGCCCCTGTGTGAACTATTTATAGGCATTTTTCCACATCCAAAATTCATGGATTTTCACAATTCGCGGGTGCTCAAAGAACGGAACCCCCGCGAATTTCGGGGGTCGACTGTATTGTGTAGTTGCTCTAAGTGCTTTTTATGTCTAGCATTGTTGAACATGGTGGTTCACTCTCTTAGCTTGTATCAATGGGATTCTGATTTGGAGTTCCACCAAAGACTTTATCTGCATGGAGCTAGTATGGTCTCCTACTGGGAGGATACCTAAAGCCAGCCATAGATGGATTAATTCTTGGCCGGTGTAGCAGACACCGGACGCGATTCGATCCATCTATGGGCAGGCTGGTTGCTCTGAAGTGGATCCATCGATCTACTTCAGTACAATCAGTCTGTTGGAATTTTTTTCATGCGATCACTGCCAACAGTGATCATTGTATTCTGCCAGTAGGGAAGGCTCCCTGCACTCCCCACTGGCAGAACACAATAGCGCTGCGGGAGGTATTCCCACATCAACACAGTCAGTGCATAAAGCAATTTTCTTTCCTTCTAAGAAAAGAAAATTGCATGATCTATGGCCGGCCTAAGGCATCGTTCACACCTGAGCGTTTTGCAAATGTGTGCAAAATCAAGCGTTTATCCCTACATGCATGTAAACATGCGGCAATAGTTATATTTGACAATTCAATATAAGCATACTATTCACACCTGCGCGTTTTTTTTTAAATGTGTGACAAAACGCACAGAAATTCGGTTTTTGCAGTGCATTTTGGAAACATGCTGCAAGCGCACTGCAATCACGGGTACTTGCGGTGCCATTAAAGTGTTACTAAACTCACAACAGTAAAATCAGTCTGTATATGCAGTAAAGCATGCTTGTTAAATTCACTGTGGAACCTAAGGGGTTAATCCTCTGCATTGCGTGAAAAAGGCTGTTTGATCCTGTCTTCTCTGCTCCTCCCCTTCTTTCACAGTCCCCGATTCATCTCCTGATAGTATAGAGCCTTGGAGACACTCTGCACATGCTCAGTTTGGTGTGTATTGCTAGAGAGTTTTTTTTTGGGGGGGGGAGGATGCATGTAATCAGCGCAGGGCCAATCAGCACCGTCCAGACAGAAGGTCATGCAGCCTCATAGGACAGTGTGAAAATGTGTCAGAAATTTCAAATACAAATTTCAAGATTGTTGTGATTAATAGGAATAGATAAGAAATAATTGATATACAATGTTTAAACAAAGATATCATTTTACATTTTGTCTCACCAAATTTGGAGTGAGATTTGGTGATCTCATTAGAGTGCTGCTTGCTGGAGAGGAAGCTGTACCTGAGGATCTGCCAGTTTCTCCCTGCTTCTGCTTTACTGGTTCTGTGGAAATGTGCCTCCTTTACCTTGTGATTGGGAGAAAAAGAGTCTTCAGAATCTCACCTATTCATAGATCATATTAAGCTGGATACACATGCTTATATATATCTTTGTTTTATGGCTAAACAAAAAAAAACACATTCCTCCATCCACATAAATAATGTGGAAGCAGGAATACCCCTAGCTGGGTACATTGTTCTGACAACGGGAGTTCCTGCTGTCAGAATACACAAGGGGTGACAAACTTAATTTAATCATGGGCCGCATCAGCATTTTGGTTGTCCTCAAAGGGCCGGTTGTATCTGTAGGATTAAATGTCTAGAGCACCCCCCCTTACATCAGATGTCAAAAGCCCCCCCCCCACCATCAGAAGTCAAGAGTACCCCATCCTCCTTAAAGCGGAGTTCCACCCAAAATGGAGCTTCCACTTTAAGTGCTGGTGACCCCCTGACATGCCACATTTGGCATGTCATTTTTTTTTGGGGGCAGGGGTGGATATCCCCTTTTTAGAGGGATCCAGCTCCCACTTCCTCCCGGGGCACCCGCGGCACCGGAAGGAAGTTCACCTCTCCCCCCTCCCTCCCGGCAATCATCTGGGACACGTCACAGGTCCCAGAAGATTGCCCGGCCAGTCACAGTGCGCAGCTCGGCTCGCTCATGCGCATTGCGTGCCCGGCCGTGATACCACAGCCGGGTGCCCACAGTGACAATGCTGGCGCCGTAGAGAGGAGGGTGATAGGAGCGGGGCTTTGTTCGCCCTGCGTCGCTGGACCGTGGGACAGGTGAGTGTCCGATTAATAAAAGTCAGCAGCTACACTTTTTAACTGCTGACTTTTATATAGATGGAACTCCGCTTTAATATAGCAGTGCCCCCCTCGTTACATTGTGCTGCTTCCAGGAAGAAGATGGGGCTGGAGCTGGGAAGCATAAGGTGCAGGGTCTGAAGGAGGACCAGAGGAGGGCAGAAGTGAGCTGCCGGAGGCTGCTGAATGCTGAGACCAGGGGAGGCAGAGAGGGGTGCTTCCGCTCCGCAGAGAATCACAGGATCTGTTCTGTCCTTCTCTCAGCTTCTGACTGCTGAGAAGGAGAAGGGGGGGGCAGAAACAAGTCTCTTGGCAGCTGCACAGAGAAGCTCAGGATTGGACAGATGAGCTTTTTCCTACTCTCAGCTGCCAACTGCTGAGACATGGTGGGGGTGGGGATGAGATAAGGGCGGTTCTGTGGCTCAGGAGAGGTGCCACAGCTCAGGAGAGGTGCCAGGGCCACATGAGATGGCCTGGCGGGCGGGATCCCCCCCCCCCAGCCTTGAGTCTTGACACATGTGGAATACACTGATCAGCGTTGCAGCCCATTGGCTGCAAGCCCTGATCGAATTAGGTTTTCTAGCTGTCCCGTTTAACAGAAGCTAATCCACCAATTGGCTTCTGGCAAACAGAGAGGGCTACACATGGATCAAAATTCAACCAATTCATTCCTGACTCTCCAGGAGATAATCAGGTATTTCCTGGGTCAACAATCCCTGATCTGATCATGCAAACTTTATTTTTATTTTTTTATGTGTGCGTCTTATTCATAATGCAGCTGACTCATGCATGCATGGAAAAAAAAAAAAAGTTAGATCAAAGTTTTCCTCTGAGTCGTGTGACAAATAGAACTTCCAACCCAGAAGGAGGCCTCAATAATACTTACCAACAGCTCTAGCCTGGCAATCAGCAAAGCTCTCCTTTAAAAAAAAGAACAGAGCAGTCAATCCAAACTCAGCAGCTGCATCATGTTCCTAGCTCGGATAAGTCATTTAATATGGATTATTTACATTTCTGCACTAGATCTTGGCTAGCCAGAAGTCCCTATAGAATACATTTACGGTGTACAGGCTGCTGGCACCTTCATTGGGCCTTTCCAATACAGACGGGGATCAAGCCATCACAAAGGAAAATTGAGTTTAAAACGACGGACACGTTTGGGAAGTTTAGCAGCGATGAGATGGTAGACAAGTTGCTCGCGCTCCTTCGGGGGCGCCTAATCCTTTTAAAACTCTTGGCCAGCCAGTGAGGAGCAATGCATTACAATGTACATTACACTTCATAATGTATACAATTTATTATTCCGTGTGAGTCAGGTTTGGCAGGCGTATTGTTGCAAGCACCTACCCCACATAGATGCTCAGCCAGCTCACATCACAGTATGGCTCCGCAGCTGCAAGCTTGTCTGACTCCCTGCATTATTTACAGCATCCTTTCGGAAAAAAAAAAAACTCAGACTAACTTTTTTCTAGACATTTCCAGCAGTATTTGAGCTCAGAATAAACTGCTGTAGCTGGGATAGAAATTGGCTTGATATGTGTCTGGTTTGGAATATAATTAAGTGAAGCAACTTTCAGTAAACCCTTTACACGCTTATAATTTTTGAGCAAACGGCCCCATTTAAAAAGCCAGGACATGGAGGTAGGTGCTAAGGCCATCACAATGATGACAAAGGAAGGTGAAAACAACAGGTGACTGATCTATCTGTGTTTTACTGCCGCCCCCCCCCCCAACTTCCTACCTGCAAGCAGACATTGATGTGGCCACGATGCATTGGGGTGCTGCAGTTTTAACTTGCCGTGGTGCTTTTGGCAAGCATTGCCGAACACACCCATTGAAGTCAAAGGGACCATCATGTAACTTCATGCCAAACACTTGGCATATGGTTGCAACATGTTTTTTTAGAAGTAGATTCCAGTTTGGACCAATATACGAGGGTAAACTGAAGTTCACAGCTTGACCTGTAAGGAGTGACCACACAGACATGAAAGTTTTTTACTGCACCGAGTCACTCTTCCAGAAGTTCAGCGCTGAAAATGGTGCATGCACACTATGTCATTTTCATGTGCTCTTTGCAAACGGTTGGCACCCCTGTAGTCAAGTTGAAAATGGAGAAAGTGGAAGAAGAAGGCTTGAAGTGTTCCATCAGCAGGCAAAGAGATGGAAACTCTTCTCTTCTGCACCTCTGCTGCACACCCCTGAAATCCCAGAAGACTGTTGCCATCACTCTGCCCACTGGAACACTTCGAGCCTTAATCTTCAACTTTTTCCAATTTCAACTTGACTAAGGGAAGTGCCAACTGTTTCCAAAGAGCGCATGAAAACTGGATAGCGCGCATGTGAAATTTTCAGCGCTAAACTTTCGGAAGAGTGGCTTGATGCAGTGACAAAGCTTCAGCTCTGTGTGGTCACTCCTTCCTTGTCGGGCCATGGACTTTTCAGACTACCTTTGTAATTATGGATATACCATACCTGTGGGATCACTCTGGAAGCAGAAAACCACTTTAATGGTCATCTCTACTAGCTTATGGGTCCCATTCTGATTGGCTGCTCTTCTGCATTGTAACTATGGGAGGTAACCTGCTCATCACAGGCTCAATTCAGAGATCCCTTTGTATTTCAGTAAATGCAAAGCATTCTCTGGTTGGTTGAGTGGCGGGTCAGTGACGTCACATTCTTCACCTCATACAATCAGAAATGCTTTGCATTTATTGAATCAATGACTTCCCCTCTAAGCAGTGCACAAAGCCAACTCAGAGTTGCTAAATTTGATGTCATGTGCCCTTTAATTGATTAAGAAATATCAAGTTAAATACTCCAACTAAGAATCTTCTTTCTCTTTGGAGCATTCCAAGAATCTCTGGACAAAGGACATCATTAAATCTTGACTTCCAACTCTTGCCTCCAACGTGTGCCTCTTTATATTCTTTGTGAAGTTTTGATTTTGGAGCTGGAAGTCAATATTTGCATACTGAATGCCTCACGTTTAGTTAAATCGCCATGCATTTGACAGGTTTGCTTTAGGCTGGCTTAGAACTTTAAGCATGCTGGCTTAGTGTTTAGCTCTGTGCTCCTACAGGTCTTGTGTCTTTGCTCTTGTAGTTTAGGGGACCCTGTAAAAACAAGAAAACCATGGGGAGAATTCTAGCTGTTCTCTGTTTTGCTCTGTTATCGTACCTTTAAAAGAAAATTTGTTTCCCTCACTTTTGGCTGAAATCAGATATTCACATCCACAACTTCTCATTATATTGGCCTCCTATGGGGCTGGTGGCCCTGAAATATTGGAAACCCAGAAAACTGCTGCAAAGCAAGTTTTGCTGTTGATTAAAATTAGATCAATGGTTTCTCCAGCCATGGCATCAAATCCAGTCAGGGCCACCATCTGTAATGAGATATTATGCTCTCCTCTTGTGCCCTGTCCACATCATAGATGAGTTGTCAAGTCCAGAAAAATGCAGAAAAACTGACATCCGTTTGCACCCGCCTAGCTCCGGGTCTGATCTGGTCCGCTTAAAAAAATGGAAGGAGATCTGTCCTCTTCCTTTTAGGTGGAACACATTGGAGGGTAGTCGCGTGCAAGTGGAAAGTGGAATCCGTTTACTCCCAGCTGTTTATAGAGCAGAACAGACTCTGTTTGTAAGAGGAGATTTCTCCTTACTTACTATAGAGATTTCATCTATCATCTTATTGTGTCTCCACAATCAAAAGTGAAGGGGAATCTTCCTAACATATAGATACAATTAGGGGTCAATTTAACAGGTTTTCACCCAAGAGTCACACTTTTTTCAATTCAACTGAGGTCAATAGACCTCAGTAAGGTGTATGGAAAGCCAGCATTTTTTGTAGTCTTGTTGAGAATGTAGAAGAATTAAAATTGCGGTCTGGTTTTTATTGCTGTGGGTGTCCTGGTTTTAGAGGACCCATTCTGTTTATTGTTTTGATCGTTGTCTCCATTATAGAAAGTGATGGGAAATCCAAAAGGTTAGGAGAAATCTGGCAATGGAGAAACATTCTGGGGACAGCTGTCTAAGGAGAGATATCCTCTCGCTTTGTAGAGATCTCTTCTTATTTCCTTAAGTGTCTCTGGGATAGGAATTGAAGAGAAGTCTCCTTAAGAGCTCAGAAAAAAAAAGAAGCCCAGCAGGGGTCTTAACTGTTCCTTGCTTTATCTAGATCTAAAAAAAATAAAAATAAAGCTTGACTTGACAAGCACTTCAAAATATACAAAGAAACTGATCTTTTATTTGTAACAAAGGCTAAATAACACATTCGCAACCCTGATGACTTACCCTCAAGCAACAGCCAGTAGCAATAGCAGAACATAAACTCCAAGGCCACCCTGTCATCAAGTCAGCCCCCAAATCTTAAAGTTCCTCCATGCTGTCTTCAAGCCGTAAGGGAGTGAATAACAGTGCAAGATTAATGTGAGCACCCAGGGTAATGGGCAGTCGCCAGGGGACCGCTTACTATTCGTTGGCTATGTTTTTCTCCCGCTCCCTTCTCATCAATCTTCATATGTTTGACCCGACATTCTCCATCCATCTCCTGTGTGTGTTTCTTGCAGCTCAGCTTTCTAGTTATTTGTGGAATCAGAACTTTCAACATTTAACAAGTTACTCTTTGATTTATGCTTCTATAAATCGTATTTACTGTATGCGGTGAAGGACATGAAAAGAGCTGTTGGGTTAAGTGGGGAAGTTTTTTTTCCCTTGCATTAATTTTTAAAATGATGTTATAGAAACCTTAATATAAAAAAAAAAAAAAAAAATTGCATTCAAGTTAAAGACATGTAATTACCCTGAGTGTATTTATTAGTATTTTTTATTTAATTTTGCTTGCTGGAAAACTCCCGATTGCTAGTATGTATCAGGAGCTTTCCGGTACATGCTGGCTACCATGCTGGGAGTGCGCAGTGAGTGCACTCTCAGCACGTTACATCATTTTACCAGGGCTGCATATATGTGGCCGATCGGCGTTAGGGCCCGCCCACTGAGCGGCCACATATTTGTTGCGATTGATGTCTAGGGGTTAAAACTGTTTGGCATGCCAGGCTCTGACCAGTTTTGTTGTTGACTCAGAACTTGTAATCAGTGTAGGCCCAGCAGCTACATCATCATGATGAGATTTGGCCAATGCTAGAGGTACCCACATCACAGCACTAAAGATTTTGGACACCTGACTATCACAGCTACCTATATGGCCATGAGTAAGTGAAAACCCCTCCAAATTATTGAGTTTAGGCGTTTCCAGTGAAGAGTATTTATAATGCTACAGGATAAATTTTAGACTATTGGGTGCTTCTGACCTTGTAGGAACAGATTGATGAAGGCCCTTTTCTGTTCCAGCATGACCCTGTGCACAGAGCCAAGTCCATGAAGACATGGTTTGACCAGTTTAATGTAGAGGAACCAGAGTGGTCTACACTGAGCGCCGACCTCAACACTACTGAACACCTTTGGGATGCATTGGAACACCAATTGTGAGCCAGGTCTTCCCACCCAGTACCTGACTATTTTGGGGAAGGTCTTTTCTTTTTTAGCATAAAAAGACATTTTACACAACTGTGCACTTCAAACCTTGTAGGAACAGTTTAAGGAAGGTCCTTTTCCACCATGACTGTGCCCCTGTGCACAAAACCAGCTCCATAAAAACATGGTTTGATGGGTTTGGCATGGAGGAAATTGAGTGGCCTACACAGATCCTTGACCTCAACCCAACTGAGTACCTTTGGCATGAATTTGAACCTAAAGCTCTGTTTTACCACTACAACAAACAAAGACATTTTCAATAATTATGCACTTCAAACCTTGTAGGAACAGTTTAGGGAAGGTCCTTTTTTCAGCATTACTATAACCCTGCGCACAAAACCAACTGCTTAAAGACATGGTTTGATGAGTTTGGTGTGGAGGAACTCTGACTTCAAGCCTACTCAACACCTTTGGGATGAACTGGAAGGCAAATTGTGAGTCGGGTCTTCTCCAACATCAGTACCAAACCCCACATATAGGTACACACTACCACAAACACAGTCCAAAATCTTATTGAAAGATGAGTATAAGCTGTTATAGCTGCCATCGTCGGACAATTGCATAATAATGGCCATCGGTTTAAAATGGGGCATCCAACAAAATCATATAGGTCAGTTTTCTACCAACTTTTTGGCTTTATAGTTTATTTTTATTTTTTCTCAGTGCTGCACACCCAGCACAAAAAAAATCATTTCCAGAAAACAACTTCTTGTATTTTTTCTTTTTTTTTTTCTATTTTTAATCAAAGCATTTCATGATGGCTCTGCAAATTCATTTCATATAAAACCGTAGCCGCATTTCTCCAAACATAAAGGAGCTGTGTTTCTAGGCTTGCTAATCAGCAATTCCTCTCTTTATTACCCCTCCTCCATGAGAAAAATTCTTTATTCTTTGCTTATTCTCTCGCGAGTGCCGCAGCAGGGTGTGAAGGTACACGGGTTTGCACAAAAGCAAATGCAATCTTTAAAGGTGTAACGATTGGGTTGATTTTTCTGGACTTGACGTGACTCGGGGCAATGTAAGATCAAAACAGGTCATCACACAGGCCCTCCTTTTAGTCAGGGGAGCCGACGAATTTCAATGTTTCCTGTAAAACAGTCAATTTGACTTTGAAAACTGCTACAGAAAGTCCCAGACAAGCTTGAAAGCAAAATAAATTAATTTCAAGGATTTTTGTTTTTTTGTGCTTTTTTATTTTATTTTTCCTTTTCCTTTTCTTTTTCTTTTTTTTCTTTTATTATTATTGTTTTTTTTAATTTTAGCTGTTATGGCTTGGGTTGTAATAAATTCATATGTTTGAATGCGTTTAGGTTTTTTTTTTTTTGTTTTCTTTTTTCTTTTTTAAACCAAACCAAGGGAAAGAAAAATATAAGCAGAGCATAATTCAGCTTTAAAAAATACAATATGTATTTACATTGGCAAAGGATGTACACTAATATTTATCATAATATTTATGAAGCAAGGAGCATATTTATGTTTATTTGTAATGATCATGAATATTTTGTATGCTTTTGTATATGTTTTTATGCATTTGGGATTATGATTGGGGGGGGGGGGGTTGGCAGGGTTATATGGGGGAGATATACTCTATATATATATATATATATATATATATATATATATATATATATATATATATTGTGTGTATAATCCAAAAGAGAGCGGCACTCACGGGTCTTGAAAGGTGAACACGCAGTGAAGATTTTATTTTGACGTTTCAATGAGGCACAAACTTGTCTTCCTCAGGACAAGTCCTGAGGAAGACAAGTTTGTGCCTCATTGAAACAAGTCCTGAGGAAGACAAGTTTGTGCCTAATTGAAACAAGTCCTGAGGAAGACGAGCTTGTGCCTCATTGAAACGTCGAAATAAAATCTTCACTGTGCGTTCACCTTTCACAAACTGCAAATGCCACCCTCTCATTTGGATTATATGCACTGCAGTCTTTGCTGCACACCCAGACCCATTTCCTATCTCTGATATGTGTGCAGTGACAACCATTGGATAATATATATATATATATATATATATATATATATATATATATATATATATATATATATATATATAAAATATATTTATATAATTTATTATACACTAACTTTATTGTTGTAAACTCAGCCGTGTGCATGGGCCCATACAATACAACAGAGCTGCGTTTAGACCCATAAAAACACATGAGCCCTTAATGCCTCTTGGATGACATTAGCAGTTCCCTGATTTACGTCGCCCCTTAATTAGCCATCTCGCCAAGTCTGCCGAATGCGCTTTGTCCAGCCATAGACCGACAACGAAAATATGAAAACTTTACTAAAGCTGTCACGGGGTGGGTGTAATTTACAGCACGGCATCGGGAGAGGGAAGAGAAAAGATAATTACAACATGAAGGAATGAGGCGAGCACCTACAATTGCAAATTATAGAACTGTGACTTGGGTCAGGGAAATAAGTTAAGGAGATCATTTATGATGTAATGATAAAACAAAATTGAACTGAATTATGGACATTAATTATGATTCCGAGGAGCGATTAATTATACATTTGTGACTTTTATATGCAGGAAAATGTTACATCCAGAAAGAATATTAAATTGTAAATGGGGGATGTGCCGCAGTGGCAGATACCAATGGATTAGCCACAAGGAACTGAAGAGTACTCTAGGTTAAAATGGGTTAAAAAAATACTAACGGGCAAACCTGGGAAAGAACAGGGGAATCTAGGTGCACTGGGATACTAAAAAAAGTTGTGAAAAAAAATGTATATATACAATATATTGAGGAAGACTGAGGAAGACGTCTGACTGAAAAGCTAGGGGTCCATTTAATCTTTTGAGTAGGGACACAGGAGGGGTGGAAGTTTGGAGCACTACAGCACTTTCTGAGGATTGGAGCACTTTTATTTGGGACGTTTTGCAATATTTCAATATGACTATTTGATTTATTGTTTTTTATTTTTATTTTATTTTTGGAAGTTTTTTCATTGGAATGATTAATGCACCAATGTGAGCGCTGTAATTATTTTATTTTATTCATCCAAGTGAAGAGCACTTTGTGTACAGCAGCTGCACTTATCATCATCTATTTATATATATATATATTCATTTTTTTAATTTTTTTTTTAGGTATTTCACTACCAGCGCGAGTATACCACATTTTTCACTAAATTAACAATTGTATCAAATATTTCAAAAATATATTATTATTATTATTATTATTAGTAGTAGTATTATTACGGTAATTATTATTATCTTCTTTCTTTCTTTCTTTCTTTCTTTCTTTCTTTCTTTCTTTCTTTCTTTCTTTCTTCCTTCTTCTTTTCTTTCTTTCTTCTTCTTTTCTTCTTTCTTTTTTTCTTCTTCTTTTCTTCTTTCTTTCTTTCTTCTTCTGTCTTTCTTTCTTTCTTTCTTCTTCTGTCTTTCTTTCTTTCTTTCTTCTTCTGTCTTTCTTTCTTTCTTCTTCTGTCTTTCTTTCTTTCTTCTTCAATAATTGTATTATATATATTTCAAAAATACCGGTATATTATTATTGTTGTTATTATTATTGTTATTATTTTTTATTGCTAGTATCTAAAAGTATATCATAAATATATATTATATTTAAAAAATACTATATGCTTATATGTTTTTCTACTATTTCTATTTCAAACACTATAAGGGGACATAATATAGGAATAGGGTGGATGCAAGTGATATTTTCCATGTGGGAGCAAATTTACCAAATCTCCATGGGTAATAATAAAGAATAATTCATATTATTAATGGCCCACCATGTCCAAAGGGTAACACTAAAATTGGTCACATTAAAATACAGTATATGCTACTTAAAGTTGGATTTCTTATTGAGGAAGGAGGACTTTCCAATGGGAAATGTTGGATGTGAGTTTGTTGGTGGATAGCCTGACCATGTGCATGCTCCATCGGACAACTGTTGTCGGACTTTCCGCCAACAAATGTTGGCTAGCATGTTCTCAAATTTTTTCCGCCAACAAATGTGTGTTGTCAGACTTTCCGATCATGTGTACACAAGTCCGTTGGACAAAAGTCCAAAGTACAAACACTCATGCTCAGAAGCAGAAGCGGTCGGTCTTGTAAACTAGTGTTTGTAATGGAGAATTAACATTCGTGATGTGGCAAATTATGAAATCTCCAAATGCAGCGCACAATTCTCTCCTTCTTTAACTGGTTGCCGCATGCCCACCGTCAAATGACGGCGGGGCGGTGCGGCTCTCGTCCTGAGACGATGTCATCTGATGGCGCCCCAGAACGGCCACTCTCGCGTACCCGCGGGGGCGTGCAGCAAGTGTGTGGCGAGGAGAGCTGATCAGTGGCATCTTCACACAGGGGGGACATCTACACATGTAATCAGGGCACTGATTACATTATAGTAAAACAGTGTCACCATACAGTGCCCACCAATGCCAGCAATCAGTGCCCACCAGCGGCAGCAATCAGTGCCCACAAGTGCCACCAATTAGTGCCCATTAGCGATGCCAGTCAGTGCTGGCAATCAGTGCCACCTATCAGTGCTGCCCATCAATGCCCATCACTGCTGTTGATCAATACTTATCAGTGTCGCCCATCAGTGCCACCCATCAATGCCCATCAGTGCCCATCAGTACCACCTATCCATGCTGCCTATCCGTGCTGCCTATCAGTGCCCACCAGTGCCGCCTATCAGTACCCACCAGTGACACCTATCAGTGCCCACCAGTGCAGCCTATGAGTGCCCATCTGTGCCACCTATCAGTGCCCACCAGTGCTGCCTATCAGTACTCATCAGTGCCACATATTAGTGCCACCTATCAGTGCCCATAAGTGCAGCATATTAGTGCCTCCTCATCAGTGCCACCTCATCAGTGTCCATAAGTGCCACCTCATTAATGCCCACCAGTTACACCTATCAGTGCTCATCAGTGCGATTGTGCATTGAAGTCAATAGGGGGTGTTTTTGCATTGAAGTCAATGGGACACAGTCTTGCATTGAAGTCAGTGGGGCGCAGTATGCCATTATTGGCATAACACCGATGTATCTACACATCCCTATGAATAAGTGAGTATGATATGAATAATGATCTCAATCCTTTTATTGTACACAATAGGATATCTTTCATTTTCTCACTACAGATATACACCGCATGACTGTCTGTATTCACTACAGATATACACCGCATGATTGTCTGTATTCACTACAGATATACATTACATGACTGTCTGTATTCACTACAGATATACATTACATGACTGTCTGTATTCACTACAGATATACACCGCTTGACTGTCTGTATTCACTACAGATATACACCGCATGACTGTCTGTATTCATTACAGATATACATTACATGACTGTCTGTATTCACTACAGATATACACCGCTTGACTGTCTGTATTCACTACAGATATACACCGCATGATTGTCTGTATTCACTACAGATATACACCGCATGATTGTCTGTATTCACTACAGATATACACCGCATGATTGTCTGTATTCACTACAGATATACACCGCATGATTGTCTGTATTCACTACAGATATACACCGCATGATTGTCTGTATTCACTACAGATATACACCGCATGATTGTCTGTATTCACTACAGATATACACCGCATGACTGTCTGTATTCACTACAGATATACACCGCATGACTGTCTGTATTCACTACAGATATACACCGCATGACTGTCTGTATTCACTACAGATATACACAATGCTTGGTTGTCTACCATTTACTGCAGAAAAACACTGCATTCTCCCTGTATTCACTACACATATATACTACATGTCTGCCTGGATTCACTACAGAGGTCAATGGAACACACTATGATGGCCTCCCATGTATTGCAGACACACTGGCTGGATGACAATGGTTGGGTGTAGACAGACTCAGCACCTTCCTGCTCCTCTCCCTGTATAGAACCTGCAAAGAACTCCCTGTATATACACTCAGCGTTCACAGCAAATACCACCAATGCATCATCACACTGCATGATAAAATCCGCCCACACTGCATGATAAAACCCGCCCACACTGCATGATAAAACCTGCCCACACTGCATGATAAAACCCACCCACACTGCATGATAAAACACGCCCACACAGCATGATAAAACACGCCCACACAGCATGATAAAACACGCCCACACTGCATGATAAAACACACCCACACTGCATGATAAAACCCTCCCACACTGCATGATAAAACCCGCCAACACTGCATGATAAATCCCGCCCACACTGCATTATAAAACCCACCCACACTGCATGATAAAACCTGCCCACACTGCATGATAAAACCCGCCCACACTGCATGATAAAACCCGCCCACACTGCATGATAAAACCCTCCCACACTGCATGATAAAACCCGCCAACACTGCATGATAAATCCCGCCCACACTGCATGATAAAACCCGCCCACACTGCATGATAAATCCCGCCCACACTGCATGATAAAAACCCGCCCACACTGCATGATAAAACCCGCCTACACTGCATGATAAAACACGCCCACACTGCATGATAAAACACGCCCACACTGCATGATAAAACCCGCCCACACTGCATGATAAAACACGCCCACACTGCATGATAAAACACGCCCACACTGCATGATAAAACCCGCCCACACTGCATGATAAAACCCGTCCACACTGCATGATAAAACCCGCCCACACTGCATGATAAAACCCGCCCACACTGCATGATAAAACATGCCCACACTGCATGATAAAACACGCCCACACTGCATGATAAAACCCTCCCACACTGCATGATAAAACCCACCAACACTGCATGATAAATCCCGCCCACACTGCATTATAAAACGCACCCACACTGCATGATAAAACCTGCCCACACTGCATGATAAAACCCGCCCACACTGCATGATAAAACCCGCCCACACTGCATGATAAAACCCTCCCACACTGCATGATAAAACCCGCCAACACTGCATGATAAATCCCGCCCACACTGCATGATAAAACCCGCCCACACTGCATGATAAATCCCGCCCACACTGCATGATAAAAACCCGCCCACACTGCATGATAAAACCCGCCTACACTGCATGATAAAACACGCCCACACTGCATGATAAAACACGCCCACACTGCATGATAAAAAACGCCCACACTGCATGATAAAACACGCCCACACTGCATGATAAAACACGCCCACACTGCATGATAAAACACGCCCACACTGCATGATAAAACCCACCCACACTGCATGATAAAACCCGCCCACACTGCATGATAAATCCCGCCCACACTGCATGATAAAACACGCCCACAATGCATGATAAAACCCGCCCACACTGCATGATAAAACCCGCCCACACTGCATGATAAATCCCGCCCACACTGCATGATAAAACACGCCCACACTGCATGATAAAACACGCCCACACTGCATGACTGCCTGTTACATGGCCATTGACCGGTCATTGGGATGTAGGATGTACACCATAGACTGCACATCACTGCATGTCACTGTACGTCTATCCCAGGGTTTCTCAACTCCAGTCCTCAAGGCGCCCCAACAGGTCATGTTTTCAGGATTTCCATTATTTTGCACAGGTGATTTGATCAATTTCACTTCCTTAGTAATTACCACAGCTGTTTCATCTGAGGGAAATTCTGAAAACATGACCTGTTGGGGCGCCTTGAGGGCTGGAGTTGAGAAACACTGGTCTATCCAATCTCCGTATTCACTGTATTGTTCCTATATACAGCTGATACACACCGCATGCCTCTACACCCAGACTTCAAGGGTTTCATGTTATATTTGTTTCCAAGTTTGTATTTCAAATAAAAACTAAATACAGGATGACACAGGATTCCCAGAGCACTATGGGACAGCAAAGCAAAGTCTGCTTCCTTTCATGCATGATTGTTATACAAAACTGATACACACTGCATGACTGCTATATACTGATACACACTGCATGACTGCTATATACTGATACACACTGCATGACTGATATATACTGATACACACTACATGACTGATATATACTGATACACACTACATGACTGCTATATACTGATACACACTGCATGACTGATATATACTGATACACACTACATGACTGCTATATACTGATACACACTGCATGACTTATATATACGGCATACACACTGCATGACTTATGTATATTGCATACACACTGCATAACTGATATATACTGCATACACACTTTATAACTGATATATACTGCATACACACTGCATGACTGCTATATACTGATACACACTGCATGACTGATATATACGGCATACACACTGCATGACTGCTATATACTGATACACACTGCATGACTGATATATACGGCATACACACTGCATGACTGATATATACAGCATACACACTGCATGACTGATATACTGTATACTGATACACACTGCATGACTGATATATACTGATACACACTGCATGACTGCTATATACTGATACACACTGCATGACTGCTATATACTGATACACACTGCATGACTGATATATACTGATACACACTTCGTGACTGCTATATACTGATACACACTGCATGACTGATATATACGGCATACACACTGCATGACTGATATATACAGCATACACACTGCATGACTAATATACTGTATACTGATACACACTGCATGACTGATATATACTGATACACACTGCATGACTGCTATATACTGATACACACTGCATGACTGCTATATACTGATACACACTGCATGACTGCTATATACTGATACACACTGCATGACTGATATATACTGATACACACTGCATGCCTGATATATACTGATGCACACTGCATGACTGATATATACTGATACACACTGCATGACTGCTATATACTGATTAGGGATGAGCTTCGTGTTCGAGTCGAACCCATGTTCGACTCGAACATCGGCTGTTCGACCGTCCGTCGAATTGCGAACGATATGGGCCGTTCGCGCCAAATTCGTGTGGCGCGTCACGGCCCATAATTCACTGCGGCATCGCAGTGCATTGCTGGCTGATGATTGGCCAAGCATGCACTATGACCCGCATGCTTGGCCAATCACAGCGCCGTCAGTAGAGAGAGCTGTAATTGGCCAAAGCCAGGGTGGCTTTGGCCAATTATGGCTCAGGGGATTTAGTACACACCCCACACTATATAAGGCCGCCTGCACGGCGGCCCTGTGTAGTGTGTGTTCCGGTGTGCTGAGAGATAGAGAGAGAGAGAGACAGTGTCATTTGATTTGAGTTAGATAGATTAGGCAGAACAGAGTCAGTTAGCTGCACTTACAGTGTATTGTGTATATATATGCATCCCAGGTGTTGCATATATATATATACACTGTATTCAGTTTAGCTAGATCCGTTCCTGTTATCTTCTATCTAGACTATTTAGTGCAGTGTGTCCTGCTCACAGTGTTCAGCTAGATCCGTTCCTGCTATTTACATTCAGTGCAGTGCGTCCTGCTCACAGTGTTCAGCTAGATCCGTTCCTGCTATTTACATTCAGTGCAGTGCGTCCTGCTCACAGTGTTCAGCTAGATCCGTTCCTGCTATTTACATTCAGTGCAGTGCGTCCTGCTCACAGTGTTCAGCTAGATCCGTTCCTGCTATTTACATTCAGTGCAGTGCGTCCTGCTCACAGTGTTCAGCTAGATCCGTTCCTGCTATTTACATTCAGTGCAGTGCGTCCTGCTCACAGTGTTCAGCTAGATCCGTTCCTGCTATTTACATTCAGTGCAGTGCGTCCTGCTCACAGTGTTCAGCTAGATCCGTTCCTGCTATTTACATTCAGTGCAGTGCGTCCTGCTCACAGTGTTCAGCTAGATCCGTTCCTGCTATTTACATTCAGTGCAGTGCGTCCTGCTCACAGTGTTCAGCTAGATCCGTTCCTGCTATTTACATTCAGTGCAGTGCGTCCTGCTCACAGTGTTCAGCTAGATCCGTTCCTGCTATTTACATTCAGTGCAGTGCGTCCTGCTCACAGTGTTCAGCTAGATCCGTTCCTGCTATTTACATTCAGTGCAGTGCGTCCTGCTCACAGTGTTCAGCTAGATCCGTTCCTGCTATTTACATTCAGTGCAGTGCGTCCTGCTCACAGTGTTCAGCTAGATCCGTTCCTGCTATTTACATTCAGTGCAGTGCGTCCTGCTCACAGTGTTCAGCTAGATCCGTTCCTGCTATTTACATTCAGTGCAGTGCGTCCTGCTCACAGTGTTCAGCTAGATCCGTTCCTGCTATTTACATTCAGTGCAGTGCGTCCTGCTCACAGTGTTCAGCTAGATCCGTTCCTGTTATCTTCCTACTGACAGGCAGGCTTGTCTGGTTACAGTATATAAAGCTACCTGAAGAAAATTACAGGTGTTCTTTTTGATCCTATTAGTACCACGGTCAGGCA
This sequence comes from Lithobates septentrionalis, assembly GCA_037952835.1. Lineage (NCBI taxonomy): Eukaryota > Metazoa > Chordata > Amphibia > Anura > Ranidae > Lithobates > Lithobates septentrionalis. The sequence continues at coordinate 85,274 of JBBDGP010000048.1, read as the reverse complement.
GCTAGACTATTTACATTTAGTACAGTGTGTCCTGCTCACAGTGTTCAGCTAGATCCGTTCCTGTTATCTTCCTACTGACAGGCAGGCTTGTCTGGTTACAGTATATAAAGCTACCTGAAGAAAATTACAGGTGTTCTATCCCAGCTTAGTGCAGCTACAGGCCATTAGTATGTCTGGAAGGCCAAGAAGGAGAGGCAGACAGTCACAAGCCAATAAGAGAGGGCAAGCAGGCTCTGTGTCTAGTGCTGGTCGTGGAGACGGTGCATCCTCATCAGCACGTGGCCATGGGACACGCTTGGCCTTTTTTTCGGCAGCTGGCCGTGTTGAGCCGCAACATGCGGAAGACTTGGTCGAGTGGATGACCAAGCCGTCCTCATCCTCCTCATCCTCTCTCACCCATGCCCAGGGTGCTTTGTCTGGCAAAGCAGCGGCCTCTTCCCTCAGCTCAATGTCATCAGTGACTCCTTCCCTAGCTCCACCATGTCCTCATGAGGATTCCCTCGAACTGTTTGACCACAGTGTTGGGTACATGCTCCAGGAGGATGCCCAGCGTTTGGAAGGCTCTGATGATGATACTGAGCTCGATGAAGGCAGTAACATGAGCACGGACAGAGGGGGTGCCCAAGAAGGACAGCAATCTGGCAGTCATGCTCCCCCTGCTGCAGCATACTGCCAGGTTTGCTCCAGTGATGAGGAGGGAGGGGATGATGAGGTCACTGACTCAACGTGGGTGCCTGATAGGAGAGAGGAGGAGGAGGAGGAGGAGGAGGCGGCACATCACCAACGAGGCAGGATGCCCTCCAGGGGCCAGCCTAAGGGCAGCACATTGACTGCATCACACCCCAAAGCTCCACATGTGCAGGGCGCTGCAGTCTCTGCGCGTTATTCAAAAAGTTCTTTGGTGTGGGCCTTTTTTGAGACGAGTGCATCAGATCGCACCGCTGCTATTTGCAACATATGTCTCAAGCGTATCTCGCGTGGCCAAAACATCTCCCGCTTGGGTACCACATGCTTGACCAGACATATGTTGACCTGCCATGCAGTTCGTTGGCAAGCGTATCTGAAAGACCCACACCAAAGAACAAAGAGGATCTCTCCTTGCTCCTCATCAGCTGAGATTTCCAACCCCACTAGACCTTCAGTCCTCTCTGAGACCTGCAGTGAGAGGAATGAAGGTGTAGAATTAGGTGTGTCACAGCCAAGTACTTGTGGGCAATCTGCTTTTGGTACACCGACGTCAGATTGTACCAGGCAAATTTCCCTGCCCCAGCTGCTGCACCGCCGAAAGAAGTTTGCTCCCAGCCATCCACATGCCCAGCGGTTGAATGCTAGCTTGGCAAAATTGCTAGCACTTCAACTGCTGCCTTTTCAGTTGGTAGACTCTGCCCCCTTCCGTGAGTTTGTGGAATGTGCGGTTCCTCAGTGGCAGGTACCCAAACGCCACTTTTTCTCACGGAAGGCGATTCCGGCTCTCTACCGGCATGTGGAAGGCAATGTCCATGCCTCGCTGGACAGGGCGGTCAGCGGTAAGGTGCATATTACCGCTGACTCATGGTCCAGCAGGCATGGACAGGGACGTTACTTAAGTTTCACGGCGCATTGGGTGACTCTGCTGGCAGCTGGGAAGGATGCAGGACAAGGTGCAGTAGTGTTGGAGGTTGTTCCGCCACCACGCCTCCAAAATGCTGATTGTGACACACCTCTCTCCTCCACCCCCTCCTCTTCTTCTTCCTCCATGGCCTCTTCCTCGGAACCAGCGGTGCTCCGTAGGCGTTCAAGGGGCTACGCAAGTACGCAGGCCAAAAGATGCCATGCGGTGCTTGAGCTGGTGTGCTTGGGGGACAGGAGCCACACTGGGGCAGAGGTTCTGTCAGCTCTGCAGGGGCAGGTTCAGAGGTGGTTGACGCCACGCCAACTTAAGGCAGGAATGGTGGTTTGCGACAATGGCACCAACCTCCTCTCTGCCCTCCGACAGGGACAACTGACCCATGTGCCCTGTTTGGCTCACGTCCTTAACTTGGTGGTGCAGCGGTTCTTGGGCAGGTACCCGGGCTTACAGGATGTCCTGAGGCAGGCCAGGAAAGTCTGTGTGCATTTCCGCCGGTCATATAATGCCAGTGCTCGGCTGACGGACCTCCAAAAGGAGTTTAACCTGCCCAAGAACCGCCTAATCTGTGACATGCCCACCAGGTGGAACTCGACGTTGGCCATGCTGCAGCGGCTGCACACGCAGCAGAGGGCCATCAATGAGTACCTGTGCGACTATGGCACCAGGACAGGGTCAGGGGACCTTGGTTTTTTTTCCCCACGCCAGTGGGCCATGATCAGGGATGCATGCACTGTCCTGTCACCATTCGAGGAGGCCACGAGGATGGTGAGCACTGACAGTGCATGCATCAGTGACACTGTCCCCCTTGTCCACCTGTTGGAGCACACGCTGCGTGGAATAATGGACAGGGCACTTGAGGCAGAACAGAGGCAGGAAGAGGAGGACTTCCTTAGCTCTCAAGGCCCCCTTTATCCAGACAGTGTTCCTGCGTGCCCGCCGATCACACAGGAAGAGGACGAGGAGGAGGAGGAGGAGGAGGAGGAAGATTGTGTCAGTATGGAGGTGGAGCCTGGCACTCAGCATCAGCAGTCTTTAAGGGATCAGTCCCAAGGAACACATGGACTTGTACGTGGCTGGGAGGAGGTGGCTGCGGACGTTGTTGTCCTTAGTGACCCAGAGGACTCCGGACCGAATGCCTCAGCAAACCTACGCTGCATGGCCTCCCTGATCCTGCAAAGCCTGCGTAAGGATCCTCGTATTCGTGGTATCAAGGAGAAGGACCAATACTGGCTGGCAACCCTCCTTGATCCACGTTACAAGGGTAAGGTTGCGGACCTTATCTTGCCATCGCAGAGGGAGCAGAGGATGAAACATCTTCGGGAGGCCTTGCAGAAAGGTCTGTGCAACGCGTTCCCAGAGACTGGGAGGTTACAAACTCCTGTTTCTGGACAACGTGTTGCTGAGGCTTCGGTCAGTCAAAGAAGGAGCGGTGGAGAAGGTGGCCGTCTGACCGATGCGTTCAGACAATTTTTTGGTCCGCAGCCCCAAGGTATGATCGGTTCCAGCAACCATCGCCAGCGTCTGTTTTACATGGTGCAGGAATACCTAGGGGCAAGATCAGACTTGGACACCTTTCCCACCGAAAATCCTCTGGGTTACTGGGTCTTGAGGATGGATCACTGGCCAGAGCTTGCACAGTATGCAATTGAGCTACTGGCCTGTCCTGCATCCAGCGTTCTTTCGGAACGCACATTCAGTGCTGCTGGAGGCGTGGTAACCGATCACAGGGTGCGTCTGTCCACTGACTCGGTCGATCGGCTGACCTTCATAAAAATGAATCAGTCTTGGATCACCACCAGCTACCAAGCACCTGATGCTGATGTAACTGAATAATTTTTTTCAGATCCCTTCAAAGACTGCCTATGCTGATGCTGAGTGATTATCCCTGAGTAATTATCCTCTTCCTCCTCAATCATCACGCTGATAGCTTGTAAGAACATTTTTGGTTCTGGGCGCCACCACCAGTGCCTAAGGCACAATTTTTCAGCCCCTGTATAACAGGGGCGTGTAATTACAATTTTTGATGTAATACTTTGCAGCACGGCTCGTTCCTGCATTCCAACTAGAGTGTCTGTGAGGGGTTGCAGTGTTGTGGCACCAGCACCAGTGCCTAAGGCCCAATTTTTCTGCCCCTGTCTAACAGGGGCGTGTAATTACAATTTTTGATGCAATACTTTGCAGCAGTGCTCGTTCCTGCGTTCCAACTAGAGTGTCTGTGAGGGGTTGCAGTGTTGTGGCACCAGCACCAGTGCCTAAGGCCCAATTTTTCTGCCCCTGTCTAACAGGGGCGTGTAATTACAATTTTTGATGCAATACTTTGCAGCAGTGCTCGTTCCTGCGTTCCAACTAGAGTGTCTGTGAGGGGTTGCAGTGTTGTGGCACCAGCACCAGTGCCTAAGGCCCAATTTTTCTGCCCCTGTCTAACAGGGGCGTGTAATTACAATTTTTGATGCAATACTTTGCAGCAGTGCTCGTTCCTGCGTTCCAACTAGAGTGTCTGTGAGGGGTTGCAGTGTTGTGGCACCAGCACCAGTGCCTAAGGCCCAATTTTTCTGCCCCTGTCTAACAGGGGCGTGTAATTACAATTTTTGATGCAATACTTTGCAGCAGTGCTCGTTCCTGCGTTCCAACTAGAGTGTCTGTGAGGGGTTGCAGTGTTGTGGCACCAGCACCAGTGCCTAAGGCCCAATTTTTCTGCCCCTGTCTAACAGGGGCGTGTAATTACAATTTTTGATGCAATACTTTGCAGCAGTGCTCGTTCCTGCGTTCCAACTAGAGTGTCTGTGAGGGGTTGCAGTGTTGTGGCACCAGCACCAGTGCCTAAGGCCCAATTTTTCTGCCCCTGTCTAACAGGGGCGTGTAATTACAATTTTTGATGCAATACTTTGCAGCAGTGCTCGTTCCTGCGTTCCAACTAGAGTGTCTGTGAGGGGTTGCAGTGTTGTGGCACCAGCACCAGTGCCTAAGGCCTAATTTTTCAGCTCCTGTTCAACAGGGGCATGTAATTACAATTCTTGATCTAATATTTCACAGCAGGGCCCTGTGAGGGCTTACAGTGTTTTGGCCACAGCAACACCTAAGGCCCAAATTTCTGCTGAGTATATAGGGCAGGACCCTACTTTCAAACATCTAACTTACAAACGACTCCTACTTGCAAACGGAAGGAGACAACAGGAAGTGAGATGAAATCTACCCATAGGAAGGGAAATTCTCTCATGTAAGAGTTAATATGGGAAAACAATTTCTCCTTTCCACTGATGCTTTCCAATCCTTGTTCCACAAAAAAACCCAAATTTTCAAAAAACATTTTTCATTGGGACAAAAAAGTGAGGTGAAATCTTCTGAAGAGGAGGAAAGACGCAAAACAAATGTCACAGGGGTGATAACCCTTCCCTATGTTTTCCAAAAAGCTTAGAAAAGATTTTTTGGCTGGAGCTAAACACATTAAAAATGTTCAAAATTACAAAGAGATTCTACTTAACAACAAACCTACAGTCCCTGTCTTGTTTGCACCGCCTGTATACTGCTGTTCAGAGTATATAGGGACCTTTCCTTATTTTAATTTGGGTGCGGGGTTCCCCTTAATATCCATACAAGACCCAAAGGGCCTGGTAATGGACTGGGGGGTACCCATGCCGTTTGTCTCACTGATTTTCATCCATATTGCCAGGACCCGACATGACATTAAACCCGCAAGCAGTTTTAAATGAGATTTTTTCCTTTAAAAATGACATTTGGTGCAGGGACTGTTCTAAACATGGGAAACACGCGTCACTTTACAGGCATACTATAGACACCCCCCAGGTACGATATTTAAAGGAATATTTCACTTTTTTTTTTTTACTTTAAGCATCATTAAAATCACTGCTCCCGAAAAAACGGCCGTTTTTAAAAGTTTTTTTTGCATTGATACATGTCCCCTGGGGTAGGACCCGGGTCCCCAAACCCTTTTTAGGACAATACCATGCAAATTAGCCTTTAAAATGAGCACTTTTGATTTCGAACGTTCGAGTCCCATAGACGTCAATGGGGTTCTAACGTTCGTGCGAACTTGCGGTCCGTTCGCGGGTTCTGGTGCGAACCGAACCGGGGGGTGTTCGGCTCATCCCTAATACTGATACACACTGCATGACTGCCATAGACTTCACATATTTAACGCATGACTACTATCCGCTATACATACACCTTGCATCTGCTACTACCAATTACATATACAGTACATACTGCATGACTGCTATAGACGACATATACATGCTGCATGACTGCTATAGACGACATATACATACTGCATGACTGCTATAGACTACATATACATACTGCATGACTGCTATAGACTACATATACATACTGCATGACTGCTATAGACTACATATACATACTGCATGACTGTTAAAGACTGCATATAAAAAATGCATGACTGATCTAGACCTATAGACTGCGTCTTCATACCGCATGACATATGTATGGACTACATATACATAATGCATGGCTGCTAAACACTCCATACACATACTACATGGCTACTGTAGGCTGCATATACATAATGCATGACTTCTACAGACTGCATATACATACTAAATGACTACTAAGGGCCGCAAATACATACTGCATGATTACTAAAGACCACGTATACATACTACATGACTTCTATAGACTCCATATACATAATGCATGAGTGCTAAACACTTCATATACATACTACATGGCTACTGTAGGCTGCATGTACCTAATGCACGACTGCTCTAGACCTATAGACTGCATGTACATACTACATGACTATTATAGACTGGATATATAGTATATACTGCGTGACCGCTAAACACTGCATATACATAATGCATGACTGCTATAGACCTATAGACTGCATATACATACTACATGACTATTATAGACTGGATATATAGTATATACTGCGTGACCGCTAAACACTGCATATACATAATGCATGACTGCTATAGACCTATAGACTGCATATACATACTACATGACTACTATAGACTGGATATATGGTATATACTGCATGACCGCTAAACACTGCACATACATAATGCATGACTGCTATAGACTGTATATACATAATGCATGACTTCTATAGCCTACATATGCATAATGCAACACTGGTAAACACTGCAAATACATGGCTAATATAGAGTGCATATACATAATGCATGACTGTTATAGACTGTATATTCATACTGCATGACTTCTGTGGACTGCATATACATACTACATGACTACTATAGACTGCATATACATAATGCACAACTGCTAAAAACTGCATATGCATACTGCATGGCTTCTATAGAATACATATACATAATGCATACGTCTTATAGGCTGCATATACATATGGCATTACTGCTATAGACTGCATATACATACTGCATTACTACTATCCATTTTACATACACATACTTCATGCCTGTTATCTACTGTGCATACACACCGCCCCCTGCTGGCCCCTCCCACCAGCCATGATCTGCTTGCATTGCATAGAGAAGCACAGGGAACCAGTGGTGATGACATCCATGAGGAACTAGGGAAGGCAAACTATGAGCAGAATAAACTTCAGAATTATTATATGCCATATAATATATTTTTTTTCTTTTATTCTAATATACTCCTTTGAGCAGTGTGCAATGAATCACCCTCCCAATATGTCCTATGCATGCACAGTGTTTAAATTCTTTTCAGATCTTCACATTTCACAGAACGTATGTAATATATGCATCACATATAGTGGACGGAATCTCACATACAATGTGAATATATTGCACTGGTGTTGGGTAGGGTGTATAGCAGTGATGGATGGTGTAGAGGTCAGATATTGCACAGTATCACCTTATTACCATTTGTGTTGGCTTCTTTCAAGTTTTCTGATATTTTCCTAGAATCCGATCTGAATGTGCGTTCTACTAAATTGAGATTGGGGAGTTTTCCTTTATCAGATGGAAGTCATAAAATATTAATGCAGTGTATGCATTGATTTTTTTGGTTGAATACATTGCATGTATAGTGTGCATTGAGGATGGCTATGGTATGTAACATACAGATGGATTACAGTAAGTCTGCATAAAAGGCATGCTGCATGTACATGACTTGACAGGTCGCTTTAAACTGACTTCATCTGCAGATGAAAGAAACAGAAAGATACAAAAAGAAACCATGTTTCTTTTTACTTTAATGTTTCATCAGCTGTGCAATGTTGCTGATAAACATTGCCCAGCTGTTTTTTTGGGGTTTTTTTTGACAGCTCCAATTCCTGGACTACTTTAACACTTCAGCTGTCAACAGGGGAACCCCACTGACAGCTGAATGAGTCATCAGTTGTTAAGGACGTGACGGTCCAGCTCCTTAACAACCGATAATTGTCATTTCAGCTGGCAGTGGGGAAATCCCGCTGATAGCTGAAAGAACTGAGCCTGAAAGTATTGGTTTCAGGTATCTGAGCATTTGCACCAGTACAGATAATTGTCAAATGCTTAGTATCGGTGCAACCGTAATGGATATTACATATAAGCATGAATTCATTGCATTGGACTTGGATGGAAGGTATGGGCATGCATGTTTGCAAGTTCAGTGATAATGCATTAGTGAACTGCACTTGGGTCAGATGCAAGTTACATAGCATGAAAATATTTTCCTGAGCATGGATATATGGAGGCAAGATACTGCATGTACATGTAACACTGCAAGATACTGCATGTATGTATAACACTGCAAGATACTCCATGCATGTATACCACTGCAAGATACTGCATGTATGTATGACACTGCAAGATACTGCATGTATGTATGACACTGCAAGATACTGCATGTATGTATGACACTGCATGCATGTATAACACTGCAAGATACTCCATGCATGTATACCACTGCAAGATACTGCATGCAAGTATAACACTGAAAGATACTGCGTGTATGTATGAAACTGCAAGATACTGCATGTATGTATAACACTGAAAGATACTGCATGTATGTATGAAACTGCAAGATACTGCATGTATGTATAACACTGCAAGATACTGCATGTATGTATAACACTGCAAGATACTGAATGTATGTATAACACTGCAAGATACTGCATGTATGTATAACACTGCAAGATACTGCATGCATGTATAACACTGCAAGATACTGCATGTATGTATGACACTGCAAGATACTGCATGTATGTATAACACTGCAAGATACTGCATGCATGTATAACACTGCAAGATACTGCATGTATGTATGACACTGCAAGATACTGCATGTATGTATAACACTGCAAGATACTGCATGCATGTATAACACTGCAAGATACTGCATGTATGTATGACACTGCAAGATACCGCATGCATGTATAACACTGCAAGATACTCCATGCATGTATACAATTGCAAGATACTGCATGTATGCATAGCACTGGAAGATAATGCATGCATGTATAACACTACAATATATTGCATGTATGTAGAACATTGCAAGATACTGCATGCATGTATAAAACTGCAATATACTGCATGTATGTAGAACAGTGCAAGATACTGCATGCATGTATAATACTGCAAGATACTCCATGTATGTATAGCACTGCAAGATACTGCATGTATGTATAACACTGCAAGATACTGCATGCAAGTATAACACTGCAAGATACTGCATGTATGTATAACACTGCAATATACTCTATGTATGTATAGCACTGCAAGATACTGCATGTATGTATAGCACTGCAAGATACTGCATGTATGTATAACACTGCAAAATACTGCATGCAAGTATAACACTGCAAGATACTGCATGTATGTATAACACTGCAATATACTCTATGTATGTATAGCACTGCAAGATACTGCATGTATGTATACCACTGCAAGATACTGCATGCAAGTATAACACTGCAAGATACTCCATGTGTGTATACCATTGCAAGATACTGCATGTATGCATAGCACTGGAAGATACTGCATGCATGTATAACACTGCAAGATACTGCATGTATGTATAACACTGCAAGATACTGCATGTATGTATGTATAAAACTGCAAGATACTGCATGCATGTATAACATTGCAAGATACTGCATGCAAGTATAACATAACACTGCAAGATACTGCATGTATGTGTAGCACTGCAAGATACTGCATGCTATGTAGAACAGTGCAAGATACTGTATGCTTCTATAACACTGCAAGATACTCCATGTATGTGTAGCACTGCAAGATACTGCATGTATGTATAACACTGCAAGATACTGCATGCAAGTATAACACTGCAAGATACTCCATGTATGTGTAGCACTGCAAGATACTGCATGTATGTATAACACTGCAAGATACTGCATGCAAGTATAACACTGCAAGATACTGCATGCATGTATAGCACTGCAAGATACTGCATGTATGTATAACACTGCAAAATAATGCATGCAAGTATAACACTGTGAGATACTGCATGTATGTATAGCACTGAAAAAGAATATATAAAACACAAAGCGCTGTGATGCTAAATAGCTGATAATTACACATAAAAGTGAGGCTGCTATCAAAAGAGAGTGTTATGAGAGTCACTTAAAAAGAATAAATAATGATATTTGAAGCGCTTCACAATGTGCATAAAAATGAATATATATGAATAAATATAAATACTCAAATAAATCCAGCGGTGAGTAAAAATTCCTAAAAAATCCAGCAATCAAAATAGTGTAAAATTATAAAAAATTAGTGACACCAAATGTGTAAAAAAAATCCACATAAAAAATCCACATAAAAATAAATATATAGGGATGTATTCTGAAGGTTCAATTATACAAGTGTAGAATCCGATTGGTATAGAGCTTTGAACCGGTCCCACTAGCAAAGCTGTTTAAAAACACTTGCTTAATTAAGGTGCTCATTGACATTTATACTTCAATCCACTCACGTGTGCCTTTGATCCTTGAAAAAGTCACGTGACTGTGATGCAACGCGTGGGAGGAGCCAAGGACGCTCTGTGCAGATCAGCAGTATCACACAGTGTACTGCAGTGAATCTGCTCCTGTCTAAGGCGGCTGACTGCTATAGTAAAACCTGCATATGCCTTATCATTATAAGGCACACGTGAGTGGATTGAAGTTTGCCTGTGTACCTTGGTATCCTAACTATTGCACAATGATTGGTTTTTCTCTTATCTGCCTGTCAAATGAGATCTGTTTATGATTCTCACATTGGTTGTGAACAGAAGCAAAAGAAACATTGTTACTATAAATGTCAATGAGCACCTTAATTAAGCAAGTGTTTTTAAACAGCTTTGCTAGTGGGACCGGATCAAAGCTCTATACCAATCGGATTCTACACTTGTATAATTGAACCTTCTGAATACATCCCTATATATTTATTTTTATGTGTTGTTTTTTTATGTGGATTTTTTTACACATTTGGTGTCACTAATTTTTTATAATTTTACACTATTTTGATTGCTGTATTTTTTTATGAATTTTTACTCACCGCTGGATTTATTTGAGTATTTATATTTATTCATATATATTCATTTTTATGCACATTGTGAAGCGCTTCAAATATCATTATTTATGTATAGCACTGCAATATACTCTATGTATGTATAGCACTGCAAGATACTGCATGTATGTATAACACTGCAAGATACTGCATGTATGTATAACACTGCAAGATACTGCATGCATGTATAACACTGCAAGATACTGCATGCACGTATAACACTGCAAGATACTGCATGCATGTATAACACTGCAAGATACTGCAAGTATGTATAACAGTGCAAGATACTGCATGTATGTATAACACTGCAAAATATTATATGCATGTATAACACTGCAAGATAATGCATGTATTTATAACACTGCAAGATAATGCATGCATGTATAACACTGCAATATATTGCATGTATGTAGAACACTGCAAGATACTGCATGCAAGTATAACACTGCAAGATACTCCATGCATGTATAACACTGCAAGATACTGCATGTATGCATAGCACTGGAAGATACTGCATGTATGCATAGCACTGGAAGATACTGCATGTATGCATAGCACTGGAAGATACTGCATGCATGTATAACACTGCAAGATACTGCATGTATGTAACCAGTACTTGCTGACAGGGATATACTGTTGAGGGAGGAGTCTATTGTTGCCGGAGGGCATCTATTTTTGCATGACAGTCTATTTCCTGGGAAGGCCTATTGTTGCTGGTGAGGGAACTATTGTTGTTGGTCGGGCTTATGTTGCTGGGGGGTCAATTGTTGCTGGGGGTGGGGGGGGTCTGTTGTTGGTGGGGAATCTATTGTTGCTGGGAAGGGTCTATTGTTGCTGGGGATCTACTGAACTGTTTTTCTTGTTATTATTAAAAAATTCTATACAAATTACTAATCACCACAAAATGATACTTGGTGTATTCTCTAAAAGGGGCGGGGCTGGGAGGTGGGTAGGGGGTGGAATCAAGGCATGTTGTTCAGAGGTGGGCAGGGAGAGGAGACAAGAGTGACTCAGAAGGTCACCTTCCTGCACCTATTCTCTGTGAAAAAAGCCCTGTGTATAACACTGCAAAATACTGCATGCATGTATAACATTGCAAGATATTGAATGCATGCATAACACTGCAAGATTATCCATGTATGTATACCACTGCAATATACTCCATGTATATATACCACTGCAATATACTCCATGTATATATACCACTGCAAGATACTGCATGCATGTATACCACTGCAAGATACTGCATGTATGCATGTATGTATAACACTGCAAGATACTCCATGCAATTATAACACTGCAAGATAATGCATGCATGTATAGCAATGTGAGATAATGCATGCATGTATAACACTGCAAGATACAGCATGCATGAATAACACTGCAACATAATGCATGTATGTATAACACTGCACAATACTGCTTGCATGTATAACACTGCAAGATACTGCATGCATGTATAACACTGCAAGATACTGCATGTATGTATAATACTGCAAGATACTGCATGTATGTATAATACTGCATGCATGTACAGTATAACACTGCAAGATACTGCATGTATGTATAATACTGCATGCATGTATAACACTACAAGATACTGCATGTATGTAAAACATTGAGCTTGAATAAAATAATAAAGCTGAACTCCAGGCTGACATAAAAGACACAGATCTGTATTCATGTATACATCATTACATGCATTATTTAAAAAAAAGGAAAAGGTAGGAAAGGCAGATGCATGAGTGGGAGCCAGTCAGATGTGATGGCAAGGAATGTACTGGTAGGTGTCCTCAACGACTCCCTACTGTTTTTTCGCTGTCCAATCAGCAGACTGAAGATGTAAAGGACATCACTGAATCCGTTCTACAGTCTACAACTCTAGCAGAGAAAGGGGTACCATCTCCCTAGCCATGTTGTGAGGTTGGGAAGTGGGCAGAAATACAACTTAATGCTCCTGTATACTGTATAGTTCATCTGTGTAATAGATGCAGGTCACTTTGCATGCAAATACTACAATAATGCAGAATATGTATAACAAGCATGGATGCATGTACCAAGTTGGAGACCATTCAGATCTAGCCTTTGTGGTTCAGGCCTGGACTGGTAACATGACAATTCTTACTTTTGCCTGAAGGCCATCTGAAAATATTTGTGCTCTGCCAAGAACTTTTTTTTATTTGTTGATTTTTTTATTTTTATTTTTGAATACCTTTATTTGTAGAAAAAACAAGGATCCAACAATTGTTCATATAAAAAATTGTTTTTACAATATATTTTCAGAACGTATTAAAAAAAAGGGGGTGGGATCATGCTCCAATCCCCTGACGATGTTCTGTGTCAGCAAAATGTATTGGGCGGGGCTTAATAAGTAACATCCTCACGCCTGCCAACTGGTGGAAGCATGGCGTTCCATGCATGTCTCTGTATCCTGTACCTGTCCTTTATGCGTAAAAGCAATTTTACACTACGTGGGCTCTTGCTCTTCTTAGATGATTTGGAGGCGCATTGGAATCGGTATTTATTGTTTTGGTTGACTCTTGCCTGGTGATCTACCACCCTGATGTTTGGTCTGCCTTTTTATCTATTACACAAGCGTTCCATGATCTCTGTTCACCTGGTGATCATGGGGATCTGGTAAGAGGCTTTGTGAATAGTGGTGGAGGACTCCTGATCAGAATACTCACCTGCTGGCTTCACTTTCATGCTTGATGATTTGCATGGACATTTATGATTCAAGATTTGTGCAATAATTGTAACACCATGTTTTTCGCTGTTTGAGCTAATTTTGTAGCTACTTGTTTGCTTTTATGTACATTTTATTTCATTCATATTAATTATAGGAGTGCACCTATAAGTTTATACAGAATCATCCATGTTGTCCAGAATTCTCTGTAACTATCCAACGAGTCCATCATTAACCATCGATAATGCTCTTAGCTCTTCCAGTTTGGCTGTATGGTTGACTGATACATGAGAAAAACGTTTACCTATAATATGCTATATGGCCAAAAAGTTGGTGGACACTTGACTATCGCAATATGCACTTGTTGGACATCCCATTCCAAAACCATGGACACCCTCCCCCCCCCATCTCCTTTGTGGCTATAGCAGACTCTACTCTTCTGGGAAGGCTTTCCATAAGACTTTGGAGGGTAGGAATTTGTGTCCTTGCACAAAAAAAACAAAACACTTGTGTGGTCAGGTAGTGATGTTGGGTGAGAAGACCTGGATGAAAACTGGTGTTCTAATTCATCCCAAAGGGGTTTAGTAAGGTTGAGGTCAGGACACTCATGTTCCTCCACACCAATCTCATCCAACCTGGTCCTTATGAAGATGCCTTTGTACATTGGGCACAGGCATGCCGGCGTATTAAAGGGCCTTCATCAAACTGTTTCCACAAGGGTGGAAATACACACTTGTCTTAATTTTCTTTGTATGCTAAAGAGTACCCTTCACTGGAGACTTCTTAACATATTAATTTGGATTTGATTCATTAACCTTTTCTCATATAATGGGTATGATGATCAGGTGTTTCTGAATGTTTGGCCATGTATTGTAATCTGTAACCATTCTGGCCGAGATAATGTACTGCACTGGGTCATTTGATGTACTAATCATTACCGTTCCAACAAGCTTAGCGAATTATAGTCTTATACAAATGGGGTTGGGGTGTTTAATATGACAGGACGACTGGTTGCAATCGAGGGAAAGATGAATGCGGCCAAGTACAGGGATATCCTGGACGAAAACCTTCTCCAGAGTGCTCAGGACCTCAGACTGGCCCGAAGGTTTACCTTCCAACAAGACAATGACCCTAAGCACACAGCTAAAATAACGAAGGATTGGCTTCACAACAACTCTGTGACTGTTCTTGAATGGCCCAGCCAGAGCCCTGACTTAAACCCAATTGACCATCTCTGGAGAGACCTAAAAATGGCCGTCCACCAACAGTTACCATCCAACCTGACAGTACTGGGGAGGATCTGCAAGTTCTGCAACTTGTTGCATCTTTCCCAAAAAGAAGTATGGCTGTATTAGATCAAAAGGGTGCTCTCACTAAATACTGAGCAAAGGGTCTGAATACTTAGGACCATGTGATATTTCAGTTTTTCTTTTTTAATAAATCTGCAAAATGTCAACAATTCTGTGTTTTTCTGTCAATATGGGGTGCTGTGTGTACATTAGTGAGGAAAAAAATTAACTTAAATGATTTTAGCAAATGGCTGCAATATAACAAAGAGTGAAAAATTTAAGGGGGTGTGAATACTTTCCCTCCACACTATATATATATATATATATATATATATATATATATATATATATATATATATATATATATATATACAGTGGCTTGCAAAAGTATTCGGCCCCCTTGAACTTTTCAACCTTTTGCCACATTTCAGGCTTCAAACATAAAGATAAAAAATTTTATTTTTTGTGAAGAATCACCAACAAGTGGGATACAATTGTGAAGTGGAACGAAATCTTTTGGATTTTTGAAACTTTTTTAACTAATAAAAAAATGAAAAGTGGGCCGTGCAAAATTATTCGGCCCCCTTGCGTTAATACTTTGTAGAGCCACCTTTTGCTGCGATTACAGCTGCAAGTGGCTTGGGGTATGTCTCTATCAGTTTTGCACATCGAGAGACTGAAATTCTTGCCCATTCTTCCTTGCAAAACAGCTCGAGCTCAGTGAGGTTGGATGGAGAGCGTTTGTGAACAGCAGTTTTCAGCTCTTTTCACAGATTCTCGATTGGATTCAGGTCTGGACTTTGACTTGGCCATTCTAACAGCTGGATACGTTTATTTGTGAACCATTCCTTTGTAGATTTTGCTGTATATTTGGGATCATTGTCTTGTTGGAAGATAAATCTCTGTCCCAGTTTCAGGTCTTTTGCAGACTCCAACAGGTTTTCATCCAGAATGGTCCTGTATTTGGCTGCATCCATCTTCCCCTCAATTTTAACCATCTTCCCTGTCCCTGCTGAAGAAAAGCAGGCCCAAACCATGATGCTGCCACCACCATGTTTGACAGTGGGGATGGTGTGTTGAGTGTGATGAGCTGTGTTGCTTTTACGCCAAACACACGTCTTGCATTGTGGCCAAAAAGTTCGATTTTGGTTTCATCGGACCAGAGCACCTTCTTCCACATGTTTGGTGTGTCTCCCAGGTGGCTTGTGGCAAACTTTAGACAAGACTTTTTATGGATATCTTTGAGAAATGGCTTTCTTCTTGCCACTCTTCCATAAAGGCCAGATTTGTGCAGTGTACGACTGATTGTTGTCCTATGGACAGACTCTCCCACCTCAGCTGTAGTTCTCTGCAGTTCATCCAGAGTGATTATGGGCCTCTTGGCTGCATCTCTGATCAGTCTTCTCCTTGTCTGAGCTGAAAGTTTAGAGGGACAGCCAGGTCTTGGTAGATTTGCAGTGGTCTGATACTCCTTCCATTTCAAAATGATCGCTTGCACAGTGCTCCTTGGGATGTTTAAAGCTTGGGAAATCTTTTTGTATCCAAATCCGGCTTTAAACTTCTCCACAACAGTATTACGGACCTGCCTGGTGTGTTCCTTGGTCTTCATGATGCTCTCTGCGCTTTCAACAGAACCCTGAGACTATCACAGAGCAGCTGCATTTATACACAGACTTGATTACACACAGGTGGATTCTATTTATCACCATCAGTCATTTAGGACAACATTGGATCATTCAGAGATCCTCGCTGAACTTCTGGAGTGAGTTTTCTGCACTGAAAGTAAAGGGGCCGAATAATTTTGCACGCACCACTTTTCAGTTTTTTAATTGCTAAAAAAGTTTAAAATATCCAATAGATTTCGTTCCACTTCACAATTGAGTCCCACTTGTTGGTGATTCTTCACAAAAAATTAAAATTTTATATCTTTATGTTTGAAGCCTGAAATGTGGCAAAAGGTTGAAAAGTTCAAGGGGGCCGAATACTTTCACAAGCCACTGTATAACTTTTTTCACACTGTACATGAGTTATTTAAATCTATGTGCAAGATTTAAAATAGGTTCTGAGGTAAGAAAGAAGGAACAGAATATCCTATGTATGACTTTGAAATTGGGTATATAAGGTATATAAGGGTATGTAAGGGTGCATAGGTCATGCTAATCTCAGATATAACAAGCACTGCATGCATTTAATGTTTTAGGACTGGATGTACATAGACTGGATGACTGAATATACATTGATAGATCTGCATGAAGAGTTTGCATTAAGGTCCTATAAAATAAGTCTTGCTTATCTGTACAGATAAAGTCGGCACACTATGTACATAAGGCTTCCCAGTTTGAAAGAAAATCCTAATTATAATGCATTCGTTTAAAGCATTAAGGCAAAACTCCAGGCTCCAGGTAATCGTGGCTGTGTCAGGTACTCACCAAGGCCGAGTTGCTGAGAGAGGCTCCCCTTGCAGCTGGGTGCACGATACCCTCTGGAAGTGGCACAGCGGGTATTGGGCACGAAGAAGCACGGGTCGCCGGCAGGTAGTAGAGGAGCTGGGCGATTCTTCAAGCAGGGAAGAGATCCGTGCTGGGTAGCTGAGCCGGGTACTGAGGGACAACCGCAAGGCAGACGTCTGGAAGCAGGCCGAGGGTCAAACACCGGTGTGCAAGTAGGCAAAAGTCCAACACTGGGTAAGGTTGAGACAAAGTCCAAGAACAGGCCGGGGGTCAAACACAGATGGTCAGGCAGGCAGATAATCCACAGTAGGGTGAGGCAGAGACAAGTCCAGGAGCAGGCCGAGGGTCAAACACAGGTAATCAGGCAGGCAGATAATCCACAGTAGGGTAAGGCAGAAGTAAGTCCAGGAGCAGGCCGAGGGTCAAACACGGGTAGTCAGGCAGGTAGCGAAGTCCAGAAGGCAGCCGAGGATCAAGCACAAGAGAGGTTCAAGCAGAGTCGGGGTTGGTCCGGGTCACAACGGGTAGGCACAGGTACACAGGATTCAGGAGCAGGTTACAGGAGCTGAAAAGACAAACCAGCAACAAAACACAGGCATAGCTGTCTTTATATAGGCCCGCCAAGGGAACGTCCCGATGTGCGTGCACGCGTTCGTAATGATGCGCTGCGTAGTGCACCCACGTGAGCTGATCCGTTCGGAACACACGCTCGTACCCGCTGATTGTGAAACAGTGTGTGCCGATGTGCAATTCTACCACGCAGGCGCATGGGGAAATGCCTATACTGACAGGCCCTGATTCTGGCATTTCCCTGACAGTGCCCCCCCCCAAGGGGCAACCTCCGGGTGCCCAACCTAGCTCGGATCCCAGGATGTCTTTTGTGAAATTCTCGCACTAAACGAGGGGCATGAATATTGCTAGCGGGCTCCCAAGAATTGTCCTCCGGGGGGTACCCTTTCCATTTAACTAGATACTGTTCCTGCCCCCCCCTCCATTTGTAATCTACTATTGCCTCCACTTCGAATTCTTCCTCCCCTTCAATCCGGATTGGTGGAGGAGGTAGTTCTTCCCTTCCTGGAAAAGAGTTGGGAGTAAATGGTTTTAGTAAGGAGGCATGGAACACCGGGTGTATCCGATAAGAATTAGGTAAGGTCAGTTCAAAAGCCACGGGGCTTACAACTCTCTTAATCTCGAAAGGACCAATGAATTTTGGCCCTAATTTGCGTGATGGGCAAGGTAATTTGAGGTTGATGGCTGATAGCCAAACTTTATCTCCGACCTTGAAACCTGGGTTACTTCTTCTTCCCCTGTTATAGAATTCTTCATAACTTTCTTGAGCTTTTTTCATCGCTTCCTGAATTTGCAAAAAGTTTGTTTGAATAGCACGTATACGGTCTTGTACTGTGGGAGTAGTGATTTCGGGAATAGAATCCGGGAGAAAGGAAGGGTGAAAACCATAGTTTGCCCAGAAAGGTGTTTGGTTGATGGAGGAATGTACAGAATTGTTATAGGCGAACTCTGCGCACGGTAAGAGGGAAGACCAGTTGTCCTGGGACCAGGAGCAGAAACATCGAAGGTATTGCTCTAAAGATTGATTTGTTCTTTCTGTCTGGCCATTACTTTGTGGGTGATAGGCGGAAGAAAGGGATGTCTTGATTTCTAAAGACTTGCACATATCCTTCCAGAATCTTGACGTGAACTGAATCCCCCTATCGGATACAATGTTGTGGGGGACACCATGGAGTCTCACTACTTCTTTTATAAAGACCTCTGCGGTTGTGGAAGCAGAGGGGGTGCCTACCAATGGCAGGAAGTGGGCCATCTTTGAAAGACGGTCAACAACCACTAAGATGGTAGTAAACTTCTCGGAAGGAGGCAGATCGACAATAAAGTCCATAGAGACCTCTGTCCAGGGACGTTTTGGTATAGATAAGGATTTTAAAAGACCCCACGACTTGGCATTAGATCCCTTATTGCGTTGGCAAGTGATGCAAGATTGTATATATCTTCTGCAGTCTTGTCTCCACCCCGGCCACCAGAACGAGCGACCAATTAGTTCGGAAGTCTTTTGTATACCAAAATGTCCTGCCAACTTGTGATCGTGGAAGGTTTGAAGAATCTGAAGTCTTACTGGGAGTGGCACAAATACCTTGTCCTGGGCCCATAGCAGACCATCCTTCTTTACTAGGGCAGATACTTCAGGTTCTGTACATTGACTGGAGGCCTGTATAATAATTGACCTAAGATTGGGCTGAACCAGGCTGAGAAAGTGGTGAGGAGCTAGGATGGTTCCGGGTTCTTCCGGTCCACTGGTTTCTGGGAACATACGGGAAAGTGCGTCCGCCTTCCCGTTCTTGGAGCCAGGTCGATAGGTAATATGGAAGTTAAACCTTGAGAAGAATAAGGCCCAACGGGCCTGACGAGGTCGGAGGCGTTTAGCTGTTCGAAGATATTCTAGGTTACGGTGGTCAGTGAAGATCATGATGGGTTGGAATGCCCCTTCCAGCAGATATCTCCATTCTTCTAAGGCAAACTTTATAGCAAGTAACTCTCGATCCCCGACATCATAATTCTTCTCCGGAGGGGTGAGCTTGCGAGAGGCAAAGGCCACCGGATGGAGCAGGGCTTTTTGGCCGCTTCTCTGAGACAGGATCGCCCCTATTGCTGACTCTGAAGCATCCACTTCAAGCACATAAGGTAGGACTGGATTGGGATGTTGGAGGACAGGAGCCGATATAAACAGTCTCTTTAGTTCATCAAAGGCTCCTTGAGCATCTGGGGACCATTGGAATCTAGTCTGCTGGCGAGTTAGTTGAGTAATAGGGGAGATGATAGAGGAGAAACCTTTAATAAATCTGCGATAGAAATTGGCGAAGCCAACAAATCGCTGAATTCCCTTTTTGTCTATGGGAGCTGGCCATTCCTGGATGGCCCTAACTTTCTGCGGGTCCATTGCGACCCCTCCTACTGAGATAATGAATCCAAGGAACTGGATGGTGGTTTTCTCGAAGTCACATTTTTCCCCTTTTAAGTATAGGCCATGTCTTCTGAGGACCGAGAGTACTTTCTTCACATGGGTACGATGTGCTTCTAAAGTGGTGGAAAAGATCAGGATGTCATCGAGATAAACAATTACAAAGTTATCTAGATACTCACGGAAGATGTCATTGACTAAATGTTGAAACGTAGCCGGGGCATTGCAGAGACCAAAGGGCATCACCAGATATTCAAAATGCCCGAATCTGGACCGGAAGGCTGTCTTCCATTCATCTCCTTCTCGTATCCGAACCAAATTGTACGCCCCCCGGAGATCTAATTTAGTAAAGATCTGAGCGGCTCGGAGACGCTGGAAAAGTTCAGGAATAAGAGGGAGCGGGTATCTGTTCTTGATGGTAACCTTGTTAAGCTCCCTATAGTCCACACAAGGCCTCAAAGATCCATCCTTTTTTTCCACAAAAAAGATTCCCGCTCCAGCTGGAGAAGAAGAAGCCCGGATGAATCCCTTTTCGAGATTTTCATCAATGTAGGAGCGAAGGGCTTCTAGCTTGATCTCTGATAGAGGAAAAATGCGGCCGAAAGGGATCTCGGAGCCAGGTAGGAGGTCGATGGGGCAATCATAGGGTCGGTGCGGAGGTAGACTGTCAGCTTTCTTTTTATCAAAGATGTCCAGGAATTCATGGTATGCTGCTGGGACATGTTGGAGATTATCCGGTACTGGTTGTAACGTTAAACATGGAACTGTTCTGTTTCTGTATTTTGGTGAAAAGCAGTGTTGAGAGCAGTACATGGAAGAGAAGAGGACTTCTTTCTTGCTCCAGTTTATCTGAGGATCATGGGCCTGCAACCATGGAAACCCCAAAATGATGGGAAACATAGGTGAACTTATAATGTCAAAGCAAAGAAATTCGGAATGATCAGAGTCTATATGAGTGAGGATAGGCTTCGTTTCCTGTGTGACAGGCCCAGAACAGGGTAGGGATCCATCTGCCAGATGGATTTGTAGCTGTTGCTCCTTAACTTGGAGAGGGATGTGCAGGTTTTGGGCCAAAGATGCATCCAAGAAGCAACTGCAGGCTCCTGAGTCAACGATGGCTGGTAACTGGACCTTTTCTTCCGCCACCTGTAATGAGATCATGAGGACAAGATGAGACTGGCTTGAACTAGCGACTTGAAAGTTCGTGGCAGACCGAGTGCGGTACTTACTGGGTCTCACAGGGCAGTTGTTTAAGAAGTGACTGGCTCCTCCACAATATAGACAAAGGTTGGCCTGGCGCCGGCGGAGCTTTTCATCAGGAGAAAGTGGGGGTCGGACTAGACCCAGTTGCATGGGCTCACCATGAGAGGATGACGAAGAAATTGTAGGGGGTGCAGGAACAGGTGGTACCCGTGGCATCATCCAAGTGGGCCTTGGAGACTGGAAACGCTCGCTGCGACGTTCCCGGAGGCGTCTGTCCAGTTTAGTAGCGAGCTGGATCAGGTCTTCTAGAGAGGCCGGGGTATCTACTCGAGCCAGTTCATCCTTTAGGATCTCAGAGAGTCCCTGGCGATACTGATATTTTAATGCAGCCTCGTTCCAGCTGGTGTCCCCTGACCATTTTCGAAATTCCACAGTGTAATCTTCCACTGGTCTTTTTCCCTGGGTCAGGGTATGCAGGACGGACTCAGCCGTGGCAGTACGCTGAGGATCGTCGTATAGCTGGGCCATGGAAACAAAAAATGCATCTGCAGAGTCAAGGAGGGGACTTTTTTGCTCAAGGAGGTTGTGAGCCCAGGATTGTGGTTCGTCAGAAAGCAAAGAGATAATAAACCCCACTTTTACAGTCTCAGAATAAAAAGTCCTGGGTTGAAGGGCAAAGTATAGTAAGCAAGCGTTCCTAAATGCCCTGTACTTCTTCCGGTTACCGGAGAATCGTTCCGGCATGGGAACCCTGGGTTCAGGTAAAGCCATTACTGCTGCAGAAGCCGGATTGCCTTGATCCCGAGAGGAAGATGTTCCACTGGCAGATGCTGATGCGGCGTCCGAGGGGTTAGGAAATGTGGTTAGATGTTGCAGACGACCCTCAATCTGAAAGTAGCCGTCTTGGAGTCTCTGGACAGCCTGGGTGAGGGCTGTGACTTGCTGGCAGAGTGCCTCAAGGGGAGAGCCAGCTCTGTCGGCCTCGCTCATGGCTGGTTTGTACTGTCAGGTACTCACCAAGGCCGAGTTGCTGAGAGAGGCTCCCCTTGCAGCTGGGCGCACGATACCCTCTGGAAGTGGCACAGCGGGTATTGGGCACGAAGAAGCACGGGTCGCCGGCAGGTAGTAGAGGAGCTGGGCGATTCTTCAAGCAGGGAAGAGATCCGTGCTGGGTAGCTGAGCCGGGTACTGAGGGACAACCGCAAGGCAGACGTCTGGAAGCAGGCCGAGGGTCAAACACCGGTGTGCAAGTAGGCAAAAGTCCAACACTGGGTAAGGTTGAGACAAAATCCAAGAACAGGCCGGGGGTCAAACACAGATGGTCAGGCAGGCAGATAATCCACAGTAGGGTGAGGCAGAGACAAGTCCAGGAGCAGGCCGAGGGTCAAACACAGGTAATCAGGCAGGCAGATAATCCACAGTAGGGTAAGGCAGAAGTAAGTCCAGGAGCAGGCCGAGGGTCAAACACGGGTAGTCAGGCAGGTAGCGAAGTCCAGAAGGCAGCCGAGGATCAAGCACAAGAGAGGTTCAAGCAGAGTCGGGGTTGGTCCGGGTCACAACGGGTAGGCACAGGTACACAGGATTCAGGAGCAGGTTACAGGAGCTGAAAAGACAAACCAGCAACAAAACACAGGCATAGCTGTCTTTATATAGGCCCGCCAAGGGAACGTCCCGATGTGCGTGCACGCGTTCGTAATGATGCGCTGCGTAGTGCACCCACGTGAGCTGATCCGTTCGGAACACACGCTCGTACCCGCTGATTGTGAAACGGTGTGTGCCGATGTGCAATTCTACCACGCAGGCGCATGGGGAAATGCCTATACTGACAGGCCCTGATTCTGGCATTTCCCTGACAGGCTGTAATAGAGTCAGCCATACTGGTGGTACTAGCCAGCCAAATCTGTTGGGTTATAAACACCTGAAATGCAGTGCAGAATTTGGACCCTGCACTGCTTTGTAGAAACTTCCACTTTCGGAGAGGGATCCCACTTTGGGGTCATCTCACCAGTTTGTAATGAGGATATACCTGACAGTTCTCAGCGGTTCTAGCATTTGATTGGCAGGAGGGGTTGGAATATGGAAAGGGGGCAGGCGGTGTATGACCCTAGTCAGCCGTGTGAATGAAGCCTTAGAAAACAGCCACATCCTGAGTAGGAAAGCCTGTCCCCTGTCAGAGCACTGTAGAGAAGGACCCTTGCTCTTTGTCTACAAGCAGTCGTCTCCCTGCAGAGAACCAACACGCCCCTTGCTGAGTTAGAGCTAGAGCTTTCTAATGAGGAGGAAGAATAGACTTTTCTGATTGCAAAGCTATAGGTTTGACTCAACAGGGGATCAGTCAGACCTTAGCAAAGAGACCACTGCTTCCACACATAGAGTATTGACCCTTCTCTGGCTCCTTGTTAGCAAATCAGATGGGCCAGCATCCTCATTCAAGTATACACCTTAACCCAGGGTCAATGAAGTCTCTTCTCAACCTGAAACCACTTCACCGAGGGTCAGTGAGAGTACCTTACATTGGTGATCAGTGGAAAGAATGCCCCTTACATTGGTGATCAGTGGAAAGAATGCCCCTTACATTGGTGATCAGTGGTAAGAATGCCCCTTACATTTATACATTTATGGTCAGCTAATCAGCTAGAAGAATGCCCCTTCCAATGGTGGATAGTGGGAGAAGGACCCCTTTACAAAGGTAGTCATTGGTGGTAAGGCCACCTTACATTAGGGATCAGTTCCTTACATTAGGGATCAGTAACAGAAGGAACTTTGGTGGTAATTGGGTGAAGGTCCTCCCTAAATTGATGGAAGGACCTCCCTACATTGGTGGTCAGTGGGAATGTCCCTTACATTGATGGTCAGAGAAAGGAATATTCCTTACATTGGTGGTTAGTGGGAGAAGGACCCCTTTACAATGGTAGTTATTGGAAGTAAGGCCTCCTAAGAATGGAAATCCATGGGAAAATAACCCTTATATTGGTTGTTTTTGGGACATGGGCCTCCCTACATTGGTGGAAGTGCTCCTCTACATTTGTGGCCAGTGATAGGAATGTTCCTTACATTAGTCGTCAGTGGGAAGAATGCCCCTTACATTGGTTGTCAGTGGGAAGAAGGCCCCTTACATTGGTAGTCATTAGGAAGAATGCTCCTTACATTTGTGGTCAGTGGGAAGAATGCTCTTTACATTGGTGATCAGTGGGAAGAATGCTCTTTACATTGGTGGTTAGTGGAAAAATGTTCCTTATATTGGCGACCAGTGGGAAGAATGTTCCTTACCTTGGTGGTCAGAGGAAAGAATATTTCTTACCTTGGTGGTCAGTGGAAGAATGCTCCTTACATTGGTCGTCAGTGGGAAGAATGACCCCCCTTAAAGACAGCTAAACATTTCATTGGTATAATGCTAGCCAAATGGTGTTGGTTCTGGAACTATGCATGCATCACCAAATGGGAGGTCAATCAGCCACAGCTCAAGGAACCCCTAGCAACCTCTGGAGAAACCCCAGAGTTTCATGCAACCCTGATTGAGAGTGCTTGCCTTAAGCCCTTCTAGGGTTTGAGATATGGTGAAGGGACTAGGCAGTTGACCAATGGGAATTGGCTAAAGAATGCCACCACCCAGGCCGATGCATGAATTCACCCCAGGGCTTCCATCCCTTGTCTTCCACACCAGAAGGTAATCAATGTCCATATTCATTGAATATATCAAAATGCCAGATTCCACCCAGGGACTGCAAGGATACTTCAGATATATGCTTTAAATATGACTGTTACAAGTTTGTATTTTACCTGTGATTGGAGCTCTGCTTTAAGGCTGTGAAATGTATTCTGCTTGACTGCATGGAATAGAAGATAATGTAGATCTGCCATACATGAAGCAAGGTTGGAAGGCTGTACAGTCAACAATGAAAATTTGCCAATTTGGTTTGGATATTTAGGGTCAACTGGAGCTCTTAGCACTATCCTGTGCCTGGATGCTGCAAAAGAATATTCACAATCCTTGCAACCAGAGTGAATTTGACAACTTTAATCTGGCAGACTCTGTGAAAGCATTTTAATTAAATGTCCGAGTCTCATTAGTTGGGTGCGGCCAAACCCGGAAATCAGCTGTCGTTTCCGGGCCAATCAGCCGCAGCCAGGACATTCACATCCCAGCAGCTGCACAAGGTTAATGACAATGACCCAATCTACTCATGTGGGTATATTAGGTCAATGATGTCACCGTCCTCCCCGCCCGTTTATGAACGTGCAGCTGCGGGGCACCTGCAAGTCATTGGCCCGACACTGACAGCTGACTTATGGGCCCAAGTTCAACCCTACTCTTCATGGTGACAGGTTCCCTTTAATTATAATATAAACTGCATGGAATCACTAGACACACTGGGTTTGATTTACTAAAGGCAAATAGACTGTGCAGATTTGTTTCATTACGAATTTGTTTCTTCAACAAGTTTCGACAAATTCGTAAATTCCAAAAGCTATACTTTAATAGTTAGTTATTATTGGTTAGTTATTTGTTTCAAATTTCAGGATTTCGGATTTTCTAATTTCCAAATCTTCGAATTTTCTAATTTCCGAATTTCGGATTTTCGAATTTACGAATTTTCGAATTTCCGGATTTCGGATTTTTGGATTTTTGAATTTACGAATTTTCGAATTTCCGAATTTTCAAATTTATGAATTTACAAATTTCGATCATAACAAATGACCTGAAAAACTAAAAAAACCAAAAAACTAACTAACAGCCAAATTTGAAAGGAAATTCCAATATCTATAATTTAATAGTTAGTTGTTATTGGTTAGTTAGATAGTTATTTTCTTCAAATTTCCGGATTTTGGATTTTTAAATTTCCAAATTTGCGAATCTTCGAATTTCCAAATTGTAGACTTTTCTAATTTCTGGATTTCAGGTTTTCGAATTTCCGAATTTTCTAATTTCCGGAATTCGGATTTTTGGATTTTTGAATTTTTGAATTTTCAAATTAACGAAATTCGATCATAAAGAATGACCCAAAAAACTAAAAAAAAGCACTAACACCCAAATTTGAGAGGAAATTCCAATATCTATAATTTAATAGTTAGTAATTATTGGTTAGTTAGTTACAGTATCTTTTTCAAATTTACGGATTTCGGATTTTTGAATTTCTGAATTTGCAAATATTTGAATTTCCAAATTGTAGAATTTCAAGATTTCGGATTTTCGAATTTCCAAACTTCAGAATTTTCTTATTTCCGGATTTCGGATTTTTGAATTTCCGAATTTCGAATTTATGAATTTTCAAATTAACAAATTTTGATCATAACGAATGACCCGAAAAACTAAAAAAGAAAAAACGAATGAAACGGAAACAAACAAATTTTTCAGCAGTGCACATGTCTAGCAGTTGCTATCCGCAAATGCAGTTGCTCCAGAGCTTCGTAAATGAGCAGAAGCTCTGCTGCCTTCCATCATCCAATCATGTGCCAGCAAAAATGCTGCTTTTTTAAAATTTTCCTTGCACGTGATTGGGTACTCTTTGCAATGTGAAGTTTTACCTCATTTACTACAGCTCTGGAGCAACTTCTCTTGCAGCGTCTATTTTCTTTTAGTAGATCTCCCCCAATGGGTCTGATAAACAATCAGCGGTGCAGATTGCATCATTTTCACCAAACCAGCAAATAAGCAATGACGTGCGGTGCATGTTCCTGCGATACGCGCTTCGAAAAAGGGGAAAATCTCTATTTGCGTCATTTTACAGAAATGTTGCACTTTGCATGACACATAACTGAAAAAGATTGCATTTAATTTTTGCGCCCATACAATAAGTGCATTTGAGCGCCAAGCATTAAGGTTCTATTCACACTTGGGCGTTTCCAGAATGCGCGACAAAGCACACAGAATACACGCACTTCGCAGCGTATTTCGGAAACCCACGTTGCGCTTGCAGCGCCATTAATTGCTGATGTCACCCCAAGTGCGGGTAGCTTGCACACATTTGCTGTGCATTTTGTCATGCGGCAGGTGAGCTACAAATGAGGTGCACGGGGGCGTGCCATGCTCCGCTCCACAAAAGGTTTTGGAGCTTCTCTCGGGCATTTGTTGCACGTAAAGCATCACATTTAAGCGAATGTAAACGTTCCAAATTGGGCAAAAAAAAAGGGTGACGCTAAGGCTGAACCCAACCTTAGTGATGCAGAACTCCTTATAAATGATGGAATTTGACAAAATGTGCAACATTTTTTTATTTTTTCAGGACACTTTCACTCATAATTTTACTGTTGCAATTTCTCACTCTGCACCGATGATAGAGAAAAGAGGAGGATGGGGCAGGCGGGACTTTTAAGGTACCAGGAAGTAGAATAATCAATCAAATTTTAAAAATATAAATTTTAAAAAATATAAATTTTGTTTGAATTTGAATTGTAAAAAAAAAAAATAAATAAATAAAATTTATATTTTTAAAAATATATATTTTTAAAAATTGTTTGATTATTCTACTTCCTGTTACCCTAAAAGTCCCGCCTGCCCCGTCCTCCTCTTTTTTCTGTCTAAATGGGATGTGGTGCCAACTTCTGATCTCTTACCACCCAGCTCTCAAATCTGCATCGATGATAGTTTATCGGGTCTATTAGTCTGATTCATCAAGCTGCAATGGCACTTAAAGTAGACGTGAGCGCTAACTGCAATATTTTGTTTGTTAAAGCACCGCACATCATTAACAATTGCTTTTTTTTCCCTCTAAAATGCAGTTTTCAGCTTTTTAGAATCCTTCATGCTGTTGCACTCCAGCAATGGCTGCATGGCATTTCCCAGGATGGGTTTCCTGGTGGTGACATCAGTAATGAGTGTTGAAACAACCACTTGGAAGCCCATGTGACTGGGTGACAACGCATGATTGGGAGACAAGAGCTGTGCCACCCTGTAATAGGAAGTGCCTTATGAAGGATTTTTATGGCAGGATCACCAGCTATTTTTTTTTAAAGCGGAACGTCAGTCTGAAAGGTCATGTGCTGCCCTATCCCCGCGCCCACCCCCCCTTAAAAATGGATGTTATATAGACATGTGCAATTTGTTTCGATCTAAATTATTTTTTTAAGGAATTTCAACAAATCATCCGAATTAACTAAAACCCGTTTAACAAATTTTTCTGAATATTCGTAAATTTGAAAATTCGTAAATTCGAAAATTTGTAAAATCGTAAATTCATAAATTCATAAATTCAAGAATTTTCGAATTTACGAATTTATGAATTCACTAATTCTCAAATTTACGAGTTCACGAATTCGTAAATTCGTAATTTCGAAAATTTGTGAATTTGCGAATTTGTAAATTCGTAAATTCAAAAATTCGTGAATTCGTACATTCATAAATTCGAAAATTTGTAAATTTGTACATTTGTGAACTTGTAAACTCGGAAATTTGTAATTTCGAAAAAATTCGTAATTCACAATTAGAAAGTAAAAAAAAAAAAAAATCTCAAATAATTACTAAATATTTAATCATAGGTATTGGAATTTCCTTTTTTAAAATTTGGTTGTTAGTGAGTGTAACGAATACGAATTTTTCCGAAGTTACAAATTATCCGAAATAACGAATGCCGTATCGAAGCGAATGGAATGTAATGAATTAATAGTAATAAAAACGTTTTATTATTATTTGTTATTAATTTGTTCCATTCCATTTGTTTAGATGCAGCATTCACTATTTCGGATAATTCGTAACTTCGGATACATTACGAATTTATCTGAAGTTATAAATTATCCGAAATAATGAATGCCGTATTTAAACGAATGGAACGTAATGAATTATTACTAATAAATAACAATAATAATAATAATAATAATAATGAAAAATGTTTTTATTATTATTTATTATTAATTTGTTCCGTTCCATTTGTTTAGATGCGGCATTTGTTATTACAGATAATTCGTAACTTTGGATAAATTCGTATTCATTACGTTCACTAACAGCCAAATTTGAAAGGAAATTCCAATAACTATAATTTAATAGTTAGTTATTATTAGTTAGTTAGTTATTTATTCTTTAGAATTGTTTTGATTTTCGTTCTTTCAAATTTTCGGATTTTCTTTCTTATTTTCGGATTTTCGAATTTACGAATTTAAGAAATTACGACTTTTCGAATTTATATACTTTCAAATTTACGAGTTTTTGAATTTACAAATTTAGGAATTTTCGAATTTAAGAATTGCGATCATAACGAATGACCCCAAAAACAAAAAACAAAAACAAAATACGAATGAAACAAAAATGAAAACGAACACATTTTCCCGCAGTGCACAGGTCTAATGTTATGTTTGTATTTCTTTTGTAACAAAGTAATTAATTTGTGCACTTCCATGTTTCTTGCCTAGCCGAAAATAACATTTATTTCTCCCCGCCACCTGCACATGTACTTATGTGCCGCAGGGCTTTGGGTCCCGAGAGAGCCCTGCAGCACATCTACGCATATGCTGGTTTCCCCAACCATCCACACATGATGAGGGGTATCGCACGCATGCACAACGATCGCTCCCAGGGTAGGCTGAAACCTTCCCTGTCTTTGTGCATGTGTGAATAATCACTTGCATGTGAGCAGATGTCCCAATGGGC
>JBBDGP010000048.1:25000-50000 GCA_037952835.1 Lithobates septentrionalis | reverse complement strand
AATAATAATAATAATAATAATAATAATAATATTGTTGTTGTTATTGTTATTATTTAGGAATAAAATAAGAATAATGATGACATAAAGGCATAGAAGAAGAAGAAGAAGAATATAATCATGGCATTATACTGCACAGCAACAACTGGGTTAAATAAAAATAGGACAAACTTCACAGATAAGGGATTCACTGAAGTGTGAGTGTCAGTATCCTCCGAATTCCGCTGATCAATCTGTTATTTTCTGTGGCAATGAAGTTATTGGTATTCACATCTGTTAACCGCATTTGGTGAAAACAGTAGGGAACCCCAGCACGCTGCAAGGGAGCAGCACTCAGGAATCAGCAGGGTTCTGTTAGGGATGCTTTAATAGTTTACTTTTTTTTTTCTTTTTTTTTAAATGATAAAAGGCCTTATATTTTGGTTGTTGCATGGATTCATTGCTTTGATTGTTGATATTATATAATGCATCAACACATTGCACTGGTTTTGAATATAATATATGTATGTATAATATGTATATATGTACCTTATTAATGCACTGGGGTCACAGGCAACATATACCAGTCTTTGCGCACCAGGTAATTTCAGATAAGTAACCACTGACACCAATGATGTTTTAAAGGGGCATTCTTTTTTCTGACCACCAATATAAAGAATATTCTTCCTTTTGATCCCCAATGTATGGAGCATTCCTCCCAATGACCACCAATGTAAAAAGCATTCTTCCCAATGACGACCAATGTAAGGAGCATTCCTTTTATTGGCCACCGATGTAAAGAACATTCTTCCCACTGACCACCAATGTAAGGAGAATTCTTTCCACTGATCACCAATGTAAGAAGCATTCTTCCCAATGACCACCTATAAGGGGAGCATTCTCCCCACTGATCACCAATGTAAGAAGCATTCTTCCCAATGACCACCTATAAGGGGAGCATTCTCCCCACTGACCACCAATGTAAGGAGCATTCTTCCCAATGACCACCAATGTAAGGGGTATTTCCACTGTCCACAAATGTAAAGAGGTCCATGTCTCAAAAAACACCAATGTAAGGGTCCTTCTTCCACTAATCTCCAATGTTAGGAGGCCTTACTACCCATGACCACCATTGTAAAGGGGTCCTTCTCCCACTGACCACCAATGTAAGGGGTATTCTTTTCGCTGACCATCAATGTAAGGAACATTCCCACTGACCACAAGTGTAGGGAGACCCATCCATCTATGTAGAGAGGCCCTCCCAATAACCACCAATGTAAGGTTCCTTCTGTTACTGATCCCTAATCTAAATAGGCCTTACCACTGATGACCACCTTTGTAAAGGGGTCCTTCCCCTATTGACCACCGATGTAAGGGGTATTCTTCTAGTTGACCATCAATGTAAGGGACATTCCCACTGACCATAAATGTATAAATGTAGGAAGGCCCTTCCGATAATGTAGGGAGATCCTACTACCAATTACCACCAATGTAAGGTTCCTGCTCCTACTGATCCCTAATGTAAGGAGGCCTTATTACCAGTGACCACCATTGTAAAGGGGTCCTTCTCCCACTGACCACCAGTGTAAGGAGGCCCTCCTCCCAACCTAACCACCTTCGTAAAGGTGCACTTCTCTCACTGACCACCATTCTAAAGAGTTGACCACCAATCTATCTCCTCTAAGCACCAATGTAAGAAAGCAAGTTAATGACCACCAATATAAGACGGCATTTCCCAACTGACCATCAACATATGCGGTCATTTCTCCACTCACAACCACACCACGGTAAGGGATCCCTACATTTTTTACTGTCCTGTGTTTTTTTTTTCTGGATGTGATTACTATTAGCTTCATTTCATTATTATTACCGATAATAATTTGCATTCTTACTACTGACCACCAATGTAAGGGGCATTTCTCTCACTGGCCACCAATAATTTCATTATTATTGCTGAAAATAATTTTGCCATATAAAGCAGCCCTGGGTAATAAATATGCTAAGTACACCGCATTCCAGATCCTATTATTTATTCTTATACTCAACGCACTTTTCATGCTAATATGCCATGAGCTGTACATACATACTAGCAGGGGTTCCCCAAGACCTGAAAGATACAGTATTTTAAGGGTTCCACCATGTTAAAAAAAAGTCGAGAAAGACTGACATATACAAAACACTGGAAGATGATTAGTTTGTACGCAGAGCTGCACCAGATTTTGCACTCTCCAGTTTTAGTAAATCAGCCCCATGGTCTGAATGGGCCCCCTGAGCTAAGTCAACACTCTCTATCAAGCGGTAGTGCATGAATGTACTATACAGGTGCCTGTTATCATTAAAAATGGCATTGCCCTGAGAATGCAAACTATGAACACAACACATTGCATGCAATACCCGCTGCTTAGTAGTATTGCATAGAGGTTACATGATTGCATTAAACAGAAGTTGCATGCAACATAAACCGCATGCATGCATATGGAAGTGGCATGCAGTTTGTGATGCATGTGTGCATTACACCAAGGTAGCATGTAAGCATGCTTTACACCCAAGTCGCATGCATAATATGCTGCATGTGTGCATTAAACATAAATAGCATGTAGTGTGCATTGTATGGGTACATGACACAGAAGTTGCATGCAGTTTGCAGGTCATAAGTACCCTACACACAAGTTGCATGCAGTTTGCAGGTCATATGTACCCTACACACAATTTGCATTCAGTTTGCAGGTCATAAGTATCCTACACACAAGTTTCATGCAGTATGCAGGTCATAAGTACCCTACACACAAGTTGCATGCAGTTTACAGGTCATATATGCCCTACACACAAGTTGCATGCAGTTTGCAGGTCGTATGTACCCTGCACACAAGTCACATGCAGTTTGAAGCTCATATGTAACCTACACACAAGTTGCATGCAGTTTACAGGTCATATGTACCCTACACATAAGTTGCATGCAGTTTACAGGTCATACGTGCCCTACACACAAGTTGCATGCAGTTTGCAGGTCATATGTACCCTACACACAATTTACATGCAGTTTGCAGGTCATAACTACCCTGCACACAAGTCGCATGCAGTTTGCAGCTCATATGTACCCTACACACAAGTTGCATACAGTTTGCAGGTCATATGTACCCTACACACAATTTGCATTCAGTTTGCAAGTCATAAGTATCCTACACACAAGTTGCATGCAGTTTGCAGGTCATATGAACCCTACACACAAGTTGCATGCAGTTTACAGGTCGTATGTACCCTACACACAAGTTGCATGCAGTTTAAAGGTCATATGTGCCCTACACACAAGGTGCATGCAGTTTGCAGGTTGTATGTACCCTTCACACAAGTCGCATGCAGTTTGCAGTTCATATGTACCCTACACACAAGTTGCATGCAGTTTACAGGTCATATGTGCCCTACACACAAGTTGCATGCAGTTTACAGGTCATACGTGTCCTACACACAAGTTGCATGCAGTTTGCAGGTCATATCTACCCTGCACACAAGTTGCATGCAGTTTGCAGGTCATATGTACCCTACACACAAGTTGCATAAAGTTTACAGGTCATAGGTGCCCTACACACAAGTTGCATGCAGTTTGCAGGTCATATATGCCCTACACACAAGTTGCATGCAGTTTACAGGTCATATGTTCACTACACACAAGTTGCATGCAGTTTACAGATCATAGGTGCCCTACACACAAGTCGCATGCACTTTGCAGGTCATATGCCTTACACATAAGTTGCATGCAGTTTGCAGGTCATATGTACCCTACACACAAGTGACATGCAGTTTACAGGTCATATATGCCCTACATACAAGTTGCATGCAGTCTGCAAATCATATTTACCCTACACACAAGTCGCATGCAGTATGCAGGTCATATGTGCCTTACACACAAGTTGCATGTAGTTTACAGGTCATATGTGCCCTACACACAAGTTGCATGCAGTTTGCAGGTCATATGTACCCTACACACAAGTAGTATGCAGTTTGCAGGTCATATGTGCCCTACACACAAGTTGCATGCAGTTTGCAGGTCATATATGCCCTACACACAGTTTGCATGCAGCCTGCAGGTCATATGTACCCTACACACAAGTTGCATGCAGTTTGCAGGTCATATGTACCCTACACACAAGTTGCATGCAGTTTACAGGTCATAGGTGCCCTACACACAAGTTGCATGCAGTTTGCAGGTCATATATGCCCGACACACAATTTGCATGCAGTTTTCAGATCATATGTACCCTACACACAAGTTGCATGCAGTTTACAGGTCATAGGTGCCCTACACACAAGTTGCATGCAGTTTGCAAGTCATATGCCCTACACACAAGTTGCATGCATTTTGCAGGCCATTTGTACCCTACACACAAGTGACATGCAGTTTACAAGTCATATGTGCCCTACACACAAATTGCATGCAGTCTGCAGGTTATATGTACCCTACACACAAGTCGCATGCAGTATGCAGGTCATATGTGCCTTACACACAAGTTGCATGCAGTTTGCAGGTCATATGTACCCTACACACAAGTAGCATGCAGTTTGCAGGTCATATGTACCCTACACACAAGTTGCATGCAGTTTACAGGTCATATATGCCCTACACACAATTTGCACGCAGTTTGCAAGTCATATGTACCCTACACACAAGTCGCATGCAGTTTACAGGTCATAGGTACCCTACACGCAAGTCGCATGCAGTTTACAGGTCATAGGTGCCCTACACACAAGTTGCATGCAGTTTACAGGTCATAGGTTCTCTACACACAAGTTGCATGCAGTTTACAGGTCATATGTTCACTACACACAAGTTGCATGCAGTTTACAGATCATAGGTGCCCTACACACAAGTCGCATGCACTTTGCAGGTCATATGCCTTACACATAAGTTGCATGCAGTTTGCAGGTCATATGTACCCTACACACAAGTGACATGCAGTTTACAGGTCATATATGCCCTACATACAAGTTGCATGCAGTCTGCAAATCATATTTACTCTACACACAAGTCGCATGCAGTATGCAGGTCATATGTGCCTTACACACAAGTTGCATGTAGTTTACAGGTCATATGTGCCCTACACACAAGTTGCATGCAGTTTTCAGGTCATATGTACCCTACACACAAGTAGTATGCAGTTTGCAGGTCATATGTGCCCTACACACAAGTTGCATGCAGTTTGCAGGTCATATATGCCCTACACACAGTTTGCATGCAGCCTGCAGGTCATATGTACCCTACACACAAGTTGCATGCAGTTTGCAGGTCATATGTACCCTACACACAAGTTGCATGCAGTTTACAGGTCATAGGTGCCCTACACACAAGTTGCATGCAGTTTGCAGGTCATATATGCCCGACACACAATTTGCATGCAGTTTTCAGATCATATGTACCCTACACACAAGTTGCATGCAGTTTACAGGTCATAGGTGCCCTACACACAAGTTGCATGCAGTTTGCAAGTCATATGCCCTACACACAAGTTGCATGCATTTTGCAGGCCATTTGTACCCTACACACAAGTGACATGCAGTTTACAAGTCATATGTGCCCTACACACAAATTGCATGCAGTCTGCAGGTTATATGTACCCTACACACAAGTCGCATGCAGTATGCAGGTCATATGTGCCTTACACACAAGTTGCATGCAGTTTACAGGTCATATGTGCCCTACACACAAGTTGCATGCAGTTTGCAGGTCATATGTACCCTACACACAAGTAGCATGCAGTTTGCAGGTCATATGTGCCCTACACACAAGTTGCATGCAGTTTACAGGTCATATATGCCCTACACACAATTTGCACGCAGTTTGCAAGTCATATGTACCCTACACACAAGTCGCATGCAGTTTACAGGTCATAGGTACCCTACACGCAAGTCGCATGCAGTTTACAGGTCATAGGTGCCCTACACACAAGTTGCATGCAGTTTACAGGTCATAGGTTCTCTACACACAAGTTGCATGCAGTTTACAGGTCATATGTACCCTACACACAAGTTGCATGCAGTTTACAGGTCATATGTACCCTACACACAAGTTGAATGGAATTTATAGCACATGTGTTCATAATAAAGAGCATGATTGCAAAATGTACTGCATGGGTACTTTGCATAAAGGTTTCACTGGGCATTTAACAGAGGCTGCATGCAATAATTACTGCATGACTACTTTGCCCTGAGGCTACATATGATATGCTATATACTGCAGAGAATTATAATAAAAAAAGGACTTTACTCCAGGGGTTTAAATAATACATAAGATGGAATCTACATGCAAATGATCAACGATAATAACATCATCCAATAAAAAGTAATAAATATATTATGAGAAGCAAATGATCAAAGTGATCAATAAAACAATAAAAAAAAGTAACAAATTATAACTGAATACACAAAGCAACAAACAAGGGAAGAGATAACATGGTGGAAATAACTCTATGCAATAATGATTGGATGATGTCCTAAATCAGGGGTCTCCAAACTTTATAAACAGTTGACTGTGCTTCGGGCTTTAGGGGGGCCGGACTGTGGTCAGTGGGAGTAGAAAATGTCCCATCATTGATGCCAGTAGGAGGAATAGTGCCCCATTGTTGGTGTCTTTGGGAGGATTGGGAGGAATTGTGCCCCATCATTGATGTCATTGGGAGGAATTGTGCCCCATCATTGATGTCATTGGGAGGAATTGTACCCCATCATTGAAGTCATTGGGAGGAATTGTGCCCCATCATTGATGTCATTGGGAGGAATTGTTTCATTGGTGTCATTGGAAGGAATAGTGACCCATCGTTGATGTAATTGGGAGGAATTGTGCCCCATCGTTGGTCTCACTGGAACCAATTGTGCCCCATTGTTGGTGACATTTGGAACAATTGTGCCCAATGGGCAGTGGGAGGAATTATGCCCCATCTCTAGTGTCAGTGGATGGAATAGTGCCTCTATGACAGCTGCTGTGGCATTTAGAGCAGTATGTAAACAGGCAGGAATGGCCAAAACATTGACAGCTGACTACACCTAAACAGACCCAGCAAATAAACTAAACGGGCTCTTCATGCATTGGGGCTAAATGCCCAATGACTGTGCATGAGGCCTTTGACTGACCCCCTGGCACCGCGACTGGGTGCTTCTGCCAACACCCCATATTCCCATCGCACACCTTCCTGGAATAAGATGGCACTAGCTTAGGTGCAAACCGGAACTGATTTTACTGTAAATTCACACAGAATATATACCACACAAGATCAGGTAAGAGCTTCATTACCTTATCCTAAACAATGCAAACTGTAAACAGTAATATCATTAGCACATCTA
This sequence comes from Lithobates septentrionalis, assembly GCA_037952835.1. Taxonomy (NCBI): domain Eukaryota; kingdom Metazoa; phylum Chordata; class Amphibia; order Anura; family Ranidae; genus Lithobates; species Lithobates septentrionalis. The sequence goes on along the minus strand of JBBDGP010000048.1, from coordinate 42,692 downwards.
AGGAACATCCAACATAAACATGAACAGTAATCTAATTAAACAGTAAGCTAATTAACAAATAGTCACATAGACAAGCCTAGGTGTACGTGCCCACCCAGACAGTTCAGCACCAGTATTTAAGGAGACCCAGGGCTGTCCAAATCTCAATAACCAGCTTTCTTTTCACATACATCTTCTCACTTTAGTTGGCAGAGACCATCATGGCTTCCTTGACTGTTAAATGTAGTAATGTCATCTTGCATTATATAAAAGGACATCTTCCTGAATGCTTGTACCTCCCTCAGAAGCCAGGGACCATAGTCAGTAGGCAAGAGGCTACCCTGCAGTCCCCTCCAAAAGCCACTGTCCTGGTTGGGTCTGTCACAAGGCCTAAATAGTCTGATCATCGACTGCTTTTCCTAAAAGATCGATCTATGCATGTGTATAGAGGTACATTCTTTTTGTAGCGTTAGGGAGGGGTGTTGTCTGGCGGCAATGTTCTTTTTCTTCATATGTGCTTTGAATTTAGAATTTGGAGTGCATGGATTTAACCATTGATCAAGGCTTGTTAATAACGACCAATGCATCAAATGTTATATGCGATTTAATACACTGCTTTTGACTTCTATGGGCCTCCCAACTCACTAAAACCCTACAAAATGTATCGCATCGCTGAAATGGGAACAGATGCTTTTTTTATGATGGGGAAGTTGAACACTTATTTTAGTTTATCACAAAACATGTGTTTAAATGCAGCAGTGTAAATGGGCCTTAAGGAGCTACACTAGGCCTGTGCCTGTTGAGTTTTTCCAAACAGAAATATTACCTGCCTGGGGAAGGGGTCGTCATTGGCCCGAAAAACACTATTTTGTCTAATGGTTGGGAAATAACTGTTTTGCTTATATTTCTCTTTGGTGTTGTGCTGGTGATACCTCTGTGTTAGGACTTTGCATTTTTGGCACCACTGCAGCACCCGGGTTTTAGGGCTGTGGCTGTGAGGAGTGTGCTATAAAACAGAAATATATGGGGTGCTGTGTTTTTTTACAACTCATGCTATGACTGCATTACACAGTGGCTGCACAGAATATATACACTATGGGGGTTATTTACGAAAGGCAAATCCACTTTGCACTGCAAGTGCACTTGAAAGCATCGAAATCTAAGGGGTAGATGTGAAATGAGTGGAAGCTCTGCTGATTTTATCATCCAATCATGTGCAAGCTAAAATGCTGTTTTTTATTTTCCTTGCATGTCCCCCTCGGATCAACAGCGACTTTACTTCCAAGTGCACTTGCAGTGCAAAGTGGATTTTCCTTTAGTAAATAACCCCCTATGAGTGTATTACACTGAGCTTGCATGACATGTGCACTTATATACTACATGAATGCATTCCACAAAAGTCACATGCAATATATACAACCTGACTGCATTGTACTAAGGTTGCATGCAATATATACTGCGTGACTGCGATATTCAAAGGTTGCAGGCAATATATACCACATGATTACACTGTACCAAGGTTGCATGCAATATATAATGCATGAGAGCATTGTTCAAAGGCTGCATGCAATATTGCATTGCACAGAGCATGCACACAATATATACTGCACAATTAAATTGCATCCAAGATATTGCATACAATATACAGTGCATGCATGCATTACAACAGCATTGCATACACTATATATAGTGCATGACTGCATTACAACAACATTGCATACAATATATACTGCATGACTGAATTACAAAGACATTGCATGCAATATATACTGCATGACTGCATTACAAAGACATTGCATACAATATAGACTGCATTACAAAGACATTGAATACAATATATACGGCATGACTGCATCACAAAGACATAGCATGCAATATATACTGCATGGCTGCATTACAATAACATTGCATGCAATATATACTGCATGACTGCATTACAAAGACATTGCATACAATATATACTGCATGACTGCATTACAAAGACATTGCATACAATATATACTACATGACTGCATTACAAAGACATTGCATACAATATATACTGCATGACTGCATTACAATAACATTGCATGCAATATATATTGCATGACTGCATTACAAAGACATTGCATACAATATATACTGCATGACTGCATTCAAACAACATTGCATATGATTTATACTGCATGACTGCATTACAAAGACATTGCATACAATATATACTGCATGACTGCATTACAACAAGATTGGATATAATAGATACTGCATGACTGCATTAAAAAAAGACCTTGCATACAATATATACTGCATGACTGCATTACATTGAGATAATGGGTACAATAATGGGTATAATATATACTGTATGACTGCATTACAAAGACATTGCATACAATATATGCTGCATGACTGCATTACAAAGACATTGCATATGACATAAATTGCATGACTGCATTACAAAGAGGGTTGCATACCATATATACTACATTGCAAAGACATTGCATATCATATAAATTGCATGACTGCACTGTGCAAAGGTTGCATGCAATATATACTGCATGCTTAGCTTACAGAAGTGTTGCACGCAATGTATCCTGCATGCCTGGAGGACAGGGTCCAATCTAGTTTAAATGATGTTGTTGCATACAATACATATACTTCATGCCTGGATTACAGAGATGTTGCATACAATGTATCCTACATAAATGCATGACAGGGAGCTTGCATGCATTCTATACTGCATGTCTGCAATGCATTGAAGCTGCACATACTATGTAATTCATGAGTGCATTTCCCTGAGGTTGCACATTATATCCTCTACAGATAATAGATTTAATATACTGATAATAGACAATATATACTGCAAGACTGCATTCAAACAACACTGCATATAATAAATACTGTATGACTGCATTACAAAGACACTGCATATGATATATAGAGGTCCACTGTAAAATATGTTGTATGTGGGCAGGGTGCTCTATGTGACGCAGTAATGAATAATACCACAGGGTATAAAGAGTACTGGGAACTCTAAGATGCCTTTACGGTTTTACTTTGCCATCTGGAATGGCACCCCGACACACTCAGGTTACGCACATATCTGTGTTGCTGTGGATTGCAATACAAATGTTGATACATACCTGATATTTGCTGCATTTTGGTGAATTGTGGTGCATTTTGGTGAGTTTTAGTGAGTTTTGGTGCATGGGCAGTTCAGTAATTTCATTGGGCTGCCTTAATGCATGTTAATGAAGTACAATTATGTATTTTAACACGCTAAAAAAAAAATGTACATGAACTCCAAATATTTAACCTCCCTGGTGGTATGATTATTTCGGATTTTAGGTGCTGAAAGCGGTACAATTATTTTGCATGGAAATTTGGCGTTTTATATTGTAGGTCTGTAATTCTTAACAATAACACATTTAAATCTGTCCAAACAAGAGTCTAGTAGATATCCCGGGTATGATAAAGTTTGAAACACAAAAACATAAATTATAATATAATAAATAAAAATAAATAATTAAAAAAATAAAAAAATAAAATAAATTTCCCCACGATTCACTATCGCTCAATTCTGCAAGTGTTCTAATTTACTATCGCTGTTTTCTAGCTGGTCTAAAGCCACTTTTGATGTAAAGGGACACTTTTTGGTTGCTATGGACAATCTCCAGTTTCCAGGCAGAAAGAACAGTATATATAACATAAAACTGCATGCAGGGCATATAGGGTTGCCACCTTTTCTTCGAGCCAAACCCGAACACTTCAGCGGGACTTGGCATTTTTTTTGTAGCATACATTATAAGATTGTAAAATACCCGGGACACCTCTGTGTGTCCTAGGGGAATAGTAATGCGGCACGCGCAGCAGTGAACAGTGGGTGTAGACAATTGCATATAGCGCAGGCGTGCATAATGTACAATATAGTGTATATGTAGTGTGTAATGTTTGGTGGGAGCCTCCCAGTGTAATATTGGGGGGTGGGGGGAGGTCTCCTGGTGTGTATATGTATGTATGTGTATAGATAGATAGATAGATAGATAGATAGATAGATAGATAGATAATGGTGGGTATGGGGGGGTTGGTGGTGAGGACTGTATGTATGGTGTATGGGGGAACTCTGATGTTGGGGGGGGGAAACTCTGATGTAAGGGGGGGCTCTGGTGACGAGATCACCTTATATCAGAGTCCACTGCATTCCCCTTTACATCAGAGTTCCTGTTTATGTAATTGTCCACAGAGTTCTAACTTGCATTTAAAATGGAAACTCTAATGTGGGGGGGACTCTGGTCACCATAGAGCACCTTCCACAGAGTGAATGCACTAAGGTAAGGTGGGGGGGGGTTACTGATATAAGAGGTAACCTTTATATCAGTGCCCCTTTACCCTACTGCATTCACTGCCCCCTACACCAGTGATCCCCCCTTCAGACTGGCCTTGCTACACTATCACTGACCACCACTCAGGTGCATCGTGCAGGGCTCAGTCAGATGGTTCTCTTTGGGCCCCAGCTTGGTGGCTCTCCTTTCATCCTATATTACACTACGAGACTGTGCGGCCATAATACAAGAGATGATCAGAGGCTACAGACACAATACAAAAAAATTGTCAGAGACTGCAGACATAGTACAGGAGATGGTAAGAGACTGCAGACATGGTACAAAAGATGGTCAGAGACTGCAGACATAATACAGGAGATGGTCAGAGATTGCAGACATAGAGTGTGCGGCCATAATACAAGAGATGATCAGAGTCTACAGACTTGATACAAAAGATGGTCAGAGACTGCAAACATACTACAGGAGATGGTCAGAGACTGCAAACATACTACAGGAGATGGTCAGAGACTGCAGACAAAGTACAGGAGATGGTAAGAAACTGCAGACATAGTACAGGAGATGGTCAGAGACTGCAGACATGATACAGGAGATGGTCAGAGACTGCAGCCATAGTACAGGAGATGGTCAGAGACTGCAGAAATAGTACAGGAGATGGTCAGAGACTGCAGAAATAGTACAGGAGATGGTCAGAGACTGCAGACATAGTACAGGAGATGGTCAGAGAGTGTGCTGTTATAATACAAGAGGTGATCAGAGTCTACAGACATGGTACAAAAGATGGTCAGAGACTGCAGATATAGTACAGGAGATGGTCAGAGACTGCAGACATAATACAGGAGATGGTCAGAGACTGCAGACATAGTACAGGAGATGGTCAGAGACTGCAGACATGATACAAGAGATGGTCAGAGACTGCAGCCATAGTACAGGAGATGGTCAGAGACTGCAGACACAGTACAGGAGATGGTCAGAGACTGCAGACATAGTACAGGAGATGGTCAGAGACTGCAGCCATAGTACAGGAGATGGTCAGAGACTGCAGCCATAGTACAGGAGATGGTCAGAGACTGCAGACATGATACAAGAGATGGTCAGAGACTGCAGCCATAGTACAGGAGATGGTCAGAGACTGCAGACATGATACAAGAGATGGTCAGAGACTGCAGCCATAGTACAGGAGATGGTCAGAGACTGCAGACACAGTACAGGAGATGGTCAGAGACTGCAGACACAGTACAGGAGATGGTCAGAGACTGCAGACATAGTACAGAAGATGATCAGAGACTGCAGACATAATACAGGAGATGGTCAGAGACTGCAGACATGATACAGGAGATGGTCAGAGACTGCAGACATGATACAGGAGATGGTCAGAGACTGCAGACATGATACAGGAGATGGTCAGAGACTGCAGACATGATACAAGAGATGGTCAGAGACTGCAGACATATTACAGGAGATGGTCAGAGACTGCAGATATAGTACAGGAGATGGTCAGAGACTGCAGACATAGTACATGAGATGGTCAGAGACTGCAGATATAGTACAGGAGATGGTCAGAGACTGCAGACATAATACAGGAGATGATCAGAGACTACAGACATAATACAGGAGATGATCAGAGACTGCAGACATAATACAGGAGATGATCAGAGACTGCAGACATAATACAGGAGATGATCAGAGACTCCAGACATGATACAAGAGATGGTCAGAGACTGCAGATATAGTACAGGAGATGGTCAGAGACTGCAGACATAGTACATGAGATGGTCAGAGACTGCAGATATAGTACAGGAGATGGTCAGAGACTGCAGACATGATACAGGAGATGGTCAGAGACTCCAGACATAGTACAGGAGATTGTCAGAGACTGCAGACATAATTGGGCTGAAATTGCACCCGGGTCACATATGAATCGCACAGAACGCACATCGTGTTCCTGTGTTTTCATAGTGTGAACCCACCCTGTGACCTGGAACCCACACTTTGCTCCACTAACTTGCTTGGAAGGGGGGCACTTGTATGGGCACCTGGAGCAATTTTCCACATCTCCTGTGGGGTGCCAAGGGCCACCCGCTCTGTGGCAGACATCATCTCTTTAATATTGGGGGGAGAGGATATGTGCTAAGGGGGGTGGATTTCATATCCAAGCCCCCTTTTAGCACAGGTATTAAAGTGCCCCCTAGAAGATATCCCCCCCCCATTGCTCAAAGTGAACTGTAGGCTAGTTCCCCCCTCACCCTCTTGTTCATGCCCCCCATCCTCTGGAAGACTCACTGTGGATTAGTTCAGATAGATTATCTCAGTCCAGCAGCGTTGTCGGCAGCGTGGTGAGCCTTCTCCTCCCCTCCTCCTCCTCTGTGTACACAGGAAAACAACACAGCAGGAGGAGGAGGGGCGGGTTCACTCCACAGCACTCTCTCTGCACTGTGTATGTGTCCTGCAGCTGGGGACAGCGGGGAGAGATGTCGGGTCTGCCCTGTCATGAAAAGTGGAGCTCACAGGCGGCGTGTGGGAACAAAGATACCCCGCATAACTGCAGCATTCCATTACTATGATTCGCCGGGGGAGTTAATTAGAGGGCCGCCTGTGTAGGCAAGGCACGCCGCACAGGGAGCCACAGGCGGGTCTGAATAATGTGCCCGGGTCTGAGGCGGCCAGAGACCCGGACACATGTTTCAAAACCCGTACTGTCCGGGTGAATCCCGGACAGGTGGCAACCCTAAGGGCATAGGACAAAGCACTAGGGACAAAAGGGATTTGAAATAATTTCATACAGTACTGTAATCTGTAAGATTACAGTACTGTATGTGTTATGGTTTTTACAATTTTTTGAATTTGCCGCCAGGCAAATAACAAACACGTCATACTTACCTGCTCTGTGTAATGGTTTTGTATAGAACAGCCTCGATCCTTCTTTTGTCGGGTCTCCTGCTGGCGCTCCTAGCTCCACCCCACTGAGTGCCCCCATAGCAGGCACACTTGCTTTGGAGGACATTCATGTGTGCTCACTCCCGAGCCCCGTACTGAGTGTCCATAAGATGCACAGAGCTGAACTCAGCCCCGCCCCCACTCCCTCCCCGCCGGCTCTGATTGACAGCGTTGAAGTTCCTGTGAACTTCACAGGAAGGAGTTAACAGAGGACAGTGCAGTCTCTGGTCATTTGGGGCAGGAGGAGGAGCAGGGGAGTGTCTTGATGTCCTAGGCTATGAGGCTGTGTATTTCTATTAATGCAGGGAGATAACTCTAGTCCCTCTAGTCCCTGCATGCAAGGGTGGTTACATAGGATGCTGAATGGCACCAGATAAAACTGGAACATAGGCAAGAATTAAAAGATAAGGAAGCCGTATACTCAGTAGGTGATTAAATCAGTTGCTGAAAGTGCTTAAAAAAACAAAGGCTTAATACCGTTTTAAATTGTTAGACGGACTGAGGGAACCAAGGGTGTTACTTGGCAGATGTACGCGAGAAAATCTCATTTATTTAGTCATGCTTGCTTTATGCAGAGTGGATCCAGTGCATATAACCAACGCAGTTACAATATAGGTTGGAATCTCATGGTTAGGAAACATCTACATATTTCGATGAGCAAAAAATGCCTTTTTTTCATAAAAATATGATACGCGTGTAAGCAGGTGCAGTTAGCTAGTCTTCCACTAGGTGACTCTGTCCTAGAAGAGAGTGTGCTTACAGAGAATGGTGTAATCAGGTGCTAGAACCCTCCTGTAGTGATGTAATGGGAAAGTCAGTGCCCACCTATAAGCCAGGTTGGGAGGTGCCATAGTGCAGTTGGGGCTTGAGAGCTAGAGACCCAACCATCCCACAGATGTAGTCAGCAAGTGGAGATTCTCAACAGGGTTGGAGGGCTGGGAGAGGTGGACCTACACCCAGAAAAGCCAGCTGTAGTTTACCTGACCCTTATGGTGGTGTAAATTAGGGCGGGTTGCAAAAGGCTTTTTAGGCCAGGCCAAGCATTCCCTGGAGTGAGGCTACACCCCTGAAGGACCTGGGAGAGGTGCAACCAGCTAGAGGTGTCTGGAGTGATCTTATCTCAGTGGGACTATCTGCAAGGAACAGTGACTGGACACAGACGGCCTAAGGAGTACAAGAACCTCTGAGGGAGTGTAATTGACCCTGGGTGGGGAAAGACTAAGCTTGGGGAAAAGGCTTGCTATAAGTGCTGCTGGATGCTTTCATATGTGACTGCCATGGATCATCCCCTATATGTGATTGACAATGTACTGTCAAGTGACCCCCGGATAGTATGTCTGCGTGATGTGACTGTATTTGGCATCTTTCAACTACCATCATAAAAGTGCTGCAATTCTACTTCTGTGTACTGTAGACATTGCTTCCTTTTGGGATATATATTTTAATGGGCGGGAATGTCGTGAGGAGGCCTCTGGCATGTAGAGGGCACAAGATGGCAGATAGATAAAGCCTCAAGCGGGTGGGTTGTTGTTCTGGAAGAGAAGAAGCGGTACCTTTCTATTCACAAGCCCCCTTTACACGTGGATAGGGGGATCGATAATTAACTCTTCAGGAATGGCTTTGTTGGTTTGAATGCTGGAAGACATTGGGGTTGATTTACTAAAACTGGAGTGTGCAAAATCTGGTGCAGCTGTGCACGGTAGCCAATCAGCTTCTAACTTTTGCTTGTTCAATTAAGCGTTTACAAATAAAACTGAAAGTTGATTGGTTTCTATGCAGAGCTGCACCAGATATTGCACTCTCCAGTTTTAGTAAATCAACCCCATTGGTTAATAGTGGTTGTGTGGTTTCTAATGTCGCGTACACACGGTCAGACTTTTCAGCTACAAAAGTCCGACAGCCCGTCCGACAGACTTTCGACAAACTTTCGACGGACTTTTGGCGGACTTTCAACAGACTTTCTAACGACCGGACTTGCCTACACACGATCACACAAAAGTCCGACGGATTCGTACGTGATGACATACACCAGACTAAAATAAGGAAGTTGACAGCCAGTAGCCAATAGCTGCCCTAGCGTGGGTTTTTGTCCGTCGGACTTGCATACAGACGAGCGGATTTCTGGGTCCGGCGGAGTTACGACGTAAAGATTTGAAACATGTTTCAAATCTAAAGTCCGTCAGATTTGCGCCGAAGGTCCGGTGAAGCCCACCTGGGGTTGTAGGGTGGGGGTCTTTGGGTCTACCATGAAGCCTGGGGGGGGGGGGATGTGTGGCCCCTAAGTTCCATTTTGGGAGAGGCTCTCACCCAGGACTTGTGGTTCGGCTTTGGCTGACCATGAGGAGCAGGGTCCACCAGGTCTTTTGGCTAAGGGCTAAAAAAAAAAAAAAGAAAGAAATCTGCATACATTGCAAGGATTTACATTTTTTTTTTTGGGTCCATAATAATACAAATAGTATTCAAAAACCCACCTGTGCAGAACAGCTATAGTAAGTCTCATCCTATTAAACACTGCATGGATACTATGACAAATGTACTGCACAAACAGCTACAAGACATAGACACCTCATGGGTGCAATGCAGCATGGTTGGTGACTGCATGCTGCATGTTTGCATTGAAATTAGGATGGGGGGGGGGTGTATACATTGCATGGACCCATTATCATTATGAACTCTTTCCAGTAATTCCAATGTTGGCAATGAAAGATGTCATTTCTGTTGTGCCAGCAAAGCTTATTTTGACATTGACTGATAGTGGAAGCAATCTATACTGCATAAATATAACAATATATACCATACAGAGTGCATTGTACTGAGACTGTATGCATTATCAACTGAATGCTTCTATTGCATCATGCAATTTGCATGGACTTTGGGTGCTATATAAAGCATGACTACATTCTGCTGAGTGCACTAAGGATTCATGGTGTATATATAAGGCATGCATGCATTAAATAAAGTTGGAAATACATTATTGTGCATGGTTGCCTTGGAATAGAATTGGATGTTTAATGGATTGCATGGATTTGGAGTATAAATGATGGAAAAAAATATACTGCATGTATATGCATATACAGTATATATTATTAAATATTTTTTTAATTACCTAAAGGAGTAGAAACTGTTCTCATAGCCTTAAAGTGGTTCTAAAGGCAGGGGGCAGCAGCCCCCCTCAGCCCCTCTAATACTTATCGGAGCCCCATCACGATTCAGCAATGTTGCACAAGAGTCTTGGCTGTCCGGGATTCTCCCTCCTCATTGGCTGAGACAGCATTGGAGCCCCATTGGGGGGGGGAGCCACGGCTCCATGTCTGAATGGACACACAGAGCAGCGGCTCAGCTCGGGTTCCCCCATAGCAAGCTGCTTGCTGTGGCGGCACTCAGCAGGAGGGAGGGGCCAGGAGCACCGGCATGGGACCCGAGAAGAAGAGGATCCAGGCTGTTCTGTGCAAAACCACTGCATAAAGCAGGTAAGTATAGGCATGTTTGTTATTTTCCAAAGAAAGAAAAAAAAAAAAACGAGAGTTTAACCACTTCAACCCCTGGAAGGATTTGCCCCCTTAATGACCAGGCCATTTTTTGTGATACGGCACTGCGTTGCTTTAGCTGACAATTGCGCGGTCACTTGAGTGGTCTGTGCAAGACTCTTATCTTAACCCCACTAAACACTTTGGGGATAAAAAAAACTGGAACTCAAATTGGCAGTCATCATCAATGCCTCATTTCCACCGAGCGGAGCGGTTCGGTACGGTACGCTATTTTGGGTGTTTCCATTATGAAAGCTGCCCATACAACTGAACCGAACCGTTCCATTCAGGGTCCTGCTTCAGATGTGGGGCCATAGAAAATGGAACGGTTCGGTTAGGGCGGAGCTACGATACTTTACACTGATTGGTGGACGTGTGACGCCATGACGGCATTTTTTCTAAACCCACGTATGGCCCCTGTCGGTCCGACTTGCAGTGGAAACGCTCGCCTGAATAAGCCGGACCATTCTAGGCCGTCCAAACCGATCCGACCCGAACCGATCCGCTCGGTGGAAACGAGGCACAAGGTGTTTTCTGTTCCAGCATGACTGTGACCTTGTGCACAAAGCACAAAGAGCCCTGACCTAAACCCTACTGAAAACCTTTGAGATGAATTGGAACACCAATCGTGAGCCAGGTCTTCTCATCCAAAATCAGTACTTGATCTACAAATACTCTTTTGGCTGATTGGGCATAAATTCAGCTCCATAAAGCCGGCTTCAAAAAGACATAGTTTGATGAGTTTGGTGTTTAGTAGCTCAAGTGTCCTAGACAAAGTCTTTAACTAAACCCTACTGAATACCAATAAGATGAATTGTTAACGATGATGGTGAGCCAGATCTTCTTGTCCAACATCAGTACCTGACCTACAAATTCTCTAATGGCTTATTTGGAATAAATCCAGCTCCAAAAAGACATGGTTTGAGGAGTTTGGTGTGGGAGAGCTCAAGTGTCCTGCACAAAGTCCTGACCTAAACCCTACCGAATACCTTTGAGATGAATTGGAACCCCAATTGTGAGCCAGGTCTTCTCGTCCAAAACAGTACCTGATCTACAAATACTTTTTTGGTTGATTACGAATAAATTCAGCTCCATAAAGCCAGCTCATAAAAGAATTGGTTTCATGAGTTTGGTATATTGAATATCTCAAGTGTCCTACACAAAGTCTTTACCTAAACCCTACTGAATACCTTTGAGATGATTTGTAAAAATGATAGTGAGCCAGGTCTTCTCATCCAACATCAGTACCTGACCTCACAAATGTCCTTTTTTGCTGATTGAACATACATGCCTACAGACACACTCCAGCATCTCCTGGAAAACTTTCCTTGGAGAGTGGAGGATAATACAGCCACAAACAGGAGTAAAGGGGACCAACTCCATAGTAATGCCTATAGTTTTAAAATTGGAAGTCCAACAAGCTTATATAGGCGTGATGGTCAGGTGTCCAGTGTACTGTGGTTTGATAGGATGTATACGGTATCTGTATAACTACACTTAAAGTATAACTAAAGGCAAAACATTTTTTTTTTTTTCGTTTTGGATAGAGTGGGGAGGGATTAGAACGCTTGTCAGTTTTTTTTTTTCTGTCTGTGCCCCCGTTAAGGAAATTCCCCCTCTCTGTTTGTCCTGTTTTCCATTATCATTGAAAGTGAAATTAAAAGAAAATCCAAAATTTTGGGTTGTCCCCAGAAAAGTCATAGAGGTGAAATCTTCCAACGGGGACACTAGTTTGGTGACCTTGGGGTCCCCAAGAAATTCCTTTAAAGTGGTTGTATAGGCACAAGGTTTTCTTTATCTTCACGTATTCTATGTTCAGGAGCCCCCCCCCCCCCAGACCCCCCTATCACTTACCTGAGCCCCCTCTCGATCCAGTGATGTCCATGAGAGCCTTGCCTCTCTCTGGGGACTCGCACTTCTGATTGGATTTTGTCAATAACAGCCAGTGAGACAATCAGGAGATGGAGGTGGCGGGGGGCCGAACCATGGCTCCGTGTGTGAATGGACACACAGAGCCGTGGGTCGGAAGCGTGCCTGCTTGGGTGCCCAAAGAACAAGCTGCTTGCTGTGGGGGGGATCACTCAGCGGGAGGGAGGAGCCAGGAGCACCGGCGAGGGACCCGAGCAGAGGAGGATCGGGGGTTGCTCTGTGCAAAACCAACTGAACAGATCAGGTAAATTTAACATGTTTCTTATTCTCCCGCTCTACAAGACTCTGGTCCGGCCGCACCTGGAGTATGCTGTCCAGTTCAGGGCACCAGTCCTCAGGAAGGATGTACTGGAAATGGAGTGAGTACAAAGAAGGGCAGCAAAGCTAATAAAGGGTCTGGAGGATATAAGTTATGAGGAAAGGTTGCGAGCACTGAACTTATTCTCTCTGGAGAAGAGACGCTTGAGAGGGGATATGATGTTATTATATAAATACCGTACTGGTGACCCCACAATAGGGAGAAAACTTTTTCGCAGAAGAAAGATTAACAAGACTCGTGACCACTCATTAAAATTAGAAGAAAAGAGGTTTAAACTTCAACTACAGTACATAGAGGGTTCTTTACTGTAAGAGCGGCAAGGATGTGGAATTCCCTTCCACAGGCGGTGGTCTCAGCGGGGGGAGTCGATAGTTTCAAGAAACTATTAGATAAGTATCTGAACGACCGCAACATACAGGGATATACAATGTAATACTGACCTATAATCACACAGAGGTTGGACTTGATGGACTTGTGTCTTTTTTCAACCTCACCTACTATGTAACTATTTAACTATGTTAATTTGCATGGATTTCTGCTTACTTCCTGTTTGGCTATGGGACAGAAAGTGAAGAGAAATCCCCGCAATGGGACACAGATGGGGGGGGGGGGGGAAATCTGATAGGGGTTATCCAAAATGAAAAAAAAAAAAAAAGTTTTAGCTGTAGTTTGATGTTTGTGCATGCAGGATGAATACATTTTACTGAACTTGGATAAAGTATGTGACATAGTTGTAGTATATCTAAGTTGATTACAGTATACTGTACGTTGTATAACTGCATTTTTTTTTTCTGAGGTCTAATACAGTATTCTACATAGTTGCATTCTGCTGTAGTTCATTACAATATTCCAATTACTAGCATTAAGCACAGAGACACTGAGCTCAGCCTAAACCCGGAGGATGTGGTACGATGGCTGTCAAAACTTTGATGACCTAATTTCCCTCTAAGCTTTGAGCTTTTAAACATATTTCTTATTTCCAGTTCTGTGCTTAGGAATTCCATTAGTGGCCATGATCTCATCTGTATTATACTGAAATGGAATGCAGTTTTTACCTTGTAGCTGCAGTCAGTGGAGGTTCCATGCAGTACAGGATGGCATTAATGCTGATACAATACAAAGTGCATAAAGCCGTGGTGGTCAACCTGTAATGGGACTAAGGGGGGGGGGAGGGTTACGCGATACGCGTTTTTTGTTTTTTGGTATTTGCATAGCTCCCAGCTGTCCCTGATTTCGAGGGACTGTCCCTGATTTGGAGTAATGTCCCTCTGTCCCTCTTTCCTCCTCATTTGTCCATCATTTTGGTCTGATCTGTATAGATGTATATAAAATGCACTTTTTATCTATCAAAAAGTGTTTCCCAGCGCTAAACCTTTCATCTGATTTTTTAGATTGCTGCATTTGTAAATTCCAAAAGCCAATATAAAGGAATAGTAGTGGTAAAAAAAAAGTACTTGTGGGTTTAACCAATCTTGTTTTTTGTGTACAATTCTCCTTTAAGGGGGACGTGGCAAGGGGTGTGTCCTATGCCTCTATACTTTTAGGGCCCTTTCACGCTGGGGCGGTTTGCAGGCGCTATTGCGCTAATAATAGAGCCTTCAAACTGACCCGAAAGTGTCGCTGCTTTGTCTCCAGTGTGAAAGCCCCGAGGGCTTTCACACTGGCGCGGTGCGCTAGCAGGTCGGGAAAAAAAGTCCTGCTAGCAGCATCTTCGGAGCGGTGAAGGAGCGGAGTGTATACCGCTCCTTCACCACTCCCGCCCATTGAAATCAATGGGACAGCGCGGCTATACCACCGGCAAAGCGCCTCTGCAGAGGCGCTTTGCGGTGGTTTTTAACCCTTTCTCGGCCGCTAGCGGGGGTAAAACCGCCCCGCTAGCGGCCGAATACCGACGGTAAAGCGCCGTCCCCGCCCCAGTGTGAAAGGGCCCTTACTGATAGGTGTCCCTCATTCCCATCTCAAAAAGTTGGGAGGTATGGTATTTGTTATGTGGCCCTAGGGCCCCAGTGGGAATGAGAGCATTGGCTTCTAAATAGTAATAACCAGGGCTTTTCTTTTAGCGGGAACGTGGGGGAACACAGTTCCGCTACCTCCAGCACTGAATGTGTGCAATGATAAGAGGAGTTGGGGTGTGATGCAGGGTAGATTGATGCTGGCTGCTGGGGGATTTATTAATGCTGGAAGGGATCTATTTTTGTGTGGCGGTTTATGGTTAATGGTGGGGGGATCTTTTGTTGATGGGAGGTCAATTGTTGCTGGAAGGGATCTACTGTTGATTAAGGGGTCTATTGCTGCTGGCTGCTGGAGAGTCTATTGGTGTTGGCTCTTGGGAGATTTGTTGTTGCTGCTGGGGCCTATTGTTGGGGTGGTCTTTTGTCGTTGGGTTCCATTGTTACTGGGGTGGTCTTTAGTCGTTGGGTTCCATTGTTGCTGGGGTGGTCTTTTGTCGTTGGGTTCCATTGTTGCTGGGGTGGTCTTTTGTCGTTGGGTTCCATTGTTGCTGGGGGGGGCGGGGTCTATTGCTGCTGGCTGTGGGGGATCTGCTTTATTGCTTTTCTTGTTATTATTACCAAGTCCCTACAAATTACTTAGCACAACATAATGATACTTGTCTCTGTATTCTAAAGGGGTCCTACTGGGAGGTAGTGGAACCAAGGGTAGTGCTTGGAGTTGGGTAAGGGATTGAGACGCAAATTGACTCGGAGGGAGGAGTTCCTGCACCTATTCTGTGAGAAAAAAAGCTCTGGTAATAACAGTGATCTTTACCAGCCTTATATATCATGTGACATGAGGGGACTGATCCATACAACCAGTCAATATGATTGCCATTGTCATTTCTGCATGCCGTAAGCCATAGCTCCCAACTATCCCTGATTTGGAGGGACTGTCCCTGATTTGGAGGGACTGTCCCTGATTTGGAGGGACTGTCCCTGATTTGGAGGGACTGTTCCTGATTTGGAGGGACTGTCCCTGATTTGGGGAAATGTCCCCCCGTCTCTCATTCCTCCTAATTTTGGTCTCATCTATATAGTTGTATATAAAATCCACTTTTTATTTTTCAAAAAGTGTTTCCCAGTTCTAAACCTTTCATCCAAATTTTAAATTGCTGCATTTGTACATTTTAAGAGCCAAAACAAAGGATAGTAGTGGTAAAAAAAATCCCTTGTGGATTTAATTAATTTTTTTTTTTGGTTAATTCTCCTTTAAGGGGGTGTGGCAGGGGTGTGTCCTATCCCTACATCCGTTTCGTAGTAGGTGTCCCTCATTCCCATCTCAAAATGTTGGGAGGTATGCATACCTCCCAACATTTTGAGATGGGAATGAGGGACACCTACTAGCAAATGTATGTAGGCATAGGGCACGCCCCCTGTCACTCCCCCCCTGTCACTCCCCCTTAAAGGAGAATTAACCCCAAAAAAAAGGTTAAATAAATCCACAAGGGCTTTTTTTTTACCATTACTTTTACTTTATATTGGCTTTTAAAATGTACAAATGCAGCAATTTAGAAATGGATGAAAGGTTTAGCACTGGAAAACACTTTTTGAAAGATAAAAAGTTCATTTTATATACAACTATATAGATCAGATCAAAATGATGGACAAATGAGGAGGAAAGAGGGACAGAGGGACATTGCTCCAAATCAGGGACAGTCCCTCGAAATCAGGGACAGTAGGGAGCTATGGGTATGGGTAAGTGCTATTCGCACTTCTTAAGGTCTGCTGCAGTTTGATGAATTAGGGACAGTCTTGAGCATGTTAAGCATGATTAGAATACATAAAGTATGTATACAATATATACTGCATGACTACATTGCACCGAAATAAAAAATGCATAATGGATGAATGAAGTGCAATAAAGCGGAACACAATAAATATTGCATGATTGCATTGTGCTAATTTTAAATGTAATCAAAATAAAAAAAATTAAAAATTAAAGTGTGGTGAGGCATGGCATGATTTTCACAGTCCTGTCTGACACGGCAAAAAAAAAGTAAAAAAAAGAAAAAAAAAAAAAGATTTTTCTGTGCTGCAGTAAATTACACATACAGCTAACACATATGAGCTAATTTCTCTGTCATTCTGCACTCTCCACCTATCAGCATGATCCTTGTTACCACAATAGCACTGCTATTAAAGCCTTTTTGACCCCGGATCTCTCAATTAAGAGGACCCGTCATGCTTTCTATTACAGTGTAAAAAATAAAAAAGTAAAATAAATAAGAAAAAAAAAAAATTAAAGTGCCTCCATCCCTCGGTGCTCGCGCGCAGAAGCAAACGCATACATAAATCGCGCCCTGCAAACCACACATGTGAGGTATCCCCACGATTGATAGAGAGAGAGAGAGCAATAATTCTAGCGATAGACCCCCTCTGTAACTCTAAACAGGTAACCTGTAAAACATTTTTAAGACGTCACCTATGGAGATTTTTAAGTAGTTTGTCGCCATTCCACGAGCGTGCGCAATTTTAAAGCGTGGCGTGTTAGGTATCTATTTACTCGGTGTAGCATCATCTTTCACATTATACAAAAACATTGGGCTAACTTTAGCATACCTCCCAACTTTTTGAGATGGGAACGAGGGACACCTATTAGCAAATGTGTGTAGGCATAGGACACACCCCCTGCCACGCCCCCTTAAAGGAGAATTGTACAAAAAAATTATTAGTTAAACCTACAAGTGCTTT
>JBBDGP010000048.1:0-20000 GCA_037952835.1 Lithobates septentrionalis | reverse complement strand
GTTCATCTTTTTATTTACATATGGTTACTGTATACTTGTATTTTCCTTTACTGCATTATTTATCGAAGCCTTTTCTCCATGACTAGTTTTACCTCCTTAAGAGTTTTAAGAGTTTTTTTTATTTATTTTTTTTCCTTATTTGAAGTTGAAATGATGTTCACTGACTGTCTGCTGAAGGCAGGGATTACTTTAGAGAGAGCCACCTGCTTGTATGCCTGTATTTATCTGCTTGACTGGGTTTAAATCATTTTCTGTAAGTGAAAGTCTGCTACTCCGAGCAGATGTTAATACTAAGGATTTGTGTAGAGTCCGCTTAGCATATGCAAGCCCCACGCTAATAAATGCGGGCGTACACCACCCTGCTAAGTGCGTTTGCATTGAGAATGTGACCTTCCCCTAAGATCGCCGTCGCTTCTACATATTTAATGCAACATTAGAATGTTTGTATTCAAATTGATTCCAGCCCGGCGTGGATTTTAAAATTGTTGTTTGCATCTGGAAGCCAATTCAGGGCTTCCTTGCTGCAGGGGAGATGAAATTGTAAACAAGGCAGGCAGGGTTCTCCAGGAGGGCACGGGGAGCTAAACCAACAGAGAATTGCTGGCTGAGGGGCTTTTTTTTTTCTCTTGATATGAATGCATTGTGCTTTAACTAACGCTGCTTATCAGAAGTAAAAGGGGCTTTGATGGGAAAAAAAAGGACATCAGTCTTGCACAATTGTACAGGCTCCTCTCCTGTACTGAAATGGCTTACTCTGATTTCACTGCACACTGTGAGCTTCTCACAATGTGCATTAGAAGCCGAAGCAAGTCAGATACTCATTTCCTGGCTGGATGCCTTTCCTCCCCACCCTGACTGTCCCTGGCCATCCCCTTCCATTCATTGAATTTCAGTTCTTTTAATCATGGATGCTCAACATCACATGTAGGCAGCATTGCCATGCAAATAGAGCCTGCCTAGGAATGCCCACTCCTCCAGACTGGTGTCCATTCCTCCCCAGCCTGGCTGTGCCTGGCCCTGGTTATCCATGGCCCGCCCCTTACATTCATTAAATTCCAGTTCTTTTAATCATGGATGCTCAACATCACATGTGGGCAGCATTACCATGCAAATAGAGCCTGCCTAGGAATGCCCACTCCTCCAGACTGGTATCCATTCCTCCCCAGCCTGGCTGTCCCTGGCCCTCCTTTTACATTCGTTGAGTTTCAGTTCTTTTAATCATGGATGCTCAACATCACATGTGGGCATTACCATGCAAATACAGCCTGCCTAGGGATGCCCACTCCTCCAGACTGGTGTCCATTCCTCCCCAGCTTGGTTGTCCATGGCCCTGGTTGTCCCTGGTTTCCCTGGCCTGCCCCTTACATTCATTGAATTCTAGTTCTTTTAATCATCCATGCTCAACATTACATGTGGGTGTCACCATGCAAATACAGCCTACCTAGGAATGCCCACTCATTCAGACTGATGTCCTTTCCTCCGCAACATGGCTGTCCCTGGCCCTCCTCTTACATTCATTGAATTCCAGTTATTTTAATCATTGATGCTCAACGTCACATGTGGGTGTTACCATGCAAATACAGCCTGCCTAGGAATGCCCACTCCTCCAGACTGGTGTCCATTCCTCCCCAGCCTGGCTGTCCCTGGCCCTGGTTGTCCCTGGCTGTCCCTGGCCCATCCCTTACATTCATTGAATTCCAGTTCTTTCAATCATGGATGCTCAACATCACATGTGGGTGTTACCATGCAAATACAGCCTGCCTAGGAATGCCCACTCCTTCAGACTGGTATCTATTCCTCCCCAGCCTGGCTGTCCCTGGTTGTCCCTGGCCCTCTTACATTCATTGAATTCCAGTTCTTTTAATCATGGATGCACAACATCACATGTGGGCATTACCATGCAAACACAGAAAAAGACCACTTCTAGGCAGTGCTTTATGAGTACATATGGGACTCATGAATAATAAAGAACATGTTTATTGCACTGTAGGCCAATCAAACAAGGACTACGAGGAGGCTTGAACTTAAAAAGACTGCAATGGTCAAAGTATATGACAAGCATAAAAATGAAAAATATTTAAAAAAGCAAACAGTACCACTAGTGACTTCTGGGTGGAGAAGGGTTAACACGATCCAAAAGGCTTGCTGGTCAAACATGGGTACCATAGGCCATGTTTGGACTGGTGGAAGCACAGTGGGGAATGTTGCAGCCCTCTGCCAGCAGAGTGAATATAAGGCTGGTCCTGTGTCCAGGGGTGGTGGAATCATGGAGTGCAGGAAGGTAACTCATTGTTCCAGTGGTTGGTGGCTGCACTGGGTTCTAGTCCATCAAACCATGTTGAGCTATGACATTTCCACATATGACTTACAGCTCTAGCGCTTAATGATTTAGCTGTTGTTACCATGCAAATACAGCATACCTAAGAATGTCCACTCCTTCAGACTGATGTCCTTTCCTCCACAACCTGGCTGTCCCTGGCCCTCCTCTTACATTCATTGAATTTCAGTTCTTTCAATCATGGATGCTCAACATCACATGTGGGCATTACCATGCGAATACATCCTGCCTAGGAATGCCCACTCCACCAGACTGATGTCCTTTCCTCCACAGCCCTGCTGGCCTTGGTCCTTCCCGTCCATTCATTGGACTTCAGTTCTTTCAATCATGGAGGCTCAACATCACTCCTCCAGACTCACACCCACCCATCAAAGCATTTTAATATTCGTATCACTCCTCCCAAGACCCAGCCTACTGCTTGCATCAGGGCCGAGAGCTCTTGAGAGGAGTACCAGATGAAATTATGTTTTTAGGAAGATCTGTACATCACCCTGTTGACCCCTCCCACCAGTCATAATCTGCCTGCATTGAATAGAATAGCACAAAGTGACATCATTCAATCTAAAATAAGGAATGTAATGATAATGAAAAAGGTTATTTAAAAATGTAATTAGTATATATAAGCATAAGTTAAACTTTTCTCAGGTTTTTCTGTTTATTTTTATAAACGCCCAGTGTGCAGGCCTCATGCACACTGGACGTTTTGCTATCTCTCCTAGACGCCTATCCTCCTGGCAGCAACATTTTGGCAGAAAAAAACACTTTATGCTTGTAAACGCATGTATCATGTTTAGGCATGTCAAATGCTTGGACTAAAATTAAGTAAAATTATTCAACACTTAAGCGGTAAATGCGCCTAGTGTTAATGCATGCTTAGACGCGTTTGCACGTGTCAAGCGTTTTTACTGCCAAAACACTGCTACTCCTAGATGCGGTGACTGTGGGGTTTTCTTCCTGCCTCTAAACTCTAATGGCCTATGTGTGCATGAATACATAGGCCAACATGCAGGGGCTAAGAAAAATGGAAACTTGGCAAGAGATGCTAAAGCAGCTGAAGACAACACTTCTGATATTGGTGACCACTGTGTAACACTATAGACTATATGATCCAGGCGTTGCAGCCCTCTAAAGACTGGGAATCTTGTATCTGCCCAACCAACAAAGAAACAAAGAGGGCGAAAGCGCCTATTGCATTATCACAAGAAATTTTAAAGTAGGATAAACGATACAAATTGTATATACTCACAAAACCAGATGGAATGGTAGCATTATAAAAAAAAAAAAAACAGGAACCATAGGAAAGTCCATCGTAGAGCTGCTCGGGTTCCAGCAGATGACATTACCAGCTGACACGTTTCTGGGGATATGCTTCCTTCTTCAGAGCAAAACACTTCTCCACCTTCTTATAACAAGGCAACTAAACATTGACACCATCTACATCGGGAAGGGGAGGGGGAAGAGAAGGATATCAAGGGGTGGTACCGACCCACAGGATACATAGTGGAACTGAGTACCACTCCTTGACCTCAATGTTTAGTTGCCTTGTTATTAGGAGGTGGAGGGGTTAGGTATACCAGTTTTGCTCTGAAGCATGTCCCCAGAAACGCGTCAGTCCGTACTATCATCCACTGGAACCTGAGCATTTCTACGATTGACTTTTTTCTGGTTCCTGTTTTATTTTTTTTAAACACTACTATTCCTACTGGTTTTGTGAGTATAAACCATTTGTAGAAACAAGGCCAAGTATAAATACAAGAAAAAATTCCAAGCTTACTTACCAAGTAATCTGGTTGATTTGGTTGTCCGCGGGTTGATCAGTAAGTAAGTTTGGATTTTTTCCTTGGGTTTATCCTTGGCCTTGTTTTTATCATATGTTGCCTTCCAATGCTGCTTGCTGCATTGGCCAGTTATTTGTACCTTTTATTCTTTATTATATTATCTAATATGCAGGGGCATTTAGAGGCAGCCATGTTAAAAACGTCCAGTGTGCAAGATTACCATACGTAAAGCTCACGGTACATTAGTGTGATGGTCAGTGATAAGAATGCTCCTTACACTTGTGGTGATTAGGGAAGAATTACCTCCTTACAAATAGCTAGAAAGATCAATGGTGTCAGTGAGAACTTATCTGAGAGGCAGAAATTGCTCATTTCTCAAGGAACCCTTAGCAACCTCTTGAGGAACCCTAGGGTTTCATGGAACCCTGGTTGCAAAAATCTACACTAAACCAATGGGCAAGGCAGTTAAAGTAAGCATGCAGAATGGCTGCCCTTGGAAAGTGTTGCCACCTTCCTTATGCTAGGAATAGAACTAGATGATTTCCTGCGTATAGGATTCAACGGCATATTTAGCATTGGGTCAGACTTGTCCTTTAAAAATCTCCGAACTCCACAAGGATATGACGAGGGAAATATTATTAAAACAATCACGGGGCTGATTGTGTCAGGATGAATGTGTAAATCACCCGAGTCTCAGAGAGATGCTCTGACCCGAGGACATCTCCCATGTTAAGTGGCGTTTATAAAATAATGCCGTATCCAGAACTCTCGTCTTTTGTCTGTGAACTCTGGAGCCATAATTCTCCAAAGAGGTACTGATAAGTGTCGCTTGTCCCCGCGTAAGTCTATTGACAGCTAATTCCACTTAAGAAAGGTTAACGCCTTGAGTAAATCACTGGCGCTAAATGGTCTTCACGCATCTGGTCGGCTCCTGCTTAAATGCCCCCTTGGTCGTTCCCCTTTATATTAAGCGTAGATATTGAAGAGCCAGAAGATTTATCAACCCGACTGCAGACATGACATCAGAGCTTTAACTATCGCCCGCTGCGATGGCTCTGCTTCCTTTGCTAATTCATTTACAATTATGTCAGGGACTAAGAGGGTCCCCTCACCGGAGCTTCTACTATTCATCATCCCTCTGCGGTTGGGATCCTGACAAGATGGTGGCCAATAAAATTGCGGCACGCTGTATTTGTCTCCGGGACCCGCTCGTAGCGCCTTGCTGAGTCCTAATGTCGTCGTAATTATTAGTGGGAGACAGTCGGAGGAGTCAGCACTGTTTTCTTAATTAGTTTGTTGTACATGCTGGAGGGGATTTGGGCGTCCCCTTTATGTAGGCGCTCATCAGTCAGCAGAATATTTTTTGGTGGAGGGAGGAATGCCAAATGTCCCATGTTGGGGACATCCTTCACTTTCACCATTCCCCTTTGTTTTCTTTGGGCAAAACATATGTATCATTGGAAATTTGATTAAATTGACAAGCGTGTTTGCTTTTATTCTTTCGAGAGTGTTTCTGTGCTACTCTGAATCATATTTCCTGTAATCTGAATAGGAGGCATAAAGTTGAACTTCATCCAGAAGATACAAATGAATGGAGCTCTGCATTCATTAAAGCCTAGGTTAAGTCAAAAGGATTACTTGTGTCTTTTAAATCGGCACAAAGGACGATATTTACAGTCAATAAGAAGTATACTGTAGCTTGGCTGAGGTTTCAGTTAAAATCTTCGGTCCTTTGATCCCCCCCCCCATACTGCCGAAGCCGTAATCTTTCGGTGTCATGAGTCAAGAGTGCTAACCAATGCTGGGACAAGGTCATCTAGAGCCCAGGGCGAACGTGCCAAATTACGACCCCCCAAGATTTATGAGCATTACATATCATCAAAGATCCCCCCCCCAAGAAAATTTGAAAACAAATCTGTATGCTTTCCCTCCTCACAGGATAAATCCACCCCCCTGTTGAATTCCCCTCTCCCAGCACAAAGCTTTACCCCCCAACACAAGTACTCTCCCCCAAAAAAAAATCACCCCTCCTAGCATAAATCTTCCGTCCCTCAAATTTTCCCTCCAAGTACATATCCTCTCCCCCTCCCCCCACTCCAAACCCCCCCCTCCTAGTAAAAATCCCCCCCCCCTAGAAGCACAAATACTCCACCCCCTCAAAAAAAATGCTTCCTAGCACAAATACTCCCAAATCATCAAGGCCCCCCCCCCCCCCCATCACCTTATTAGCTATTCTAGCACAAACCCTCCCAAATTCCCCCTCCTAGCACAAATCCTCTTCTCCCATCCCCAAAAAAATCCCCGTAAATCAGCACTTCCACCCAAATTTCCCTTCCTAGAACAATTCCAGCCCCCTGCTGCCCCCCCATAATACCCCCCATCACAACACAAATACCCTCCTCCCCCAATCTCCTCACAGCCCCCCTCCCACCTCACTTGATGTCACAGTGCCCAGGGCATTCAGCCCCTCCTGCCCACCCCTTGTCCCGGCCCTGGTGCAGATTATGACCATCGTTTCCACCCCCTCCCTCTATTTATAGCTTCCTTGAATTAAATAGGATCTATGAATGGAAGGGGTGGGCATTTAATTTATCTGCCCCTAAATTGTTTTTCATTTATGGTACAGCCTCTATGAATGGAAGAGGGAGGTGGGAACAACGGGCTTAGTCAGCGGCCCTTGATAAGTTCATATGTCTGGGTCCTCAGGTCATATTAACCCACCATTGCTCATTGATTGTAAGTACTATCCTTTGTACAGATTTTTTTTTTAAAAGCCTTTTGGCTAAACTTAGGTTTTAATACATCAGTTAATGTGTTTTCTTTTTTTTTTTTTTATTAGTTTGTGACGAAAAGACAAAGACAATAACAAATATAACATATATAAAAAAAACATTGCATACAGAAATGTTGAACATAACAATGTGTTTTTTTTTTTGTTATGCAAGCCAAGTATGCCCCATCTTGGTATTAGAGGAATAGTGTCCCATCATTGGTATTAGTTGGAGGAATAGTGTTCCATCATTGGTAGTAGTTGGAGGAATAATGCCCCATTGTTGGTATTAGTTGGAGGAATAGTGCCCTGTCATTGATATTAGGTGGAGGAATAGTGCCCCATCATTGGTATTAGTTGGAGGTATAGTGTTCCATCATTGGTATTAGTTGGAGGAATAGTGTTCCATCGATGGTATTAGTTTGAGGAATAGTGCCCCATCATTGGTATTAGTTGGAGGAATAGTGTTCCATCGTTGGTATTAGTTGGAGGAATAGTGTTCCATCGTTGGTATTAGTTGGAGGAATAGTGTTCCATCTTTGGTATTAGTTGGAGGAATAGTGTTCCATCGTTGGTATTAGTTGGAGGAATAGTGTTCCATCGTTGGTATTAGTTGGAGGAATAGTGTTCTATCGTTGGTATTAGTTGGAGGAATAGTGTTCCATCATTGGTATTAGTTGTAGGAATAGTGTTCCATCGTTGGTATTAGTTGTAGGAATAGTGTTCCATCGTTGGTATTAGTTGTAGGAATAGTGTTCCATCGTTGGTATTAGTTGGAGGAATAGTGTTCCATCGTTGGTATTAGTTGGATAAATAGTGTTCCATTGTTGGTATTAGTTGGAGGAATATTGTCCCATCGTTGGTATTAATTGGAGGAATAGTGTTCCATCGTTGGTATTAATTGGAGGAATAGTGTTCCATCGTTGGTATTAGTTGGAGGAATAGTGTCCCATCGTTGGTATTAGTTGGAGGAATAGTGTTCCATCATTGGTATTAGTTGGAGGAATAGTGTCCCATCATTGGTATTAGTTGGAGGAATAGTGTTCCATCGTTGGTATTAGTTGGAGGAATAGTGTTCCATCGTTGGTATTAATTGGAGGAATAGTGTTCCATCGTTGGTATTAATTGGAGGAATAGTGTTCCATCGTTGGTATTAGTTGGAGGAATAGTGTCCCATCGTTGGTATTAGTTGGAGGAATAGTGTCCCATCATTGGTATTAGTTGGAGGAATAGTGTCCCATCATTGGTATTAGTTGGAGGAATAGTGTCCCATCATTGGTATTAGTTGGAGGAATAGTGCCCCATCGTTGATGTCAATAGAAGGAAATATGTCCATTTGTTGGTGTTAGCATGAGGAATGGTTCCCCAACATTGGTGTCAGTGGAAGGAATGGTGCCTCCTGACTGGTGTCAGTGAGAGGAATATGTGCCCAGAGACCTGGATAAAAACTAGCAAAGGTTGCAGTTTGGAGAGCACTGCCTTAGATGATCTTACATTGTAGATATACAGGGGCTGAAGGCGCAGGAAGTGCCCTGCTATTTTTTCAGGAGAAATTCAGGAGAAAAGGTAAAAAATTGTTATGGGTCTGCTTAGACACAATTATCATGTCTAAATGTTCCTTGTAACGTACATAGAAAATCCTCACTTTCTGAGTTCAGGTCCACTTTAAGTAACTATTTCACCTGACTGTGGTTTACAGCAGCTTTTCAGGAAGACAACATGTACCTTTTACTTTGCAGAAAAGCACATTTACGCCTCTCAGTCCCTCCCCCATCCGGATCCGAGTTATTCTCCCACTGATCAAGAAGAGAGAGTTGGGAGTCTTCCACTGTGATTTATGTGACACTTTCCCTTTGCCAGCATCTTCCCCTGAACTACATTATAGGAAATTTATTCATTATTCAAAATGCTGCATGAAAAAAAAAAAGTCCAGAAGCCACGCTTACCTACGGACAAAATTACTTTTCTCTTTTCGTAGATTCAAACATTTTTTTAATTTTTTTTTTAAAGAGGAAAGATAAGGTGACAGGGTTTCTTTAAAGCTGAACCCAAGGCGGGTTTAATAATAAAAAAAAAAAAAACAACATAATGTAGTTATGTAATATACTAAAGTGTAACTAAAGTGTTGAAAAGAGTTGAGAGGGATTAGAACCAATGTCAGATTTTATTGCTGTCTGTGCCCCGTTAGGGAGGTTCACCCCTCTCTATTTGTACTGTTTACCGGTATCATCAAAAGTGAACAGTAAGAGAGGGGGCCCAATGGGGACACTAGTTCCGGGATTCACTCACTTTAAAGGGATTTTATCTCACTTCCTGTTTTGGCCGTGGGACAGGAAGTAAATAGAGATCTCCTCTATGGGACACAGATACTGTAGCAAAAAGAAACCTGACAGGGGTTATAACTAGGGTTGTCCCGATACCACTTTTTTAGGACCGAGTACAAGTACCGATACTTTTTTTCAAGTACTCGCCGATACCGATTACCGATACTTTTTAATGTCACGTGGCAGTGTTTTTTTTTTTTAACAATGCTTTCTTTTCTTTCTTTTTTTTAGGGGGGGGGGGGTGAATGGTGTCTGTGTGCTTTGGTGAGATATCAGGGGTCTTAACAGACAGAGAAAGAGACCGAGGATAGAAATTCCCCAGTTCGTTTCTCTGCAGCCTCAGCTGCACTGAAAATGAATGGAGAGAAGACAGTGGCTCCTCTCCATTCATAAACTGAGACATCGTAATCACAGGAGATTACAATGTTTCAGTTATGTGAATGGACAGAGTCAGCTGACTCTGTCCATACACAAAGGAGGACATTGAGAGAGAGAGAGACAGCAGAACGGAGGGGGACAGCAGAACAGGGGGGGCAGAGGAAGAAAGGAGGACAGCAGAACAACGGGACAGAGGAACAGAGGGGGACAGCGGAACGAAGAGGGACAGAGGAACGGAGGGGGACAGCGGAACGAAGAGGGACAGAGGAACGGAGGGGGACAGCGGAACGAAGAGGGACAGAGGAACGGAGGGGGACAGAGGAACGGAGGGGGACAGCGGAACGAAGAGGGACAGAGGAACAGAGGGGGACAGCGGAACAGAGGGGGACAGCGGAACGAAGAGGGACAGTGGGACGGAGGGGGCATGGAGGGGGATGCGGTGACAGTCAGCAGTGATCGCGTGTGGGGGAGTTACAAGCACCGATCACGGCTGTATGTCACTAAAGCAGCTAAAAGCCACTGGGGGAGAAGCTTGTAACTCCCCCACGCACCGATCACCGTTGACTGTACAGGTATCGGCGGAAGCATCGGGAGCATTTGCCGAGTACAAGTACTCGGCAAATGCTCAGTATCGGTGCCGATACCGATACTAATATCGGGACAACCCTAGTTATAACCACCCCTTAATCAATCAAAAATGAAAAAAATGCCTTTAATTACACATGTATTTTTAAATGCAAGCAGTATAAGTACTGGTGATGAGCTTGGGTTCGGTCTGAAAGTGGGTTTGGCCAAATCCAGAAGGTAGCTGTCAACATACCTCCCAACTGTCCCTGGTTTCGAGGGACTGTCCCCGATTTGGAGCAATGTCCTGTTGTCCCTCCTTCATCCTCATCCGCCCCTCATTTTGGTCTGATCTATATAGATGTATATAAAATGCACTTTTTATCTATCAAAAAGTGTTTTCCAGCGCTAAACCTTTCATCTGATTCCTAAATTGCTGCATTTGTAAATTACAAAAGCCAATATAAAGGAATATTATTGGTAAAAAATGGACTTGTGTGTTTAACCAATCTTGTTTTTTTTGTACAATTCTCCTTTAAGGGGGCATGGCAAGGGGTGTGTCCTATGCCTGCATACTTTTGCTGATAGGTGTCCCTCATTCCCATCTCAAAAAGTTGGGAGGTATGACTGTCAATACTGGGCCAATCAACTGCAGCCGTGGGACATTTCCTGTCCTGCATTTGCATGTACAGAAAGGGTGAAGGCTGCTTGTGTCATTTTTGCCCTAATATGGTCACACGAACATATAAGGTCAATGATGTCGACCTTATATAGCCACGAGACCATATTAGGTCAATGATGTCACACGCATTCCCCGTCCCTTTTTATACATGCAGCTGCAGGGCTGGGAATCCCCAGTCCACAGCTCATTGGCTCGGATGACTTCCAGGCAGGGCCTAGACTAAGGGGGGGGGGGGAGGGGCGGCTGCCCCAGGCCCAATGGTTTACTGTAAGGGTGGGGGCACCTTCCTTCTGTTACAAGGCTGGCAGGAGTACTGACAGCAGCAGTGATTTTAACAAGTGAGTGACTGCTTGGCATAGGATCCCCTAAGCTTGCACATCGTAAACCGGGTGGGGGTGGAGTAGAGGGAGAAGCTTGGCATCTTTGCCCTGGGCGCTGAATGACCTTGCCCTGGCACTGCTTTCAGGTTCAGTTAAACATGGACAGAAGTCAAGGTCATCCCTATTAAGTGCCGGAATCTGACCAGGTATCTGCCTCTTGCAGTCCCTGTACAGCGAAGCTCAGACTAGGGCAGGGAGTAGCGGTACAGGGAGCCAATCAGTTCATGTGCTGACAAGGAGCACGTTGATTGGGAGAGAGAGCACAGTAATAGCGAGATGACCATGCACCTTCTCCTTGCATGGTTGATGACATGTCCGGGATGAACCTGGCTCAGAAGAAGTGGTTTCAGACTGAGGACATCTAGTGGCAGAAAAGAAAATAAGTACTGCTGGGGTCAGTTACACCAAGATGATGAGCATGGTTGCATGTTTTTTTTTTTTCTTTTAAAGGTGCAAAGCAGTAGGTTAACCAAAAATAGAGATTCTGCTTTAATGCATAATAGAAGAGACAAGAGTGAAAAAAAAAAGTTTTCAATATATCATTTCCTGAAAGTGCTTCAACAACACTCTGAAAACAAATGTCTTCCTCTGCCGTTGCTTCTTTTCCATCCTTTATTGTGAAAAACACAGCAGAAAATTTGAGTTTGAAAAGTCAATAAAAATCATCATAAAATAGTAGTATATGTTTGGAGCGCGTGGGGAAGTCGAGTTATTGAAGTTCCCGTGATGTCGGTCGTTAGTCTGAAAGATTGATGACACCTTGTTGTGTTTTTGAGTCAAGGCAAAAGATATGCACATTTTATAAGATTTTTTTTTTTTTCTCTTGTGCTTGATGTTCCCATTGTAATACCTTTATTTTACTTCATCCGATCTCCCCGCTTACAGGCTGCGCACTTTATAAATCAAATCTACGGAATTGCAGACTAGTGCACATCATTGGCCAGATTTAAAGGGCCACTTCGGGCAGAACGTAGAGTTGGGAAACCCGCTAATGCTGGCCAGGAGGCATTACAGATTATTCATGACATCCACCCAAAGTATAGTCAGAACTTTGTTTAAAGCCCAAATCTGTGCCCTCACTCCAAGCGTTAATTGCTTGTTTTTACCTGGGACAGGGGTCTCCAAACTTAGTTTGGAGATCCCTAATCTAGGGGTTTGAAGAACAGAGATATACAGTACATACCTGATCCTCCCTGCACAAGACTCAGGCTCCTGATACTCCAACACCCCCCCCCCCCCCCCCACGTGAGGACATCAAGAACAGTCCACCACTGGATCATGGGGAAGTGCTGCTCACCTATGGAAAAAGGATTGGGTGAGGCTTTCTACTGTCCCTGCACGCTCTCAGTTACTGATGACTAACGGAAAGCTCCCAATCTTCTTAGGATTGGGAGCTTTCCGATCATGTGATCTCCATGACTGCCAATCATGGCGGTCACGTGATCATAAAGCCTGCCCCACCTCCTGGTATCTGAAACCTCTTAAAGGGCCGGAAGGTGCCGGTGCAAAGGGGTTAAGTATTTTTTTTATTAAAGTCCTATGGAGTAAGCACGTTGTCAATCACATCGTCCAGCAATGACGATCCATCACCAGTCACATTGTCGAGCAATGACAGTCAATTTATCAGTTATGATCAATGCCAATCCTGCCAACTCGCTAACACACAAATGGTGACCTCTGACAAAGATCTTCTTCCTCTGGACTCTTGTTGTAACTAACAGATCCCTACCCATCAGCTGAACATAAGCAAAGAAACGGGGGTGTTGGATGATAGCTATGACCATAATTGGTCAATGATGTCAACCAGAAATCCTGGCCCCTTTGTTTAAATTCAGCAGTTTGCCCGGAAATGCTCTGGCCAAGAGCTAAAGGGGGCCTTGAAGATGCGTCATTGGTTTCTAGAACCCAGGGTTCTTTAGGAGAGTGCGAAGTTAACTTTCCAGCTGCTGGAACTATGACCATTAAATGGCTTCATTAAGAGAGTGCTGGTATTTTGAAGTGACAGGGTCCCTTTAACCTATTTTTCTCGGTAAATATTCAGCAAATTTATGTTTTTTTTCTTCTAAGTTTTTAGCCAGGCAAAGTTTTATAGTCAACCCCCATTGTGTCTAGAAAATGAGAGTTTTTATCTGAACAGTATTCGGAAATGGAGTAAAGGATTTCATTAAATACTCCAGAGACACAGAGGAATTTTGATCAGGCTGGAAGATCTCATTTTTATTTTTACTTAAAAAAAAAAAAATGAAAATATTGCCGAGTTTTTATTCCTATTCTAACAGCTACAAAAATCCCATTGGCAACCTTTCTTGACCCGCTCTATTTATGCACATACCAAGTGTGGGAACGTAGTCAAAGATGTTGATTAAGGTAAATTTCTTTGGCTCGGTGGGAGGGAGTGAAATCTATTTTCAGAGGAAATATGCAAAACAGACTTATTGAAATGCAGGAACGGAGCATGCAGAATCGCGGGGTGCGGAAAACATGCTGGAGCGCGGTGTGTGGAACACGCAGCGATCTGTCCCACTACAGCGGAAGGTGCTTTCATATTGGCAGCAGCCTGTTATGCCACATGAAAGTCTGATAAATGTGTACGTACATGTTCAAGGATCTGTCAGTGTGCTGCTGGGGATGTCTGCGATGGGAAGCAAACACAGGGATATGGAGCTCTGCTAATTCACCATGAACCAGTAGGCCTGTGCTTCCACCTGGGGGTATGGAAAACATGGTCTGTGCTGAAGAATTAGCCGAAGATATGACGTGAAATTCAAAGTTAGTTATAGGAGGGAAGGGATGAAAAAAGGAAGAGAGGGAGGAAAAGAAGGAAGGGGGCAAAGAGGAAGAAAGAGAGAGAGGGAGGAAGGGAAATGGGGGCGGGGAAGAAGAAGGAAGAGAAGAAAAAAGAAAGGAAGAGAGAGGGGAAGGAAAGGTGGGGGGGGGGGGGGAATAGGAAAGAAGAGAAAGAGGAAGGAAGGAAGGGAAGAAAGGGAACAAAATAGAAAGAAAGACAGGGAGGAAGGGAAGAAAAGAGGGAGGGAGGAAAGGATAGGAAGAAATAAGTAAGGAAGAAAGACAGGAAGAGAAGGAAGAGAAAAAAGAGGAAAGAACAAAATGAAGGGAAGAAAAGATGAAAGAAGACAGAGAGGGAGGAAGGGGAGGAAGGAGGGAAAAAGGAATGAATAGATGGAGGAAGGGAAGGAAGAGAGAAAAAAAAGGAAGAAAAGGAAGGAAAGAAAAGAGGAAAGAAGTGAGGAAGGAAAAGAAGGACGGGGGAAAGAAGAAAAAAAGAGAGGAAATAAAGAAAGGAAGGGGGGATAAGGAAGAAAGTGAGGGAGGAAGGTAGGGAAGGAAAGAAAAGAGAAAGAAAGAGTGAGGGATGGAAAAATTAGGAAGGAAAGCATAGGAAGAAAGAGAGGGGTGAAGGGAAGGAAGAAAAATAAGAGGAAGGAAGGAAATGAAGGGGATAAAAAATGAAGGAAGAAAGAGAAGGAGGAAGGGAAGGAAGAAAAAAGGGCAAGGAAGGAAAGGAAGGTAAGAAAAGATTAAGGGAAAGAGGGAGGAAGGAAAGGGAAGGGAGGAGAGAGGAAGAAATAGAGGAAGGAAAAGAAGAAAAAAAGAGGTAGGAGGAAGAAAAGGAAGGGAAGAAAACAGGAAGGAATAAAGGAAGAGGAGAAAGAGGAAAAAAGAAAGGGAGGAACAGAAGGAAGGGAAGAAAAATAGAAAGGAAGAGAGGGAGTAAGGAAGGGAAGGGAGGGAAAAAGAAAAATGTTAGGAAATGAGGAGGGTAGGAAAAAAAGGTAAGTAAGGGAAGACGGAAAAGGGGGGGGGGTGGGAGGGAGGGAGGAAAAAAGAAAAATAGTTAGGAAGGGAGGAAGAAAGGGAGCAAGAAAGGAAAAAATGGGGCAGATAAACTTAAGGATGGGAAAAGGTGGAAGGGATGAGAAAAATGATATGAGCAAAAATGTCAAATTTGGAAGTCAAATGTAGGGCAGGAGAAGATAGGAAACAAGAAAAATGGTAGGAAGGAAGGAAGAAAAAGCAAAAAACAAAACAAAAAAGGACAGGTATAAGGAGAAGATGGGAGGGGAAATTAAAAAGGAAGACAAAAGTAGAGCAGGAAGGAAACAAGAAAAATGGTAGGGTGGAAGAAAGAAAGGGGAATTAAAAAAGGAAGGACAGATAAAAAGAAGGATGAGAAAAGTGGAAGGAATTTGGGTGGGTGGAAGAAATAAAATGAGGGGGAAAAAATGGAAAAAGGAAGATAACAAAAATGGGAGACAAAAGTAGGGGTGGACGAAAAGGAAAGAAGGGTGGAAGAAAGGAAAAAAAGGGGAGAGAGAAAAAGCGAAAAAAATGAGGAGGAGAGACAAAAAGAAAAAGGGTAAAAAGGGCAGAAGGAAGAAAGAAATGGGAAATGAAGGGTAAAGGAAAGAAGCAAGAAAGGAAGGGTGGGGAAAAAGGGGAGGGAAGAAGAAAAGTAAGGGAAAAAACAAGAAAAGAAGAGAGGAAAGAATAGAAAAGGAAGGAAATACAAAAGAAAGACAAAAGTAAAGGAGGGAGTGCAGGAAGGAAGGAAAAGTGAAAGGGGAGGTAGGAAGAAACAAAGGCAGAAAGGAAAGTGAAGGAAGGATGGGAAAAGAGAAGGAAGGAAAAAGGTGAAAGAAGAAGGTAAGAAGGAAGGGAAAAAGGAAAAAAAATAAAAGGATAAAAGTGAAACGGAGGAAAGAAAGAAGGAGAGAAATGACAGGGATTAATGTAATTTATTGAGCTATAACCAATGTATTATTCTTAATAAATGGACTTTTACAGTCATAATACCTCAAAGATGGATAACATAGTGGGTGTGCTTATTTCATCTGATCAGAGCTGTACTGCTTTTACTGAATTGAAACATAGTGATGAAAATCCCACAGGTATCAGGCTTTTGTGAACTGGGCCTATGAATAAGGAAGATATATTATATAGAGAGACAGATGGTAGCTATGTAGACAGACAGACAGATCTTCCTTAGTACCTACCTACTCAACGCCTCCCAGTAAATTGTTAATATCGTGTTACAATCTGTGCAGTAAAGCTGTGATCAATTGGTGCCTAAACAAAGTTGTCACAAAGCATTATGGGGGAGAGCCTAACTACCTCCTCCGCCTCGCTCGGCTGGTATAAAGGATTCAGAGACTCTCCGGCAAACTCCGGCAAAGAGAATCATTTGCGATTCATATTTGCAACGGTATTTGTAAACAAGCTACACCCCGCAGTGCATTGTAAACCAACTTCCAATTATGCACAGAAATAACCTCGGCACAAGATGAAGCAAAGCAATGTGGAGACAGCACGTGGGATGTGCGATCACTGCACTATCACAATGCATTATAACCACAT
Organism: Lithobates septentrionalis; assembly: GCA_037952835.1. Taxonomy (NCBI): domain Eukaryota; kingdom Metazoa; phylum Chordata; class Amphibia; order Anura; family Ranidae; genus Lithobates; species Lithobates septentrionalis. The sequence continues at coordinate 3,410 of JBBDGP010000048.1, read as the reverse complement.
GCAAATGCTGTCGCAGGGCCCCGGTTATTGTGATTATTTTTATAAAAATGCATTTATTGATGTTGCGTGTTTGTCTTCGGAGACTGGCGCCTCCCCGGGGAATGGCGCTCACGTACAATAAAAAATAAATCTTCGCATTTCCCCTACAGGGTCTGCCAGAGACGTCAGCCCATTCCTGTGAAGATTAAAGGCGAGGATGTGCCTAATATCTTCATTAAAGGAGACCTCTGGGTGAAACACATCAATCACTTATATGAAAGCCATAAGGAAAGATGCATAGCTTCACTATATGGCCAAAAGAATGTGCCTCCCTCCCATATTATTACGTTCAGGTGTATACAGTGAAGGGTACTGTTAATGCTACAGCATACAAAGACATTTTTAAACAATTGTATGCTTCCAACCATGTGGTATCAGTTCGGGGGAAGGATCCTTTCCTGTTCCAGCATGACCCTGTGCACAGAGCTATGTCCATAAAGACACAGTTTGACCAGTTTAGTGTGAAGGAAATCAGGTGGCCTCCAAAGAGCCCGGACTTACCCTACTGAGCACCTTTTGAATGAATTGGAACACCAATTGTAGGCCAGGTCTTCTCATCTATCATCAGTACCTGACCTTTTGGAGAAGTTATTTTCTGTTCCAGGACTGAGACCCTGTGCAAAAAAAAAAATCAAACTCATAAAAACATGGTTTGATGAGTTTGGTTGGGAACAACTTGAGTGGCCCGTGTAGAGCTCTGACCTCAACTTTACTAAATACCTTTGGCATGACTTGGAATGCCAATTATGAGCCAGGTCTTCTCATAATACATCAATACCTGACCCTTTGGAGAAGAAGCCGCCAAGGAGGAGATGCACAGGGAAGCCGCCAAGGAGAAGATGCAGGGGGAAGCCACCAAGGAGGAGATGCAGGGGGAAGCCACCAAGGAGGAGATGCAGGGGGAAGCCACAAAGGAGGAGATGCAGGGGGAAGCCACCAAGGAGGAGATGCAGGGGGCAGCCGCCAAGGAGAAGATGCAGGGGGAAGCCACCAAGGAGGAGATGCAGGGGGAAGCCACCAAGGAGGAGATGCAGGGGGAAGCCGCCAAGGAGAAGATGCAGGGGGAAGCCACCAAGGAGGAGATGCAGGGGGAAGCCACCAAGGAGGAGATGCAGGGGGAAGCCACCAAGGAGGAGATGCAGGGGGAAGCCACCAAGGAGGAGATGCAGGGGGAAGCCGCCAAGGAGGAGATGCAGGGGGAAGCCAAGGAGGAGATGCAGGGGGAAGCCACAAAGGAGGAGATGCAGGGGGACGCTGCCCAGGAGGAGATGCACGGGAAAGCCAAGGAGGAGATGCAGGGGGAAGCTGCCAAGGAGGAGATGCATGGGGAAGCCACCAAGGAGGAGATGCAGTGGGATACCGCCGAAGCTGCTCGTGACTTAGATGGGATAAGTGCGGGGCTGGTGGGTGGACGGGAGAGCGACTGGGGGGGGTGCGGTGGGTGGTTTGTCAATCGATTGAGCGACGGGGGGGTGGGATTTTGACTGACTGACTGACCGAACGGGGGGTTGGTGCGGGGGGGGCAGAGAGCTGGAGCTTTGTGTGTGTAAGGCTAGGTTCACACCTCCGTGAAATTGAATCCGACATCGCGGCTTGCATACGTCTTCTTTAACAGAAGTCGATGCAAGTCATATTGAAGTCACACCAAAAGTAGTGCAGGAAGATTTTTTCTAAGTTGGAGCGACTTGAGTCGTACTGATTAGAATGGTTCCATTGCCATTGATAGGGCACAACATAACAAGTCGCGGCAGTGTGAACTGGGGCTAAGGTAAAATTCATTTGAGTTGGCTGCAGGATTCAAAATTGGGAGTTTAGTGGGTCCGTGAGGTCCGAAAGGTTGGAGACCACTGCTGTAGAAGACAATATGAGGGAACATGTTATATGAGGCTTGTAGAGATCAATGCTATTACCCTAACCAATGTTGTTGTTGAGCTCCGAGGGCTGCACATCAAATATCAAAGAGCCACATGCGGCCCTTGGGCAATCAGGGCTTTAAAGGGTGTTTTTCCAATTATTTGCCCGCCAGTTAGCTCTATGCACTCTTTATATATTATGATTCGTGCCTTGTGCATAGCAAGATCGGAGGTAAATTTAAAAGGAGTTCGAAAGTTAACTTGGAAAAAAATATTCCTACAACACAATGTATAAGCACGTTTAATTGCGGGTAAAATCTTAAGCTGTCTTTATCGCGTCGCGTTACGTTCCTCTGCTGAGTATCTGATTATGACAAGCTGTATTTAAATGCTTCCTCGGCTCGAATAATTTTTAAGTAACAAAGAAAAAAACTAAAACAAAAAAATAGACTTGATAAATGAGCTTGCGTTTCACCTTTTTTTTTTTATGTAACAGACTTTTCCTGCGTAGTTTCAAGACTTCCAGCGCTAGTCGGGGCCTCTTGTGTTTTCTTGTTGTATTCCTGTAATATTCTTTATATCAGTGGTGGCTGTCAGCTCGCATTATCTCAGGGAGCGCAGTGCTGTGCAGTCTCCGATGCCTTCCCGGAGAGAAGCCTTCTTGCCTGGCACATCAAGGTCACGGTGCTAGTTGCCTGCGGCTCAAGTCGAGAAGCTCAACCAGGGCAGTCTTGCTGGAAGGAGAAAAAAAAAATAAGAAGGAATGCATTTAAATGCATACAGGTCTTTGCGGGAATAGAGTCCTGGTCAAGTTGATATGTAGCGGAGCTTGTACATCGATGTATGAGACCTTCATGCATTTATTGAAGGGGTTCTGTCATTACCAAAAGTCGGAGAAAAATCCCTCCAAAAAAATAACTTGTACCCGTGTTGTAAAAACATTTGAAGAATTTGCATTTGGACTTTTTATCAGAATGCCTGCAACTGCCATAATAAACAGGAGAAAGACTGATTAACCACTTAAGTACCAGCCTCTATATATATATATATATATATACCGCTTCTTTGCCAGCCCCTTTGTCAATTTTCATTGCTGCGATAGTTTGACTGACCATGGAACACTGTACCCAAAGTAAGTTTATACATACATGTTTTTGTGACCGATAGAGCTTTCTCAATAATTGATAGTAAGAGTCACTTTACCCCCCCCTACCTTAAAAAATATATATAGAAATCCCACAGTCATTGTTGGTCAATGGCACTTTACCCCCCCCCCCCCCCCCAACACACACACACACACAAATCCAACAAACACTGATGGTCAGAGGTCATTTAAGTCCACCCCCACCTTCAAAAAAAATCCAGCAATAATCGATGATCGGGGGCACATTTAAATTCCACCTTTAAGAAAAGTCCCACAATCGTTAATGGACATTGGCACTTTAAACACCCCCACCTTTGAAAAAAATCCCACTTTAATGCCCCCAAAACCCCACAGGGTCAGAGACACTTTAAACC
>JBBDGP010000047.1:3282500-3567326 GCA_037952835.1 Lithobates septentrionalis | reverse complement strand
CTTACACGCCGCACGCGCGTTTCTCCCCCCTTTACCCACAGTGGGCGAGATTTACTAAAACAGGTGCACTTAGAATCTGGTGCAGCTGTGTATGGTAGCCAATCAGCTTCTAATTTAGGGAGAGGACAGCAGAGAGAGGAGAAGAGGGTGAGGACAGTGGAGAGAGGAGAAATTGGAAGGAGAAGAGGGAGAGGACAGCGGAGAGAGGAGAAGCGGCAGAGGGACATCGCCAGAGTTGCTTTAATGAATTACTTTGTCAAAAACTTGTGTACTGTTTTAATTTAATTTTTGACACTTTTGGGGGTGAATGGGTAGGGGTAGTTTTTTTCTTTATTTTGGCGAGGATTTTCTTTCAAAATCCTTAGCGCACAAACTGCACGGCAACTCGGATTATCATGATCTGATTTGTGGTGCGATTTCTATTCAAATCAATGGGCACTCAAAGGAATTACTGATTTTAAATAGAGGCAGTGAAACGCTGTTTTAAACCTAGCGTGGGTAAACAGGAATTAACGCCAATACAAAAAGCTACTAAAAGCAACATCTTTACAGCCACCTTTTCCTGGCGTTGGTAGTTGCTTTGCAGCTCACTTTTTCAAATGCCCTGTGTGCATGAGGCCTTATAGAGTGAATAGGTGACATCAAACATACCTCTGTGTGAAATGTGCACAGATTGAACCTATTGTTAAGGAATCAACTTCTTATTGTGTGATATATTTCCCCCAAAGGCACAGGGAAGATCCTTTTTTCAACTATAAATTTCCCAGGTTAATAAGTTAAAGACAAAAAGAAACAAGAATGAGATCAGTGAAAAGTGAAAAACTTTATAAATCACTACAATGCAATAAAATGATCCTATGCATGTTCTCAAATAAACTTTATTTCCATAAAATCAAGCTGTCACTACCTTTTGTCACAGTTACACCCTTCACTTTTTACATTTCAAATTGTACCGACAAGGCAGTCCGTTATTGCACATAATATTTACCGTATATACTCGAGTATAAGTCGTTCCGAGTATAAGTCGAGGCCCTAATTTACCACAAAAAAATGGGAAAAACTTATTGACCCGAGTATAAGACGAGGGTGAGAAATGCACAGCTACTGTAAGTGGAAAAGAAGGTCAACAATGCCCATTTGCAGCCTCACTGTGCCCATTTGCATGCCTCACTGTGCCCATTTGCAGCCATAGGTCCCCTGAACTTCAGACTCAGTAGTTAAGGGTTCCTAGATGCCCCCTAGCTGCAGCCAAAATTTGGGGTCTCTGAACCCAAAGGGTCCCGAAATGACATTGCTGCAGATAGACACAGTTAACCGAATTTGGGGCCCCGTATCTCGGGGCCACTTAGTGCTAGGAACCCCAAATTTGGTGTGCAAACCCAGTGGAACTAGCACCATAAACTATCACTAGCACCAAGTGGCTCCGAGATACAGGGCCCCAAAAATCGGTTCAGAAAATGTCAAGCAGTTTTCTGCAGCAGAGAATGACATTTCTTTCTCGAACATCACGGGACACAGAGCCACAGTAATTACTGATGGGTTATATAGGTATCACTGGTGATTGGACACTGGCACACCCTATCAGGAAGTTCAACCCCCTATATAATCCCTCCCCCTTGCAGGGATACCTCAGTTTTTACGCCAGTGTCTTAGGTGATGGACGCGTAAAGATGTCCTGTGCTGAGCTCCAAAGGGAATATCCTAAGATCCTATACTGGGGCAAGCCAGGCGAACCGGATCCATTCAAAGTGTCTTTTCATGGCCGAATTGAATGGTACCCGGGCCTCGTGTCCGAAGAAACGAGGTTTTACCCGTAATGCTTCTCTTTTTAGAGAGCTGGACCCCGCAGATCAGAAAATGGCTTTAAACTTCCTAATTTCTGGCGAGGTGCTTTACGGTCCCAGAACTGTTGGATCCCCCTACTGATGGGGGCCCCAGTCTCTGACGTTTTTTCAAACGGAGCCCACCGTGAGAGGTGAAGATTGGGTCTGTGTAAACAGCACCCTGCGGCTGGATAAGGTAAGAGGAGATTCCACAGAATTTTTGAGTTCTAGTGGTTTTTCTCCTTTAAGGTAAATGCATGCTATGCCTATTGTGACCACCGGGGGCTGCCAAGAGCACAAACCTACACATGCTGACTGACTCTCAGGTGTTCAGTGCTGATTATGGCCCAGCATCTCAAAGCAGGCTGCAAGCAGGTAAGGTGGAAAGGGGGATTTCTCATGTTTGAATGTTCCCCCCAGGCTAGAGAGGGGCCACAGGGGTCTAGAAAGTGGTTATACCACCCGGGCTCTGCGGCCTAATGGCCACCATCTCTGAAGATAGCCGTTCAGGCAGATCTTGTTACCAGTCTCCCTCCCCCCCCCCCATCCCCAGCCTTTTCTCCAGAAGCATGACAGGAGAGTCGGCAGTGCGGGAAGCGCTCGTTTTTTTTTCAAAACTCGAGGGGGGGGGCGGTAGAGGAGGGGGCGGGACGTCAGCACAGGTGCTTAGACTCCCACTCAGGCCAGCTGCAGGCTATTAAAGGCACTCTGTACAGGTGCACTCAGCCTTCTGAGAGACACAGAGCTGACGGTCGCATGTAAGGTGGGACACAGGCATTCTCCTAGGCAGCATTTACTGAAGTAACACCAGACTGAGCATTGGGTAGCAAGGCTTTTAGACAGACTACATCGCTCAGCGGGCAGTGTTCATTTGTATACCTCACACCTTGTTGCTTTGCACTATGGGTAGAAGAGGTTCAAGCACCCCAGGAACCAGAGACACTAGGGGATCTCGTTCGGGTTCTGAGGGCCCCCTGTCGGCAGCATCCTCCCCCCCTAAAGATGGGCCAGGGACGGCTAGCCAGGGAGAGCCATCGGGGTCAGGGGCTACACCTGCTTCTGGCACTTCAGCCCCTGTATATATTACACAAGAGGTTTTTTCCTCAACCATTAATGGTCTAGAGGAAAGATTAATGGCCGTGATTACGTCTTCACCCAGTGGAAGAAAACGCACTAGGCCTTCCTCTGTTCCCCAAGACCCTCAGACAGAGGAGCTCTGGGATAAAGGAGATGAATCCCTTTCAGAGGATCGGGATGGGATGGATGATTCCTCTTCGGGGGAATCAGGTGGAGAGGGACCCTCTGCGACTTCCCAAGAGGAGAAAGTCTTAGTGCAGATCCTCACTGGATTGGTCCGATCCACATTTAAGTTGCTCATACCTGAAACTACTAAAGAATCCTCTTCTGCTTTGGGGTCACTGAAATCTTTCCAAGCAGCACATGCTTTTCCTGTTCATACTTTACTTGAAAAGCTCATTTATTCTGAGTGGGATCACCCAGACAAACGTTTTTTTCCGCCGAGAAAGTTTTCAACACTTTATCCGATGGAAGAAAAGTTTATTAAAATGTGGGGAATACCGGCTATTGATGCCGCCATTTCCTCCGTAAATAATAGCCTGACTTGTCCTGTAGACAATGCTCAGATGCTCAGGGATCCTGTAGATAAAAGGATGGAATCCCTATTGAAGGATTTTTTCTCCTTAGCAGGATCAGTGGCCCAACCTGCAGTAGCAGCGATTGGAGTCTGTCAATACTTAAGAGACCATGTTAAGCAGGTCATCAAAGTATTACCTGAACAGCAGGCCCAGGGGTTTGCTAACCTTCCAGCGGCCTTATGCTTTGTGGTTGACGCCAGTAGAGATTCTATTGTGCAAACCTCCCGTCTTTCACTGGGGTTGGTGCATATACGTAGAATCCTATGGTTGAAAAATTGGTCAGCCGAAGCACCATGTAAGAAGCTACTGGCTGGGTTTCCATTTCGTGGTGCAAGGTTGTTTGGAGAGGACTTGGATAACTATATGAAGAGAATCTCTTGTGGGAAAAGCACTCTCTTACCTGTCAAGAAGAAGAGTAAGCGTCCCTCTTTCAAACGGACTCTTTCCTCAGCGCCGGGGGCTTCAGCCTCCAGGCAGTCTCGACGGCCGCCTCCATTGGGGTCCAGAGACAAGAGTCAACCCCAGGGACAAAAGAAGTCCTGGGGAAAGAAGCCTACTAGGCAAAACACTAAGACCTCTGCATGAGGGGGCGCCCCCGCTCACTCGAGTGGGGGGAAGACTGCGACAGTTCTCAGAGCTCTGGCACGAGGACTTCCAGGACAGATAGGTAATCTCCACGGTAACCTTAGGGTACAAGCTGGAGTTTCAGGAATTCCCTTCTCCTCGGTTCCTCAGATCAAATGTTCCCAGAGACCCAGAGAAGAAGCAGTCGCTCCTTCTAGCGTTAGAGCGACTTTTGTCGCAGGAGGTCATTATGATAGTTCCCACAAAGGACCAGGGATTGGGCTTCTATTCCAACCTTTTTACGGTCCAAAAGCCAAATGGGGATGTCAGGCCCATTTTGGACTTAAGGGATCTGAACCGATTCCTAAGGATTCAATCCTTCCGCATGGAATCAATTCGAACAGTAGTTCCCACCCTGCAGGGAGGAGAATTTCTGGCATCAATAGACATCAGAGATGCATATCTGCATGTGCCCATTTTTCCTGCTCATCAGAAGTTTCTGCGCTTCGAGGTAGGAGGGCGCCATTTCCAGTTTGTGGCTCTGCCTTCGGGATAGCCACTGCACCTCGAGTGTTCACAAAGATCTTGGCTCCTCCTCTGGCCAGATTAAGGGCTTAGAGTATAGCTGTCATAGCATACCTAGACGACCTGCTCTTGATAGACCGGTCGGTAGCCTCTTTGAATGGAAACTTGAGGACCACGGTCAGGTATCTAGAACACCTAGGTTGGACCCTCAACTTAGAAAAGTCTTTCCTAAAACCAGTAAGAAGACTGGAGTATTTAGGTCTGATTATAGATACAAGCCAGGAGAAAATATTTCTACCTCAGGCAAAGATCACTGCTTTGAGAGAGCTGATTCTGACAGTAAGGACCAAGAAGGGTCCCTCAGTCCGCCTTTGTATGAGGCTACTAGGGAAGATGGTGTTCATTCGAAGCAGTTCCCTATGCTCAGTTTCACTCAAGAATGCTGCAACACAGTATTCTGTCGACCTGGAACAAGAAGGTTCAGGCATTAGACTTTCCGATGCACCTGTCGCATGCGGTGCGTCAGAGCCTCAATTGGTGGCTCATACCCGAAAACCTGCAGAAGGGGAAATCCTTTCTACCGGTTACCTGGACGGTGGTAACAACAGATGCCAGTCTGTCAGGTTGGGGAGCAGTTCTGGAACAGGCTGCGGTCCAAGGGGTATGGTCCAAGACAGAGAGGACCTTACCCATCAACATTCTGGAGATCCGGGCGATACATCTAGCTCTAAAAGCCTGGACTATCAGGCTACAGGGTTGTCCGGTCAGGATCCAGTCTGACAATGCCACAGCAGTGGCTTATGTCAATCATCAGGGAGGCACCCAGAGCCGAGCTGCTCAAAAAGAGGTGAACCATATCTTAGTCTGGGCAGAGATGCATGTGCCATGCATATCGGCAGTTTTCATCCCGGGAATAGAGAATTGGCAGGCGGACTATCTAAGTCGCCAGCAGTTACTTCCAGGGGAATGGTCTCTGCATCCCGACGTCTTTTGGGCCATATGCCAAAGATGGGGGGTTCCAGATGTAGATCTCTTTGCATCTCGATTCAACAAAAAGATAGACAGATTTGTGGCAAGGACAAAAGATCCTCTTGCATGCGGGATGGATGCGTTGGTGATTCTGTGGCATCGGTTCTCACTGATTTACGCATTCCCGCCTATTCTGCTACTACCACGACTCCTTCGCAGGATCAGGCAGGAAAGGAAGTCGGTACTTCTGGTGGCCCCCGCTTGGCCCAGAAGGACTTGGTATGCAGAAATAGTAAGGATGACGGTGGGTTCCTCGTGGACCCTACCGGTACGCCCAGACCTGTTATCTCAAGGTCCAGTGTTCCATCCTGCCTTACAAACGCTAAATTTGACGGTTTGGCTATTGAGACCCACGTTCTGAAGAATCGTGGGCTCTCAGGTCCTGTCATATCTACCTTGATCAATGCAAGGAAGCCAGCTTCCAGGATGATTTATCATAGAGTCTGGAAAGCTTATGTATCCTGGTGTGAATCCAGAGGTTGGCATCCCAGGAAATATGTCATAGGTAGAATCCTTGATTTTCTACAGATGGGATTAGAGATGAAGCTGGCCTTGAGTACCATCAAGGGCCAGGTCTCTGCTTTATCAGTATTATTTCAGCGGCCACTTGCTTCGCATTCTTTGGTCCGAAACTTTATGCAGGGGGTGATGCGTCTTAATCCTCCGGTTAAAGCGCCCCTAAACCCCTGGGACTTGAATTTGGTCCTGGCTGTGTTACAGAAACAGCCTTTTGAACCAATAAGTCAGATTCCTTTGGTCTTGTTGACACGGAAATTAATTTTTCTGGTGGCCATCTCTTCTGCTAGATGAGTATCAGAATTAGCAGCTCTTTCCTGTAAGGAGCCTTATTTGATTATACACAAGGATAGAGTGGTACTACGCCCTCATCCTAGTTTTTTACCGAAGGTGGTTTCTGATTTTCATTTAAACCAAGACATTGTTCTACCTTCCTTTTTTCCAGATCCCTGTTCTCCGGAAGAGAGATCTCTACATTCGTTGGATGTAGTAAGAGCAGTTAAGGCCTATCTAGGGGCAACTACTCAGATCCGCAAGACGGATGTTTTGTTTGTGCTGCCAGAGGGTCCCAATAGAGGACAGGCAGCGTCAAAAGCTACCATTTCTAAATGGATTCGACAGTTGATCATTCAAGCTTACGGTTTGAAACAGAAGATTCCTCCGTTTCAGATCAGGGCACATTCCACAAGGGCTATTGGTGCTTCTTGGGCAGTGCATCACCGGGCCTCTATGGCTCAAATCTGCAAGGCCGCAACCTGGTCTTCAGTTCATACATTCACCAGATTCTATCAGGTGGATGTGAGAAGGCATGAGGATATCGCCTTTGGGCGTAGTGTGCTGCAGGCAGCGGTACAGGGTCCTCAGGTCTGATTGCACCCTACTTGGTCGTGGTTCCCCCCCCTCAGGTAGCATTGCTCTGGGACATCCCATCAGTAATTACTGTGGCTCTGTGTCCCGTGATGTTCGAGAAAGAAAATAGGATTTTTTAAAACAGCTTACCTGTAAAATCCTTTTCTTTCGAAGGACATCACGGGACACAGAGGTCCCGCCCCTCTTCTAATACACTATATTGCTTGGCTACAAAACTGAGGTATCCCTGCAAGGGGGAGGGATTATATAGGGGGTTGAACTTCCTGATAGGGTGTGCCAGTATCCAATCACCAGTGATACCTATATAACCCATCAGTAATTACTGTGGCTCTGTGTCCCGTGATGTCCTTCGAAAGAAAAGGATTTTACAGGTAAGCTGTTTTAAAAAATCCTATTTTTCTGAACCTACTTTGGGGCCCAGTATCTCGTGGCTACTTGGTGCTAGGAACCCCAGCTTTGGATATGTTATGGTACCCGTTCCACTGGGTTTGCACTCCAAATTTGGGGTTCCTAGCCCTAAGTGGCCCTGAGATACGGGGCTCCAAAATCGGTTCAGAAAATGTCAAGCACTTTTCTGCAGCAGAGAATGACATTTTCCGAACCGATTTTGGGGCCCTGTTTCTCGGGGCCACTTGGTGCTAGGAACTCCAGCTTCCACTGGGTTAGCACACCAAATTTGGGGTTCCTAGCACCAAGTGGCCCTGAGATATGGGGCCCCAAAATCGGTTCGGAAAATGACATTTTTTGCTGCAGAAAAGTGCTTGACTCGAGTATAAGTCGAGGGGGGTACTTTCAGCACAAAAAATGTGCTGAAAAACTCGACTTATACTCAAGTATATACGGTAGTAAACCCACTGCCAGGAATGTTTTCATTGCGTGAATCTAGTGCACATCCCAAACACGTACTCGCCTCAACACCATGCACAGAGTTTTTGAGGATCCCCCAGAAAGGTCCTTTAGTAGGATGGGATCTAGCTGTTTCGTTATGAACTGTCTAGTTCTTATCCTCATAAAGGACCTGAATTGAAATAATGCAGAAAGGTCCTTTAGCAGTATGGGCTCTAGCTGTTTCATTGTGAACGGACTAGTTCCCATCCTCATAAAGGACCTGTATTGACTTAAAGCAGAGTTACAGCCTGGGGGGAGTCAGCAGCTACAAATACTGTAGCTGCTGACTTTTAATATAAGGACACTTACCTGTCCAGGGAGCCCGTGATGTCAGCACCCGAATTCGACCCATTCATTGGCTCCGGGTGCAGGCGCCAACATCCTTACTAAGGGAAACAGGAAGTTAAGCCTTGTGTCTTCATAGCCTGTTTCCTACTGTGCATGCACGAGTTCTGAATGGACCTGTCATATTCTGGGACACACACGGGTCCCAGAGGGGGGGGAGGGCACCAAATAGACGTGGAGATGATGTACCTCGCTGCAGGGCCATGGGACAAAAGTTCTGAAGAAAATATACCAAAAAGGTATGAAAAAAGATAAATATCCAAAAACGAGGGGGGTGGAGTGTGCTTTTGTTTCAGAGGTCGATTTTTGCCTGGAACTCGGCTTTAATGCAGAAAGTTCTTTAGCAGGATGGGATCTAGCTGTTTCATTGTGAACTGTCTAGTTCCCATCCCTATAAAGGGCCTGAGCACTAGGGGGTAAAAAAAAGGCCATCTGAGGGATGGGAACTATTTGGCTCACACTGAGCAAGCTAGATTCCATCCTCGGAAAGGACAGGGGCAATCTGCGGGATGGGAACTAGTCGCAACCAGTTCCCATCCCTTTATATGACCTGTATAATAATAATGAAGAAAGGTCATTTAGCAGGATGGGAACTAGCTCCTTCATAGTGAACCGTCTAGTTCCCATCCCTCTATATGACCTGTATAATAAAAATGAAGAAAGGTCATTTAGCGGGATGGGAACTAGCTCCTTCGTAGTGAACTGTCTAGTTCCCATCCTTATACATGACCTGTATGGTAATATTGAAGAAAGGTCATTTAGCAGGATGGGAACTAGCTCCTTTATAGTGAACCGTCTAGTTCCCATCCCTCTATATGACCTGTATGGTAATGATGAAGAATATAGGATTTTTGACATACTGTTAAAACCATTTCTATGAGTTCATTGACGGACACAGCGCTTCCTTATTCAGAACCATAGGGTTATATTGCCCCCTACAGGAGTAGTACACTAGGCAGAAAAAAAGACTTGGCTATGGCCATGGGCAGTCCTAGGTGATATACACCCCTCTCTCTGCTATAGGCCTTCAGTTTTGTAATAAGTTGTGTCAGAAACATTAAAAACCCAATAGAGGGGTGGGTGCTCTGTCTGTCAATGAACTCAGAGAAATGGATTTTACGGTAAGTCAAAAATGCTATTTTCTCATTCGTTCATTGACAGACACATTGCTTCCTAATTCAGAACCATAGGGATGTCCCGAAGCAGTGCCAAACATGAGAGGCGGGGCAGCCAACAAAAAACAGGCCAACCAGACAATCTGGAGCTCAACCTGAACAGCAAAAAACCCCTTCATGAGGAAAAAACCTCTAGACCGCAGCCTGCAGAACCTTGCGGCCAAAAGAGGCATCCGCAGATGCCAGCACATCCACTTTGTAAAATTTTGTGAAAGTGTGCACCGACGACCAGGTGGTCGCCTTGCACACTTGCGTCACTGACGCCTGATGACCGAAGGCCCAGGAGGCACTCAGCGCCCGAGTAGAGTGCGCCTTCACGGGAAGGGAGGAACCCTACCCCTGACAGAATAGGCCTGAGTCACCATCTGTCTGATCCATCTAGAAATGGTCACCGAGGAAGCAGAAAGCTCCTTCTTTGGCCAGTCCGCGATCACGAACAGGGAGTCTGACCTCTGAAAGGACTCAGTGGCCGCCAAATACACCCTGATCACCCGAATGACATCTAAGTTGTGTATGGCAAATTCCCTCGGATGTTGTGGCCTGGGATATAGGGAAGGCAACACAAGGTCTTCATTTAAATGAAAATCAGAAAAAACTTTTGGAAGGATAAGGACAAAAAACCACCTTATCCTTATGAATCACCAGGTAGGGCGTGCGACAGGTTAGTACCGCCAATTCCGACACCCTGCGAGCAGAGGTGATAGCCACCAAGAAGACCACCTTCTGTGACAGAGTGAGCATTGGAATTTCTACAATATTTTCAAACGGAGGCTTCTGTAGAACCGGAAGCACCAGATTCAAGTCCCATGGTGGCAAGGGAGATTGCACCAGTGGAACCACATGTCGCACCCCCTGAATGAAGGTACGCACCAGGGAATGCGAAGCCAGAGGGTGTTAAAAGAAAACCGCCAAAGCCGACACCTGGCCCTTGATGGTACTCAAGGACAAATTATTTTTAATGCCCCTCTGAAGAAAAGTCAAAATCCGAGCCACCAAAAAGGAACGTGGGTGAAACCCCGCTGACTCACACCATGAAATGTACGCTTTCCACGTCCGATGATATACCTTCCTGGAAGTAAACTTCCTAGCTTTGAGTAGTGTCGGAATCACAGACGCAGGTAAGCCTCTATCCTTCAACATCTGGCTTTCAACAGCCAGGCAGTTAAAGCCAGCGATGGTAAAGCAGGGTGGAAGATTGGCCCTTGGGATAGCAGATCCTCCCCGAGAGGCAGCCACCAGGGGGCGTCTGCAACCAGACACACCAGGTCGGCGTACCAGGACCAACGAGGCCAGTCCAGGGCCACTAGAATGACCGGAATTCCTTTGGCCTCGGTCCTGCGTAATAGCCGAGGCAGACGCTTGAGAGGAGGAAAGGCGTAGATCAGACGATACTGGCCCCAGTCTACCAGAGGGTCCCGAGACCTGGCGACAAAACTCTGCTCCTTCCCGTTGACCCGGGATGCCATCAGATCTCCCTCTGGAGAGCCCCAATGCAGACATATGTATTGAAATACCTCCTGGTGATGGGACCACTCCCCTTGGTCCAACACTTGTCGACTGAGGTAATCCACCTGCCAGTTGTCCACCCCCGGAATGTGGATGGTGGAGATGGTCGGGACAAAACGCTCTGCCCACCGGAGAATGCCTGCTACTTCCAGGCCCGCTAACACACTCCTTGTTCCTCCCTGGTGGTAGACATAGGCCACCGCCGTGGCATTGTCCGACGATCCGTATTGGGAGCCCCTGAAGTCGATCCGTCCAATGATCCAGAGTCGGATCACCCGGAGTTCCAAGATGTTGACAGGTAGCCTGGATTCCTCCAGCGACCCTGAGCCAAGCTCAGGCCCAGGACTCCACCCCACCCGGACAGACTGGCATCGGTGGTGACCACCGTCCTGTACAGAGGGAGAAAGGATTTCCCCTGCCAAAGAGCCGGGGAACGAAGCCACCAGATGAGGGACCCTTTGGTTTCTTTACTCAGCCGAATCTGACTGTCCAGAGACCCTGGACATTTGTCCCATTTTATGATCTGACGAGACAGATGAAGCAGGGGAAGGAGGGGGATGCTTCTTGCTAGTCTGCTGCCCAAGAGCCACCTCCACCCGGGACACAAAGGACTCCAGGGCCACCGTCAGTGTGTCAATGGATGGCTGGGACCCAGTGGGACCTGCAGCCTCTGATAGGGGGTCAGGTGGGGAAACATGCTCCTGAGACTCCATAGGGGAAGAAGAGACCCCCCCCCCACCAAGAGCGACCACTGCAAAGGGACACCCCCCACACCGGTAGTGATACCAGGACACCCCACAGCCTGCAGCAGAGAGAGGAAGGGACCCCACCAGACTCACCACCCCACCGGCGTAGCGCTTGCTGCCTCAGGTGTAGACCCGCACACACGTGGCATCCGAGGAAGAGGATAACACAGGAGCCAGCACTGGGTTAAAAGGAGGAGCTTCCGCCTGCTAAAATCGCCATTTGGGCTACACAGTAATGGCCCCCGCCTGAGCACAAAAAACACCAAATCATGGCCGCCGAGCTACACAAACATGGCCGCCAGCAATAAAAAGTCAGCAGGCACTAGGGGGAAAAGACGCCGGCTACGGAAAAATGGTCACCAGACGCACTACACGAGGCTAACACAGCCCCAGGCTCCTAAATGCACAGCTCTTTCCTTGTTTTCATCAATATAGTAGTAGTCTCATGGTTATGTACCTTTAGGGCTTATTATGCCATTTACATTTGGGTTATCTAACAAGGAGAGTAGTTTAAAGTCGTAATAGTAGCGCTGTCGTCTGCTGACATAATGTACTGAGTGATCTTAGCTGTAGCCCATCACTAGAGTTGTCTGCTGTCTTAGGCAAGATGGCCGCTGACACATCTCTATTGGATGGTGGGCGATGTATAATTAGCATACACAAGCCGTTTCTATTATACCATAGACTGAGGATCACACGCAAAATGGCCGCTGACCGTCCTGAGCTATTGGTTCTATAATAAGGTTGTCGGCGGTCTTCGGTAAAATGGCCGCCGTCAGCATATATATAAAAACCTCACTGAATGCCCGTCCAATGATATCCCCCAGAGGAAGGCACGTGATCCCTGTGCCGAATACGCGTCGGGGAGGGGTAGGACGGAGCTGTCAGCAGTGGAGGAGACATTACACACCACACCGCACGCCATCTGAATCGCAGCTTGTTTTATACGCTTGTCAAGTTTGGTGCACTGAAGCACCCACTCAATGTGAGTATCCTCCTGGAGGATTTTCTTTTGATTTAATAAAATATCCCTGCTTTATTACACTATGGAGTTCTCACTTCTCTCCTATACATGTGGATACTGACTGCACCTGTGAGGATTGTATTCTTATCATTCCATCCTGAGGGAGCCCAGGATTGGCCCCACTGCGTGTTTGACACAGTTTAAATACTGGGTCACACGAGTAGAGGTGAGCGCAAGCACATGTGGGGTGTCACGGGAGAGCACGTATTGTTTGCTGTGATTTGAGCACCTTTTCAGAAGATTTCGGAGGAACTTTTATCTTATGGACACTGTTTGTACACATTTTTTTGGGTTTTAACCCGTGGATTGAGCTGGACACTTGTAACACACAGGTTACCTGTGTACTTTTTGTTGCTTTTATTTATGCATGGTGCACTTTCAATGGGTTATATTGCTTTTTGCACAATGTTATATGCACTTTAAGGCTAAATTTTGCACTTTTATAGTATACATATATGGTTTTACAGCTTATTTATAGTGGATTAATTTACTATTTATGCACGTTATTTTAGTATATTTTTCAGCGCAGGCACAATTATTTTTATGCTTTATATTACACGATATGAAACGTGGTTGAGTGTTTGCTGCTAATCAACTAATGATTGTCACCCCTTAGAGGCATTGATCCATTTGTGGCTCGCAGGAAATTCCTATTTTTTGTTTGCATCTTTTTTCATACACTTGCTAGTAGCCTATGGATCCCTTTGCCTTTTTTGAAAACAGGGAGATAGACCTGGAAGGTCTATTCTCAGTTAACATTAATAAGGAGGATGACATAACACACCTTTTCAGGAAACTGGGGCATTGTATGGACAAAAAAAGTAACTTATGGTGGGATCGTTCCACCATGGATAAGTATTTAAAGGATGGCATGGTCCCCAGAAAATTGAGATGGGATGTTCCCATAAATGACGGGTTACTAGGCGATGGTGATATAGAGGAATGGTATTCCTTCTTTTCTAAGAAGGGAAGGGAGGTTATGGAATTTCTCCTTAAACGGAAACAACGCAAATTATCACTAATAGAGGGCCAAATCCAAGAAATTAGGGATAAATTAGTTCCTTTCATTAACACACCAGAGTATGCAAGGCTTATGGGGGACCTACACAAGAGTATGCAGAAAAAAGATCTAGAGAATAAAAATACTAAGAGGAAGAAATATCTCAGGGATTTTGAGGACTATCAAAATAAGCAGGTCTTTCGATGGCAAGCTACAATATTAGCTAACGCCAGCGCTAGCGCACAGCCGCAGGCAGCAAACAGTGGTTCGGGTGATACGAGAATATCACAACCACAAGGACAGCAACTTCATCAACAACAAAATACAAAACAACCAGGGAGAGGATTACCCGCATACCAACAAGAGGACAGGCAACCACAAACCCCTCGCCATCAACCAGTAAGGAGACCACACTATGACCAACAAGATAGAACAGGCTATGGAGGCAATTACACCCAATACCCCAACCATGGTCCACCGAGTAACCAGGGAAACTGGCGTAATGGAAGACCACCCTATCAGGGGGAAGGAAATAGAGCCCAACATAATTATTATGATAGGGGATACCAACCCAATCCCCCCCCTCAACGACGGGGTGGACAATATAATTCCTATGGCTACAATAAACAGCATGGATACCAGCAGGGTACCCCGTACAAGTCCCAAGGTAATTATGGGTATCAACAGGGAACGCCGTATAGAGGAAATTACCAACCCCGTAGGGGTCCCCCACCGAACCATCACCAACAGAATGGACACCCCTCGGAATCTTATGGGGACACACAGAGGGGAGCTGTATATTATTCACCAAAACCCCAAAGAGTGAGGTACGAAAATCCCCCGCAAGACCAATACAGGATACCACTATATAATAGTTATCAATCTTTGGAGGATAATGAAGATTTCTTCTCTGATGAGTCTTTTTTAGGGGGGACCAGGGGAGGACCCCCCCACGAGAGAAAAAACCAAGGAAGAGAGGGGGAAGAGCAGGAAAGAGAATACAGCAGAAAAAGAAGGCGAGAAGATTAGGGGAGGGGATTTTCAACCTCAGTGGAGCTCCGCTTTCAAGGGAAGAACTGCTGGTACTCGATAAAGGTATTAAGTTCGCCCCCAAGAAAGGACTCAACAAGTTTGAAACCTATATTGGAATACAGAAGTTTGTCAGGAAGCTGAATATAAAAAAATATTATGCCCTTAATCCTGTTGAAAAAGTTATTGGAAATACTAGGTACACTAACTTGAGGAATAACTCGACATTTAACCCCCACATAGCCAATAACAAATATGTCGATCTATTCAAGAAATTAGTGACTACCGAATTAGAGCAATTACCCGTTAAGAAGTTTTTTGAGCATAGGGATTTCACAAAAGGCTTGAATCAACTAAACAAAAGAACAGATATAGTGGTGAGGCCAGCGGATAAAGGAGGGGGGATAGTTGTACTATCCCTGCAACAGTATAAGGTGGAAATGGAAAGGATACTGAGCGATACTGATACCTACCGGCTATTAGAGAGAAATCCATCCAAATCGTTTAAAACAACATTAGAAACTATCATCCACAATGGCGAGGAAGCAGGACTCCTGAGCAAACAGGAAGCGAAATATCTTGTCCCCACGACCAGCAAGACTCCAGTAATATACTTCTTACCGAAGATACATAAAGATAGTAAAAACCCTCCGGGAAGGCCAATAGTAAGTGGCATTGATTCTTTGACGTCCCGTTTGGGGGAATATATAGATATCCACTTGCAACCACTGGTCAAAAAAACAAAAGCCTACCTCAAGGACACTAAAAACACATTGCAGTTATTAAGTGAATGCAATGTAAGGGATAATATTATCATGGCCACTGGAGATGTGGCCTCACTTTACACCAACATAGATCACGAGGGGGCCCTGAAAGCAGTGGAATGGGCTCTTTTAAAGGAGGAACCCGTCGACAGGGAATTTATCATATTTATCCTTGAGTGTCTGGATTTTTGTTTACGGCACAATTTTTTCTGGTATGGGAACAAGTTTTATTTGCAGATAAAAGGTGTCGCCATGGGCGCCAAATTTGCCCCCAGTGTGGCGAATTTATATATGGCCAAGTGGGAAGAGGGGGGGGGTTTAAATGGAAAGTGTGATGATATTTTATTATATAGGAGATTTATTGATGATCTGTTGATTATCTGGAAAGGGAAAATGGAGGGATTAAAATACTTACTGGAATCCATGAACCATAATGATCTCAATATTTCCCTAACCTGGGATGTTAACAGAGAAAGCATCCATTTTTTAGATCTAGAAATTTTTAATACTAATGAGGGTATCATTACTAGATCATATTTTAAAACAACAGATCGTAACTCTTATATACCCATCACCAGTTGTCATTACAAACCCTGGTTGGAGAATATACCCAGAGGCCAATATACAAGGATGAGAAGAAATTGTACGAAAATGGAAGACTATGAGCTACAATCTGACATACTAAGCAGTATGTTTCTTGATAAAGGATATCATAAGGATTTTTTACAGAAAGAAAAATCGGAGGTTGCATGTCTCGATAGAAATAGCTTACTAAGGGACAAGATTGAAACCACGGGTAGTGCCAATAGTGATAATATCAGTATCGTTCTTGATTACTCCTTACAAAACAATGAAGTGCGAAGGATCATACTTAAATATTGGAATGTCCTGAAGCAAGACAGTCACCTCAAAAGTGTGCTCCCAGAGAAACCTAAAATTGTTTTCAAAAAAGCGCCCAGTTTAAGAGATAAACTGGTACACAATGTAGTGGAACCACCGCCCCCAAATCCTAAAATGTTCTGGGACCTTAAGGGCTTCTATGCATGTGGGAGATGCTACAGTTGTGTGAGAGTTCCGGGGAATGATAGGAGGTTAAAGGAATTTATGAATCCCAGTACCCATCAGTCTTATACCATCAGGGATTTTATCTCGTGTGACACTATTGGGGTGGTATACGCTTTGAAGTGCCCATGTAATTTAATTTACGTGGGGCGCACTACTAGAGCCCTGAAAGATAGATTAGAGGAGCACGTACGAAATATCCACAAAGGGTCGGACAAACACCACTTATATATCCACTTTGAGAAAGTACATAATAAGAGCACGGTGGGGATGAAATTCTGGGGGATAGAGGCCCCTAAACGCCATTGGAGGGGGTCCAATTTTACGAGAGAAATCAGTAAACGGGAATCGTGGTGGATACACCAGTTGGGTTCTCTATCTCCTGGGGGGCTCAATAGGGATTTTGATCTAACATGTTTTCTCAGCAATTTTTAATTTTTATCTTTTAACATTGAATAAAGGGATTTTTTAATATTTTACACTTTTAATATTTTTATATATTTTTTATATATTCTTATATTATTGTACCACCTAGATAGTCATATATAGTTTTGGGGGTTGAATTTATCTTCTATATTGGTTCCCATATGTTTTTCCTGCGACTACTGGTATAGAGGTTACCTGTTAGAGTATTTTATTATGACAGTAGTTTTATTCTAATATTCCATTTTTTCACTATATTTATTTTTAGCATCACATAATATAGTGTAAATTCACAGTTCTGACATAGATGGATGGTTTAGAGATGCGTATTGATTTTATAGTATTATATTTTTTTATTTTTAAAATAGGGGTCTGAGACCCGGATTTCCTTTTAGATATTATGGGCTTGTATTTGTATGGAGGAGTACTCACATATTTCATTAGTTATTTTAGTTTTATATAGGTCATGAGGATGATGTTTTATTATTATTATTTTATGTTCTGTATGGCTAATTTAGATTCATATGATTATCATTGTTATCATATGAGGTGCGGTGTGGTGGCTCCTAAATGCACAGCTCTTTCCTTGTTTTCATCAATATAGTAGTAGTCTCATGGTTATGTACCTTTAGGGCTTATTATGCCATTTACATTTGGGTTATCTAACAAGGAGAGTAGTTTAAAGTCGTAATAGTAGCGCTGTCCTCTGCTGACATAATGTACTGTAGCCCATCACTAGAGTTGTCTGCTGTCTTAGGCAAGATGGCCGCTGACACATCTCTATTGGATGGTGGGCGATGTATAATTAGCATACACAAGCCGTTTCTATTATACCATAGACTGAGGATCACACGCAAAATGGCCGCTGACCGTCCTGAGCTATTGGTTCTATAATAAGGTTGTCGGCGGTCTTCGGTAAAATGGCCGCCGTCAGCATATATATATAAAAACCTCACTGAATGCCCGTCCAATGATATCCCCCAGAGGAAGGCACGTGATCCCTGTGCCGAATACGCGTCGGGGAGGGGTAGGACGGAGCTGTCAGCAGTGGAGGAGACATTACACACCACACCGCACGCCATCTGAATCGCAGCTTGTTTTATACGCTTGTCAAGTTTGGTGCACTGAAGCACCCACTCAATGTGAGTATCCTCCTGGAGGATTTTCTTTTGATTTAATAAAATATCCCTGCTTTATTACACTATGGAGTTCTCACTTCTCTCCTATACATGTGGATACTGACTGCACCTGTGAGGATTGTATTCTTATCATTCCATCCTGAGGGAGCCCAGGATTGGCCCCACTGCGTGTTTGACACAGTTTAAATACTGGGTCACACGAGTAGAGGTGAGCGCAAGCACATGTGGGGTGTCACGGGAGAGCACGTATTGTTTGCTGTGATTTGAGCACCTTTTCAGAAGATTTCGGAGGAACTTTTATCTTATGGACACTGTTTGTACACATTTTTTTGGGTTTTAACCCGTGGATTGAGCTGGACACTTGTAACACACAGGTTACCTGTGTACTTTTTGTTGCTTTTATTTATGCATGGTGCACTTTCAATGGGTTATATTGCTTTTTGCACAATGTTATATGCACTTTAAGGCTAAATTTTGCACTTTTATAGTATACATATATGGTTTTACAGCTTATTTATAGTGGATTAATTTACTATTTATGCACGTTATTTTAGTATATTTTTCAGCGCAGGCACAATTATTTTTATGCTTTATATTACACGATATGAAACGTGGTTGAGTGTTTGCTGCTAATCAACTAATGATTGTCACCCCTTAGAGGCATTGATCCATTTGTGGCTCGCAGGAAATTCCTATTTTTTGTTTACAGCCCCAGGAAAGCCCCTGAAAGAGAGGATCCGGGGACCGGACCCCCGGGAGCACCCAGTGCCTCCCGCTCCCCCCGGTAAGCACTGCACCTGGCGGCGCGCACCCCCTGTCCGCCAGTACTCAATCCCATCCCCCAGGATCCATAATGGCACCACACTACCTAATATAGAGGAGGGAGGGGGAAAGGGGGCTACCAGGGGACCTCCGGGGACCATCCACCCCAGGAAGAGAGGGTGCAAGGGCGGAGGGAAACCGACCAACCCTGGGAGGGGCCCGCGTCCACCACAAACCTGCCAAGGGGAGAGGGGGGGCATTTACTCATCATACCAAGACCAGGCGGCCACTGCTCCAGACAGAACCTCCTCGCTACCGAAGTGGGGGGGGCTGTCGGCCATGAGGGACGCTGCCACTCAAGCCGAGACCTGGTCTTATGCGACCTCACGAGACATTTAACTCGCAGGGCCAGCCCCCGTCCAGTGGGGCTATGTCACGGCCGACCTAGGGAGACCATGCACTCGCTGGCCAGACTGGGGAGATCACTGGATCAAATGTCCAGCCCGTCGCCCAGTCTGGCAGTTGATTGCAGATCTCACCGGAAAAAATCCAGGAAAAAAAAAAACAACAAACAAAAAAATAACATTTGCCAGGACTAGAGATCCCAGCAGGGAACTAGGTCCTTACTCCTGACTAGGCAGAAAAAACTGAAGGCCTATAGCAGAGAGAGGGGTGAATATCACCTAGGACTGTGGGCGTAGCCAAGTCTTTTTTTCTGCCTAGTGTCCTACTCTTGTAGGGGGCGATATAACCCTATGGTTCTGAATAAGGAAGGGCTGTGTCTGTCAATGAACGAATGAGAAAGGTCATTTAGCAGGATGGGAACTAGCTACTTCATAGTGAACTTTCTAGTTCCCATCCCTCTATATGACCTGTATGGTAATAATGAAGAAAGGTAATTTAGCAGGATGGGAACTAGCTCCTTCATGGTGAACTGTCTAGTTCCCATCCTTCTACATGACCTGACCACTAGGGGCAAACAGGTTATTCTGTGGGATAGGAACTAGCCAGTTCACATTGAGCAAGCTAGATCCCATCCTCAAAATTGACTAGGTGAATCTGCAGGATGGGAACTAGCTCCTTCATAGTGAACTGTCTAGTTCCCATCCTTCTACATGACCTGACCACTAGGGGGCAAAAAGGTTATTCTGTGGGATGGGAACTAGCCAGTTCACATTGAGCAAGCTAGATCCCATCCTCAAAATTGACTAGGTGAATCTGCAGGATGGGAACTAGCTCCTTCATAGTGAACTGTCTAGTTCCCATCCTTCTACATGACCTGACCACTAGGGGGCAAAAAGGTTATTCTGTGGGATGGGAACTAGCCAGTTCACATTGAGGTGTCCGTTTATGAAGCAGTGATCAGCGGTGATCCCGAGGATCGCCGCTGATCACAGTCCATAAACAGTTTATGAAGCAGTGATAATCGGGGGAGAACATGTTTGAACTTGTTCTCCCGCCGATTATCTCTACACAGGAGAATCCTCATTGAATGACACAGTAACGGCCAGTTTATGAAGCGGTGATCTCACCGCTTCACTGGCGATCTGAGTCAGAATTCACCCTCCCAGGTTCACCAGCTCAGAGCTGGTGAATCGGGGAGTGAAGAGGAAATCTGGGGGGATCTGAGGGGGAAGGAGGAAGTTTTTTAACTTCCTTATGCCTCGTTCAGACCCCCCAACACTGTAAGCATGTCCCCCTGTCACATTTATGAGTATACATATATACATATAATGTGTATATGTATATATATATCATGTGTGTGTGTATACATGTATATATAACGTGTGTGTGTGTATACATATGTGTATAATGTAGGGGGACTCTTAGGCGTAGGGGTAGGCTAAGAAACACGGCCGCAACTTTACCGACCACCACGCAAAAAAGACTACAAAAAGAACAATTACTAAGGACCAACCCACAATCAACCAACAAAGACAGGGAGACACCGATCCAACCACAACAACTAGCATGCGCCCTGCCAGATCTGCAGTCAAGCACAGGCTGGAAATCCGCGATTTCATCATCGAAAACAACATAGACTGCCTCTTCATTACAGAAAGCTGGCTAACTTCCGACTGCAACACCATCCTAACTGAATTGGTGCCCAAGAACTACAGTATCCTATCTGAGCATAGAATAGGAAAAAAAGGAGGAGGTCTAGCAGTGATTTTCAAATCGCACCTGGGGTTCACCAAACCAAACTTACAGAACTCAGTACCTTTCATGGAAACACTCTCACTGCATCTTCAAACAACACCTCAAGACACCATTCACATACTACTATGCTACAGACCACCAGGACCAAAGACCAATATCCTCACGCCGCTCACTGAATTCTTCTCAATGCACACCTTGAAAACCAAAAACCTTCTGGTACTTGGGGATTTCAATCTGTGGGCAAACTCTGCCCAAGACCCTATTGCAACCGCCTGCGTTAACCAAATGGAAGAACTTGGCCTGCAACAACTGATAAATGCTCCTACGCACGGTTCAGGACACACTTTAGATCTCATCTTCAAACAGAATATGGACATCGACGTATTTGACAACACTCCACTACCATGGACGGACCACCATGCTATCAAATTTAAAATCACCACTAACACCATCCTCCGAAAACAGAAACGGGCAACAGCAACACACTTGAATAGATCTCAGAAGAAACTACACTCTGAACTCTTCAAAACTACATTGTCGAGCAAAATTCTTCTGCTAAACCCAAACCTCTCAACGGAACAAACTCTCAACTCCCTAAACAAAGTTTTACTACAAACAGCAGACTCCGTGGCGCCAAAACGCAGAACACCCGTCCGCACAAAAAACTCGAGTTGGTTTAATGGCACTCTCACCCTACTCAAGCAAGAACGCAGAAGAGCTGAGAGAACCTGGAGAAGAAATCCCACCAAGGAAAACCTTGCTAACTACAAAGCACTCACGGTGAAATACCACAAGGCAATCTTCAAAGCCAAAAAAGAACATTTCGCAGACACCATCTCATCCGCCTTAAACCGCCCACGGGAACTTTTCAAAATAGTTGCTCAATCAATGAACCCGACCTGCCTAGAGCCCCCTGCAAACGATACTCAAGAATTCTGCAATGAGTTATCAGATTTCTTCATCGACAAAATCGACAACATTCGGAAAGCAATTCACCAGAAAATAACAACCAACCTCACCCAACCAATGCAAAAAGAGGATATCGACACGAACATCACTCAACCACCGAAGTTCTTTCTGTCCCCAATCACTACGGACACGACTAAAAACATCATCGGAAGCCTTCGCGACAGCACATCACCAAACGACATCATCCCCACCAAATTGTTCAAAGAATGTTCCGACATCCTGGCCCCCACCCTAACTCATCTCATAAATCAATCATTCAAAGAAGGGACTGTGCCAACCTCCCTCAAGCAAGGCATCGTCAAACCCCTGCTAAAGAAACCTAATCTCGACCCTAAAGACCCTAACTGCCGCAGACCAATAACAAGCCTCAACACCATCTCCAAGATTATAGAGAAAGCAGTAGTACAGCAGCTACAACACCACCTGGAGACACACCACCTCCTGGACCCTCTGCAATCAGGCTTCCGCCCAGGCCATGGCACAGAAACAGCACTTCTCAAAATATGGGACGACGCCCTCGAAGCAGCAGATGACGGAGAACCGAGTCTCCTGGTACTGTTAGACCTCAGCGTAGCATTCGATACAGTGGACCACAATACTTTACTTGTCCGCCTCTCAGAAGTTGCAGGAGCCACAGATTCTGCCCTAAAATGGTTTACATCCTTCTTAGAGAATCGCTCTCAGACAGTGAAACTGGGAACATTCACCTCGGAATCTCGGGCAGTCTCCTGTGGAGTCCCTCAGGGCTCACCCTTGTCACCAGTGCTATTTAACATCTACATCCGCCCGCTTCTCAATATCATCAGGAAAACGGACCTCTGCTTCCACTCATACGCAGACGACACCCAACTCTACCTTCGCATTAACGGACAAAAAGATCATCATCAGCAACTACAGAAATGCCTCACTTTAATCAATGACTGGATGACCACTAGCTCCCTCAAACTCAACGAATCAAAAACAGAACTTCTTCTTCTGCAAGCCAACAAAAATTCCAAAATTAAGACTCCGTGGACACCACCCTCCATCCTCAGACAGACCATCTCCCCCAGCACCAAAGTCAAGAGTCTCGGAGTCATCTTTGACTCAGGAATGACAATGGATGCACAAATAGGATCGGTGGTGAGCGGATCCCACCACCTCCTCCGCCTGCTTCGCAGACTCATCCCCTTCATCCCAGAAGAGGACAAAGCGGCAGTTGTGGGAACGATCATCAATTCCCGACTTGACTACGCAAATTCCCTCTACGTAGGTCTACCCCAATATCAGCTTGCGCGCTTGCAACTCATTCAAAATACGGCGGCAAGACTGTTAACAGGAAAAAAGCCCTGGGAATCCATCTCCCCATCCCTAAAAAGCCTACATTGGCTAACTGTGAAGAATCGGATCATATTCAAGACCCTCTGCCTCACCCATAAATGCATACAAGGAAACGCTCCGCAATATCTCCGGGAAAAAATAAAACACTACACACCGAATCGCAGTCTTCGATCAGCTAACCAAAACCTCCTCATCATTCCCAAATACCGCTACAAAGCAAAGGGAGAACGTAGATTTGCAGTCCAAGGACCTCGACTATGGAATGCTCTCCCAACCAACCTCCGCATGGAAGAAAACCACCAGGCCTTCAGGAAAAAACTAAAGACCTTCCTTTTCTAGAAGCTGGCTACAGAGAATACATCTAGCGCCTTGAGGCGATTCAGTTCGCAATTGCAGCGCTTTACAAATCATTCATTCATTCATTCATTCATTTTACTAACATTAATCCACGCCGTTGAGCGGTGATAATTTATCACTGCTTCATAAACTGACATCTGGTACTGTAATCTCGTAAAGTCTCACGAGATTCCAGTATCAGGAGCCGTTCTCCACTGTTTGAAGCATTTGTAGATCGCTTCACTCCTCCAAAGGTGAAGCGATCTACACCGCTTCATAAACTGGCACACAGAGGAGAAAGATCTTCACTGTGAATGCCGGAGAACGAAGCAGTGAATAGATTTCACTGCTTCATAAACGGACACCTGAGTAAGCTAGTTCCCATCCTCAGAATTGACTAGGTGAATCTGGGGGATGGGAACTAGTCGTAACCAAATCAAAATGAGCATTTTTAACGTGACAGATTTGGCTCCCATTGATTTCAATAGGATTTGGATTCAGACTCAGAATTTCTTAGAAGTGAAGTGAACAACACTCCAACCAAACCCAGGAATGTTCATTTCATCTCCAGTAAGAAGGTGACATCTCCACAATGAGGAGAATGTTCCGGCATCGTAAGTGGGGGAATGTTCTGCCCCTTAAAGTGGTTGTAAACCCTTACAGACCACTTTCACCTACAGGTAAGCCTAGATTAAGGCTTACCTGTAGGTGCTTGAAATATCTCCTAACCCTACATGGTTTAGGAGATAATTACTGTTACCCCAAACTATGCTGTCTTCTGCACATGCACCGTTGTATTCAGCGCATGCTGTGCCGTTTCAAGCTGGGACGTCACGCGACTCCGGCCAGTCACAGAGCCGGAGTTTGCGGCCCCGGAAGGATACGGGGTGAAGAACGGACGCTCCCTGCCAATGAGGAAATCGGGGACATGGCAGGCTCCTGTGTCAGGTAAGTGACACATAATGGGCTGCTATGCGATAGTAGCCCACTATGCTTTACATTTGCAGGAAAACAAAGAGGAAGTTTACTTCCTCTTTAAGGGGTAATCTGGGTTTCCACACTATATATGTGTGTATCATCATCTGCTGGAGATAAAAGACATCACAGTGACTATGGAGGAAGAGGACGGACATGACGGGGGGTTACTGGGTGTAAATAGAAAATAAGATCTTATTACCTCCTCTGCCATCACTTCCAGCAATGTCTTCTCTATACTTCCTCCCAACTCACCTCTCACCCGGAACTTCCTGTCTGTACCCGACATCACTTCCTGTCTGTATTCCATAGAGTCTTCCTGTCTGGGTAGAAGGGAGATCACCATCTTGTGGAGCTCTGAGGAACTGCAGCTCAGGTAAACGTCTCGTAGTGTGAACACGGCCTTGTGCTGTGTGTGTATGTACTGTATATCCTTATAGATGGGGTCATCTCCACTCCCACCAAGGGGGATAGAAATATATGATAATAGAACAAGAACGCCCCCTTTTTGGTGACAGACAAGACAGGGGGGACCATGGATGGGACACTGCTATTCGATGATTATTGCTAAGGGAACATTCATGTCCATATATGATGTTCTAAGGAATGAGATCTATAATTGGTGCTTGGAGGTAAATATATTGCATTTGGTAATATGTCTGAGGGAGTCTCTCTGTTCTCAATTTGATCCCCCTGCATTTGGCACATTTTTGGTGGGAGATTTATGAGAGGGTGTAGATTGCTTTTTCTTTGTCTGTTTTTGTTTTTGTTCTCTTCTTGGGGAAGTTTGCTTATGTCTTGTTTTTGATATATATATCTATATATAGATATAGATATATATCTATATATATATCTATATCTATATATCTATATAGATATATAGATATAGATATATATATATACATATATATATATATATACACACACTTACTGGACACTTCATTAGGTACACCTTGTTCAATTGCTTGGTACCACAAATTGCTAATCAGCCAATCACATGGCTGCAACTCAATGCATTTATGTATGTAGATGTGGTGAAGGTGACTTGCTGAAGCTCAAACCGAGCATCAGAATGGGTAAGAAAGGGGATTTAAGTGACTTTGAACGTGGCACCTGAACAGCCTAAAAGAACATGACATAATGTACTACACCCTCCAGAATGTTTGGGTCATTATCTACATTTCTCTTTTTTTTACTTTCAATATTTTTTTATTTTACTATTCAAGGAATAAGACAATGTCATAGAAAGTACATTCAATGAACAATAAAACTTATAAGTGTGAGATTAAGCATAAGCATCTGAGTGTCCTTCCATCAGGATATGTAGAAATACAACACTTCAAAACATTAAACGGAGAAATCTAGTATATTTGGTGGAAGTATTGGTGACGTTGACAAGATAAACTAACATAGAAGGATAAAAGTTGTTAGTGGCCAGATCATGAAATATGTTTCTGATTCTTTAGGGACTAACTACGCAGAATCCCAATGAGCCACTTAGACTTGTACTACTGGAAGTGGTTATAGTACAGGGAAAAGGTACAGCATAGGAACCGGAGGAGGGGGATAGGGAAGGGGAAGGGAGAAGAGAAAATAAATAAATAAAAAGGGGGGCGGTGGTTCCCTTGTGCCCTTTTCTGGCACAAGGCAACCTGTGCACAGGCAACCAGTAATCAGATCGTTGGGCTGCACTTAAGGAATCAGGAACACAAGTGTAAGTGAAAAAAGGTACAGTAAATCCTTTATTTGAGAGTAACTTGGTTTGAGAGCATTTTGCAAGACAAGCAAAATGTATTAATAAATTTTGACTTGATATACAAGTGATGTCTTGATATACAAGTAGTGTCATGTCACAACTGAGTATAAAAGAGAAGAGAGGTGCCACTTAGTGTAGCAATACAGTTACATTTAATGAAGGTACAACATTTAGAAACTCACATGGTTGATTAAAAGAGGCACATCTAAGTATGCAGGCATCCGGGGGAAAGATGTCCACATAGACCATCCTCCTCACCGCCATTGATGTTGTCCCATCCACGCTGCGCTCCATGAGCAATTCAAGCCTCCTTTCAGATCGCTCTACTGCAGGGTAGTCTTCCCGGTCACGAGTGCAGACAGTTTTAACCTGGATGCCTCCATACTTAGATGTGCCTCTTTTGATCATCAACCATGTGAGTTGCTAAATGTTGTACTTTCATAAAATGTAACCATATTGCTACACTTAGAGGCGCCTCTCTTCTCTTTTATACTCTGGAGCTCCTGATGGATTTTGTTTCTAATCCCCTTGTGGAGGCGGCCATTTGTGGATGCACATTTTATGGTTACACAACCTGTCACATTGCTATAATCTTTTTTATATGGACTATCAACTGAAGGACTTATTAATAAATGGTTGTGGAACGAATCATTTGCATTTCCATTATTTCTTATGGGGAAATTCGCTTTGATATACAAGTGCTTTGGATTACAAGCATGCTTCTGGGACTAATTGATATGATATGTTATAAATATATCCCCCCCATAATGTGTAATTATGATTGAAACGCGTTGGGGTTATCCTCAACAGTAGCATTTACAGACATATTGTTTGTATATTTTTCAATGTCTATGTCATATTGGACATCTATCATGTAAAATGTTGTGTACACCAGACCTCTTGTTGTTGTTCCCCTTTTTTCACTTGTCCCCCCTTCCTTCCCTCCCCTCCTTTTGATATTGCTTTTTTTATTGACTGTTTTTTTTATATCAATTGAAAATAAAATAATATTTTTATACAAAACAAGTACATTTATTACTTGCAAGCTGTGTATAGGCCCTTGGGAGTATTTTGGTTCTCTTCATATATGCTTTTGGGCTAGCAGCACTCTGTCCACAACCAGGGGAGGTGGGTCCCTTTTTTTGTACTTTACTGTTGTCTTATTTATTTTAACTAAAAAAAGTGTAGTTTTTTAAAAAAAATTGCGCTTGTAATACTGCTGCGCAAATACGGTGTGGCAAAGTATTGCAATGACCGGAATTTTATTATCTAGGGCATCTGAAAAAAAAAATATATATATAAAAAATATGTTTGGGGTTCTAAGTAATTCTCTAGCAAAAAAACAAAAACAGATTTTAACTTGTAAACAACAAATCTTAAAAAGTGGCTAAGCGCTGAAGTGGTTAACAGGTTAGGTAGAATAGTTTAACTCTAGTGGGGTGTAGGAGAAATTGCCCACATCCCTAATATGAACCACAAAACAAAAAGAGACCTTCTGGTGGGACTTTGAAGGGCAAGAACTCCAATTGGGCGTAGACCAGTTGAATATGTAAAATATTGATTTTAATATTGCAAAATATAAAATAGGACACAGAATGAACTATGTCAAGCAAAATACAATTAGAAAAAATACATAAATGATGTGTACACCTTCAAAGTCCCACCAGAGGGTCTCTTTTTGTTTTGCAGTTACCAGTTTTTTTCTCTCACATGGCATATGCATACTTGCAACTACATCCCAAAACACATTCTGCTACTCCTCCTGAGTATGGCGATACCACATGTGTAAGACTTTTACACAGCCTGGCCACATACAGAGGCCCAACATGCAGGGAGCACCTTCAGTCGTTTTATGGACATAAATTACACATCTAATTTCCTGACTACCTATTACATTTTGAAGGCCCTGGAGCACCAGGACATTGGAATCACCCACAAAATGACCCCATTTTGGAAAGCAAACACCCCAACGTAGTAGTGGCACTGATGGCACTGACTGTAGGGGCACAGGGATGGCACTGCAGGGGCACTCTGGATCATGCCAACTGACGCTGCTGTGGTGTTTCTCTCTCCTCTCACACTGATACAGCATGTGAGGAGAGGACAGAGAAACACAGAAGCTGCGTGAGATGAACCGGGCATGATCCCGGATTGTTGACAAAGTGATCGTTCTATCATTGGACAGCCATCACATGGTAAAGAGCCGCTACGATTGGCCCTTTACCTTGATCCCTGATGCGCTGGGTCCCACAGACCCAGCAATCGCAGACACTTCCAGGTGCGCGCCCCAGGGGGCGTGTGAGAAGACTGAGCATGGGAGGACGTCAATAGACGTCCCCTCAGAACTAGCCATCTGTGCTGTAGTCGTCATTCAGCTATAGGAAAGTATATTGAAGTGCGGTCAGCAAGTGCTTAAAGTGAAACAATACAATTTTAAAATTCCTTTAAATATAGTGCCTGGGGGTCCCCTTAGTCTGCCTGTAAAGTGGCGCATCTGTACCATGTGTAGAACCTGCTGCAGTAAAAAGGATATTTCTAAAAAAAAAAAAAAAAAAAGGAATTAAATGACATTTAAATTTCCGGCAATACAATACCAAATCCGGCAATAGAAAAATGTTTAAAAAAACCCAGCATGGTGGTCTCCCCCACCCACAATCCATACCAGGCCCCTCTGGTATGGATTTTAAGGGGAACCCCACGCAAAATTAAAAAAAAGGAAAAAAAGCAGCTTATTCCTTCCCCACTTTATTTTATTCATTAAGCCTATGTTTGTCACTTTTTGTATTTTTGTGTTTGTACACGGTTTGTTGCACTGTGTGATGAGTAGGGTAGCGTGTCCCCGGGCCAGCCCTGAAAGTCTTGGGACGGGGTGGACATGGCCTTTTGGCTTAGTTCACCCTCTCTCATGGGGTCTCCCTTCGGGTGGGTCTGTTTGGGCAGGCCCGCCAGAGAACGGGGTTCGTCTGGTTTCGGCCAGATGGACCAACTGTAAGTACCCTTGTCCCCGTCTGGAGCCTAACGCCCCGGGGGATTCAGGACAAGTCACATTTGTGTACCCGTTTGCTCTTTTTTGTGTTTCACTCTTTATGTGTGTGCGCATTTTTTTGGCACCGGGTGAAGTTTTTGGGTGTGTTATGCACGCCATAGGCTTTCAAGAAAAAAAAAAAAAGGGGGGTCTCCAAAGTATCTCACTAGGATGTTTTTACCGGCCCGCAGCTAGAGTCCTCAGACTCACTGCAGGGACAGTCTATCTGTTAAAGCTTTGCCTGCCGGGTTGCAGAACCTGCGATGCATACTCACCCCCACCCCGACAATGTGCAGCGCAGGTCCTGCAACCACTCCCAGCGCCTCCATGTGTGGCTTGGTAGCTCCAACTGCCGGCATAAACCTGTGAATGAATTCAGTGCAGACTGGCTGCTCCTCCCGGCTCCGACCCGCTCTTAACACTGGTGTCCGCGCTGCAATTTTGCATACAGCGTGCATGTGTAACAGCAGGGGGTGATGGCTCTGATGAGGGCACAATTCGCCTACATGTCCCGAATCTTTTTTTTTTATAAATACATTTTTTTCGGCCCTTGTATGTGTAAAATATACAATGTGGCCCTTGAAGTGAAAAAAGTTTGGAGACCCCTGATGTAGAACATCTGTTATATGGATACAAAGAACCCCAGCCGAGAGTAAAGGGTGGAAATGGCTCCTGATCCCCAGATTTGGGCAATTATGTCACCAATAGGGATGAGCTTCGTGTTCGAGTCGAACCCATGTTCGACTCGAACATCGGCTGTTCGACCGTCCGTCGAATTGCGAACGATATGGGCCGTTCGCGCCAAATTCGTGTGGCGCGTCACGGCCCATAATTCACTGCGGCATCGCAGTGCATTGCTGGCTGATGATTGGCCAAGCATGCACTATGACCCGCATGCTTGGCCAATCACAGCGCCGTCAGTAGAGAGAGCTGTAATTGGCCAAAGCCAGGGTGGCTTTGGCCAATTATGGCTCAGGGGATTTAGTACACACCCCACACTATATAAGGCCGCCTGCACGGCGGCCCTGTGTAGTGTGTGTTCCGGTGTGCTGAGAGATAGAGAGAGAGAGAGACAGTGTCATTTGATTTGAGTTAGATAGATTAGGCAGAACAGTCAGTCAGTTAGCTGCACTTACAGTGTATTGTGTATATATATGCATCCCAGGTGTTGCATATATATATATACACTGTATTCAGTTTAGCTAGATCCGTTCCTGTTATCTTCTATCTAGACTATTTAGTGCAGTGTGTCCTGCTCACAGTGTTCAGCTAGATCCGTTCCTGCTATTTACATTCAGTGCAGTGCGTCCTGCTCACAGTGTTCAGCTAGATCCGTTCCTGCTATTTACATTCAGTGCAGTGCGTCCTGCTCACAGTGTTCAGCTAGATCCGTTCCTGCTATTTACATTCAGTGCAGTGCGTCCTGCTCACAGTGTTCAGCTAGATCCGTTCCTGCTATTTACATTCAGTGCAGTGCGTCCTGCTCACAGTGTTCAGCTAGATCCGTTCCTGCTATTTACATTCAGTGCAGTGCGTCCTGCTCACAGTGTTCAGCTAGATCCGTTCCTGCTATTTACATTCAGTGCAGTGCGTCCTGCTCACAGTGTTCAGCTAGATCCGTTCCTGCTATTTACATTCAGTGCAGTGCGTCCTGCTCACAGTGTTCAGCTAGATCCGTTCCTGCTATTTACATTCAGTGCAGTGCGTCCTGCTCACAGTGTTCAGCTAGATCCGTTCCTGCTATTTACATTCAGTGCAGTGCGTCCTGCTCACAGTGTTCAGCTAGATCCGTTCCTGCTATTTACATTCAGTGCAGTGCGTCCTGCTCACAGTGTTCAGCTAGATCCGTTCCTGCTATTTACATTCAGTGCAGTGCGTCCTGCTCACAGTGTTCAGCTAGATCCGTTCCTGCTATTTACATTCAGTGCAGTGCGTCCTGCTCACAGTGTTCAGCTAGATCCGTTCCTGCTATTTACATTCAGTGCAGTGCGTCCTGCTCACAGTGTTCAGCTAGATCCGTTCCTGCTATTTACATTCAGTGCAGTGCGTCCTGCTCACAGTGTTCAGCTAGATCCGTTCCTGCTATTTACATTCAGTGCAGTGCGTCCTGCTCACAGTGTTCAGCTAGATCCGTTCCTGCTATTTACATTCAGTGCAGTGCGTCCTGCTCACAGTGTTCAGCTAGATCCGTTCCTGCTATTTACATTCAGTGCAGTGCGTCCTGCTCACAGTGTTCAGCTAGATCCGTTCCTGCTATTTACATTCAGTGCAGTGCGTCCTGCTCACAGTGTTCAGCTAGATCCGTTCCTGCTATTTACATTCAGTGCAGTGCGTCCTGCTCACAGTGTTCAGCTAGATCCGTTCCTGCTATTTACATTCAGTGCAGTGCGTCCTGCTCACAGTGTTCAGCTAGATCCGTTCCTGCTATTTACATTCAGTGCAGTGCGTCCTGCTCACAGTGTTCAGCTAGATCCGTTCCTGCTATTTACATTCAGTGCAGTGCGTCCTGCTCACAGTGTTCAGCTAGATCCGTTCCTGCTATTTACATTCAGTGCAGTGCGTCCTGCTCACAGTGTTCAGCTAGATCCGTTCCTGCTATTTACATTCAGTGCAGTGCGTCCTGCTCACAGTGTTCAGCTAGATCCGTTCCTGCTATTTACATTCAGTGCAGTGCGTCCTGCTCACAGTGTTCAGCTAGATCCGTTCCTGCTATTTACATTCAGTGCAGTGCGTCCTGCTCACAGTGTTCAGCTAGATCCGTTCCTGCTATTTACATTCAGTGCAGTGCGTCCTGCTCACAGTGTTCAGCTAGATCCGTTCCTGTTATCTTCCTACTGACAGGCAGGCTTGTCTGGTTACAGTATATAAAGCTACCTGAAGAAAATTACAGGTGTTCTTTTTGATCCTATTAGTACCACGGTCAGGCAGCTAGACTATTTACATTTAGTACAGTGTGTCCTGCTCACAGTGTTCAGCTAGATCCGTTCCTGTTATCTTCCTACTGACAGGCAGGCTTGTCTGGTTACAGTATATAAAGCTACCTGAAGAAAATTACAGGTGTTCTATCCCAGCTTAGTGCAGCTACAGGCCATTAGTATGTCTGGAAGGCCAAGAAGGAGAGGCAGACAGTCACAAGCCAATAAGAGAGGGCAAGCAGGCTCTGTGTCTAGTGCTGGTCGTGGAGACGGTGCATCCTCATCAGCACGTGGCCATGGGACACGCTTGGCCTTTTTTTCGGCAGCTGGCCGTGTTGAGCCGCAACATGCGGAAGACTTGGTCGAGTGGATGACCAAGCCGTCCTCATCCTCCTCATCCTCTCTCACCCATGCCCAGGGTGCTTTGTCTGGCAAAGCAGCGGCCTCTTCCCTCAGCTCAATGTCATCAGTGACTCCTTCCCTAGCTCCACCATGTCCTCATGAGGATTCCCTCGAACTGTTTGACCACAGTGTTGGGTACATGCTCCAGGAGGATGCCCAGCGTTTGGAAGGCTCTGATGATGATACTGAGCTCGATGAAGGCAGTAACATGAGCACGGACAGAGGGGGTGCCCAAGAAGGACAGCAATCTGGCAGTCATGCTCCCCCTGCTGCAGCATACTGCCAGGTTTGCTCCAGTGATGAGGAGGGAGGGGATGATGAGGTCACTGACTCAACGTGGGTGCCTGATAGGAGAGAGGAGGAGGAGGAGGAGGAGGAGGCGGCACATCACCAACGAGGCAGGATGCCCTCCAGGGGCCAGCCTAAGGGCAGCACATTGACTGCATCACACCCCAAAGCTCCACATGTGCAGGGCGCTGCAGTCTCTGCGCGTTATTCAAAAAGTTCTTTGGTGTGGGCCTTTTTTGAGACGAGTGCATCAGATCGCACCGCTGCTATTTGCAACATATGTCTCAAGCGTATCTCGCGTGGCCAAAACATCTCCCGCTTGGGTACCACATGCTTGACCAGACATATGTTGACCTGCCATGCAGTTCGTTGGCAAGCGTATCTGAAAGACCCACACCAAAGAACAAAGAGGATCTCTCCTTGCTCCTCATCAGCTGAGATTTCCAACCCCACTAGACCTTCAGTCCTCTCTGAGACCTGCAGTGAGAGGAATGAAGGTGTAGAATTAGGTGTGTCACAGCCAAGTACTTGTGGGCAATCTGCTTTTGGTACACCGACGTCAGATTGTACCAGGCAAATTTCCCTGCCCCAGCTGCTGCACCGCCGAAAGAAGTTTGCTCCCAGCCATCCACATGCCCAGCGGTTGAATGCTAGCTTGGCAAAATTGCTAGCACTTCAACTGCTGCCTTTTCAGTTGGTAGACTCTGCCCCCTTCCGTGAGTTTGTGGAATGTGCGGTTCCTCAGTGGCAGGTACCCAAACGCCACTTTTTCTCACGGAAGGCGATTCCGGCTCTCTACCGGCATGTGGAAGGCAATGTCCATGCCTCGCTGGACAGGGCGGTCAGCGGTAAGGTGCATATTACCGCTGACTCATGGTCCAGCAGGCATGGACAGGGACGTTACTTAAGTTTCACGGCGCATTGGGTGACTCTGCTGGCAGCTGGGAAGGATGCAGGACAAGGTGCAGTAGTGTTGGAGGTTGTTCCGCCACCACGCCTCCAAAATGCTGATTGTGACACACCTCTCTCCTCCACCCCCTCCTCTTCTTCTTCCTCCATGGCCTCTTCCTCGGAACCAGCGGTGCTCCGTAGGCGTTCAAGGGGCTACGCAAGTACGCAGGCCAAAAGATGCCATGCGGTGCTTGAGCTGGTGTGCTTGGGGGACAGGAGCCACACTGGGGCAGAGGTTCTGTCAGCTCTGCAGGGGCAGGTTCAGAGGTGGTTGACGCCACGCCAACTTAAGGCAGGAATGGTGGTTTGCGACAATGGCACCAACCTCCTCTCTGCCCTCCGACAGGGACAACTGACCCATGTGCCCTGTTTGGCTCACGTCCTTAACTTGGTGGTGCAGCGGTTCTTGGGCAGGTACCCGGGCTTACAGGATGTCCTGAGGCAGGCCAGGAAAGTCTGTGTGCATTTCCGCCGGTCATATAATGCCAGTGCTCGGCTGACGGACCTCCAAAAGGAGTTTAACCTGCCCAAGAACCGCCTAATCTGTGACATGCCCACCAGGTGGAACTCGACGTTGGCCATGCTGCAGCGGCTGCACACGCAGCAGAGGGCCATCAATGAGTACCTGTGCGACTATGGCACCAGGACAGGGTCAGGGGACCTTGGTTTTTTTTCCCCACGCCAGTGGGCCATGATCAGGGATGCATGCACTGTCCTGTCACCATTCGAGGAGGCCACGAGGATGGTGAGCACTGACAGTGCATGCATCAGTGACACTGTCCCCCTTGTCCACCTGTTGGAGCACACGCTGCGTGGAATAATGGACAGGGCACTTGAGGCAGAACAGAGGCAGGAAGAGGAGGACTTCCTTAGCTCTCAAGGCCCCCTTTATCCAGACAGTGTTCCTGCGTGCCCGCCGATCACACAGGAAGAGGACGAGGAGGAGGAGGAGGAGGAGGAGGAAGATTGTGTCAGTATGGAGGTGGAGCCTGGCACTCAGCATCAGCAGTCTTTAAGGGATCAGTCCCAAGGAACACATGGACTTGTACGTGGCTGGGAGGAGGTGGCTGCGGACGTTGTTGTCCTTAGTGACCCAGAGGACTCCGGACCGAATGCCTCAGCAAACCTACGCTGCATGGCCTCCCTGATCCTGCAAAGCCTGCGTAAGGATCCTCGTATTCGTGGTATCAAGGAGAAGGACCAATACTGGCTGGCAACCCTCCTTGATCCACGTTACAAGGGTAAGGTTGCGGACCTTATCTTGCCATCGCAGAGGGAGCAGAGGATGAAACATCTTCGGGAGGCCTTGCAGAAAGGTCTGTGCAACGCGTTCCCAGAGACTGGGAGGTTACAAACTCCTGTTTCTGGACAACGTGTTGCTGAGGCTTCGGTCAGTCAAAGAAGGAGCGGTGGAGAAGGTGGCCGTCTGACCGATGCGTTCAGACAATTTTTTGGTCCGCAGCCCCAAGGTATGATCGGTTCCAGCAACCATCGCCAGCGTCTGTTTTACATGGTGCAGGAATACCTAGGGGCAAGATCAGACTTGGACACCTTTCCCACCGAAAATCCTCTGGGTTACTGGGTCTTGAGGATGGATCACTGGCCAGAGCTTGCACAGTATGCAATTGAGCTACTGGCCTGTCCTGCATCCAGCGTTCTTTCGGAACGTACATTCAGTGCTGCTGGAGGCGTGGTAACCGATCACAGGGTGCGTCTGTCCACTGACTCGGTCAATCGGCTGACCTTCATAAAAATGAATCAGTCTTGGATCACCACCAGCTACCAAGCACCTGATGCTGATGTAACTGAATAATTTTTTTCAGATCCCTTCAAAGACTGCCTATGTTGATGCTGAGTGATTATCCCTGAGTAATTATCCTCTTCCTCCTCAATCATCACGCTGA
Source organism: Lithobates septentrionalis (assembly GCA_037952835.1). Classification (NCBI taxonomy): domain Eukaryota; kingdom Metazoa; phylum Chordata; class Amphibia; order Anura; family Ranidae; genus Lithobates; species Lithobates septentrionalis. The sequence continues at coordinate 3,531,480 of JBBDGP010000047.1, read as the reverse complement.
TAGCTTGTAAGAACATTTTTGGTTCTGGGCGCCACCACCAGTGCCTAAGGCACAATTTTTCAGCCCCTGTATAACAGGGGCGTGTAATTACAATTTTTGATGTAATACTTTGCAGCACGGCTCGTTCCTGCATTCCAACTAGAGTGTCTGTGAGGGGTTGCAGTGTTGTGGCACCAGCACCAGTGCCTAAGGCCCAATTTTTCTGCCCCTGTCTAACAGGGGCGTGTAATTACAATTTTTGATGCAATACTTTGCAGCAGTGCTCGTTCCTGCGTTCCAACTAGAGTGTCTGTGAGGGGTTGCAGTGTTGTGGCACCAGCACCAGTGCCTAAGGCCTAATTTTTCAGCTCCTGTTCAACAGGGGCATGTAATTACAATTCTTGATCTAATATTTCACAGCAGGGCCCTGTGAGGGCTTACAGTGTTTTGGCCACAGCAACACCTAAGGCCCAAATTTCTGCTGAGTATATAGGGCAGGACCCTACTTTCAAACATCTAACTTACAAACGACTCCTACTTGCAAACGGAAGGAGACAACAGGAAGTGAGATGAAATCTACCCATAGGAAGGGAAATTCTCTCATGTAAGAGTTAATATGGGAAAACAATTTCTCCTTTCCACTGATGCTTTCCAATCCTTGTTCCACAAAAAAACCCAAATTTTCAAAAAACATTTTTCATTGGGACAAAAAAGTGAGGTGAAATCTTCTGAAGAGGAGGAAAGACGCAAAACAAATGTCACAGGGGTGATAACCCTTCCCTATGTTTTCCAAAAAGCTTAGAAAAGATTTTTTGGCTGGAGCTAAACACATTAAAAATGTTCAAAATTACAAAGAGATTCTACTTAACAACAAACCTACAGTCCCTGTCTTGTTTGCACCGCCTGTATACTGCTGTTCAGAGTATATAGGGACCTTTCCTTATTTTAATTTGGGTGCGGGGTTCCCCTTAATATCCATACAAGACCCAAAGGGCCTGGTAATGGACTGGGGGGGTACCCATGCCGTTTGTCTCACTGATTTTCATCCATAGTGCCAGGACCCGACATGACATTAAACCCGCAAGCAGTTTTAAATGAGATTTTTTCCTTTAAAAATGACATTTGGTGCAGGGACTGTTCTAAACATGGGAAACACGCGTCACTTTACAGGCATACTATAGACACCCCCCAGGTACGATATTTAAAGGAATATTTCACTTTTTTTTTTTTACTTTAAGCATCATTAAAATCACTGCTCCCGAAAAAACGGCCGTTTTTAAAAGTTTTTTTTGCATTGATACATGTCCCCTGGGGTAGGACCCGGGTCCCCAAACCCTTTTTAGGACAATACCATGCAAATTAGCCTTTAAAATGAGCACTTTTGATTTCGAACGTTCGAGTCCCATAGACGTCAATGGGGTTCTAACGTTCGTGCGAACTTTCGGTCCGTTCGCGGGTTCTGGTGCGAACCGAACCGGGGGGTGTTCGGCTCATCCCTAGTCACCAATATAAATAGAATAAAACCCGCGCTATGTGTAACAACTCAAATACCTACAAAAATAACTTATACCGGACTGCTGCTGTAACAAAGGTAAGTATTCCCTTTATCAACTAGAAGAGCATTATGTGTCACAGCGCTGTCCTATTGTGTGTGCACATAAATCATCACAAATACACTAAAATATGTGGATACATTCATATATAAAGTGCTAGGGGCTCAAATAATATTCTCTGCAGATCTACTGCTTCCACTTTACACCTACTTCATGGATCTTATGGTGTTTATCAATATATTAAAGAAACTGATCCATGTGCAAATTCATATACAACATAAAGTGCTTTGTGCTCAATATAGTGTACTCTGCAAGTCCACTGCTTCCACTTTGCATCTACTTCAATGAACTTATTTTTCCAAAACAAAATCCACCAATCAATGAAGAGGTGATAAGGTGTAAAGTTCTCGGTGCTCCAAACTGTGGCAGCTGTAGTGTAGCCACGCCTTCTTCCACCTCTTACACATGTGATGGTGAGGGCGCCCCCTTAGTAGTGCTTCCCCACTCACCAGAGCAATATGACTCCCAGCTTTTCATCTACCAGAGTCACCAACATCCTTCACACTCTCCTCACCTCCGATGGCAAAGGAACTGGATCCTCCTCGCTCACTCCTGAGAGTCTGCTGCGCTTTCTGTCAGTCTCCCTCCTAGACTCCTCCTCCGACCGCTGTTCCAGCAGGAGCTCCGCCTCTTTATACACACTCAGAGCTCCGCCTCTTCATACACACTCAGAGCTCCGCCTCTTTATACACACTCAGGTATCCGCCTCTTCATACACACTCAGAGCTCCGCCTCTTCATACATACTCAGAGCTCCGCCTCTTCATACACACTCAGGGCTCCTCCTCTTCATACACACTCAGAGCTCCGCCTCTTCATACACACTCAGAGCTCCTCCTCTTCATACACACTCAGAGCTCCGCCTCTTCATACACACTCAGAGCTCCGCCCATTCATACACACTCAGAGCTCCGCCTCTTCATACACACTCAGAGCTCCGCCCCTTCATACACACTCAGAGCTCCGCCCCTTCATACACACTCAGAGCTCCGCCTCTTCATACACACTCAGAACTCCGCCTCTTCATACAGCCTCAGAGCTCCGCCTCTTCATACACACTCAGAACTCCGCCTCTTTATACAGCCTCAGAGCTCCGCCTCTTCATACAGCCTCAGAGCTCCGCCTCTTCATACACACTCAGTGCTCCGCCTCTTCATACACACTCAGAGCTCCACCTCTTCATACACACTCAGGGCTCCGCCTCTTCATACACACTCAGAGCTCCGTCTCTTCATACACACTCAGAGCTCCGCCTCTTCATACACACTCAGAGCCCCGCCCCTTCATACACACTCAGAGGCCCGCCTCTTCATACACACTCAGAGCCCCGCCCCTTCATACACACTCAGAGCTCCGCCTCTTCATACACACTCAGAGCTCCGCCTCTTCATACACACTCAGTGCTCCGTCTCTTCATACACACTCAGTGCTCCGCCTCTTCATACACACTCAGAGCTCCGCCTCTTCATACACACTCAGAGCTCCGCCTCTTCATACACACTCAGAGCTCCTCCTCTTCATACACACTCAGAGCTCCGCCTCTTCATACACACTCAGAGCTCCTCCTCTTCGTACACACTCAGAGCTCCTCCTCTTCATACACACTCAGAGCTCCACCTCTTCATACACACTCAGAGCTCCTCCTCTTCATACACACTCAGGGAGTTGAAACTTTTTATCTTTTAAAAAGTGTTTCCCAGTGCTAAACCTGTCATCCTGTCATTTAATTAACATTTTGTTTTTGGTTGATTCTCCTTTAAGGGGGTGTGGCAGGGGGCGTGTCCTATGCCTACATACATTTGTTAGTAGGTGTCCCTTATTCCCATCTCAAAATGTTGGAGGTATACATACACACACAGCACAAGGCCGTGTTCACACCACGAGATGTGTCCTGGGCTGCAGTTCCTCTGAGCTCCACAAGGTGGTGATCTCACTTCTACCCAGACAGGAAGTCTCTATGGAATACAGACAGGAAGTGATGTCAGGTACAGACATTCCATTTGGAAAGACGTAGAGAGAAGACACTGCAGGATCTGGCGTCAGAGGAGGTAATATGTAGATTAACCCCTTCAGGGGGATCAGTTGATGATTAATATATTTTGCTTCCAAAGCTGGCCATACATGGTTCAGTTTTATCGTTCAGAGGTAGGACGCACCCAGGAACAATGATTAAAATCTCCCCATCCAAATGTCCCTCCATCCAGTGTCTATATGTCCTTTGACATCACACTGACCTCACAGCTCCTCCTCCCAATGTCCCTCTATCTTGCTTTTTTTTTCTGATGCTCTTAGGATGTGGGCGGACCCTTGGCATCCTCACTAGCAGAGTGGGACTGTTGGTCCTGCATTGTATGTAATGACGTCATAATACCTGCAACAAGCTTCTAACCTGCTTAGTGTGGGGGTCCTGTGTGGGTGAATTATACCTTTTAAAAAAAAGGGAGACCTGAATGGTGAGGTGAGGAGGATTCTGGTAATAACATTTCATTTTACTATTTGTGTTCAGATTAAGACCCCATTCACACAGGGGCAACACGACTTGCAGGTCGCCTCAGCGAGGCGACCTGCAAATGACTGCCCGGGCGACTTGCAAAACGACTTCTGCATAGAAGTCTATGCAAGTCGCCCCAAGTCGCCCCCGAAGTCGTACAGGAACCTTTTTCTAAGTCGGAGCGACTTGCGTCGCTCCCCTTAGAACGGCTCCATAGTACAGAACTGGAGGCGACTTGTCAGGCGACTAGGTCGCCTGACAAGTCGTCCCTGTGTGAATGGGGTCTTAGAGTTTTCCTCCTGTGAAGTCTGGAGATCATATGACCATCACATTGCCTCCACCTCCCTCCCTGATAGAATAGAGAAATACAAAGAAGATTCTAGAAGTCACCAGAGAGATGATGGAGGAGAGGTGAGCGGTGCTGGGAATTCTGGGACATTATCCAGTAACAGACAAGGGATGTGTCTGGATGGTGACTGTATCATTGTGTGTGTCAGGTTCCTATAAGGTGTCAGGATGTCACTGTCTATTTCTCCATGGAGGAGTGGGAGTATTTAGAAGGACACAAGGATCTCTACAAGGACGTCATGATGGACAATCAGCCGCCCCTCACATCACCGGGTAAGAGGAGACTTTATTGTAAAGGAGAGAGCAGTACGGAGGGTCCACCTAGATCCCCCATCATCTGATAAACACATAGAAACAATGTATTCAGTCAGTGTGTGTGTTTCCTACAGATGGATCCAGTAATGGGAACCCACCAGAGAGATGTCCCCGTCCTCTGTATTCCCGGGATTCCACACAGGAAGATCACACCATCCCTCACCATCATCAGGTAGATGAGGAACAATCACTGATAGTATCATTAGGATCTGTACATTATCTGCATTGTTACCATTGAAGTCATTTTTATTATATATTCAGAGAGGAAACCTGAGAGATTCTAAAGTTGAAGTAAAAGAAGAGATAAAAGAGGAGGATGATGAGGATGGGGTGATGGAGGAGTCAGAGTCTCTAAAAGAACACAAAGATCTGTACCAGGACACCATGGTGGAGTCATCCAGATACAGAAACCCACCAGAGAGATGTCCCCGTCCTCTGTATTCCTGGGATTCCACACAGGAAGATCACATCATCCCTCACCATCATCAGGTAGATGATTGACAATTATTGGTAGTTCTGATTTATACACAGCATGATTATTACAATGAATGTTTTATTATATATTCAGAGTGGAAACCTCGGGGATGATAATATTGATGTTAAAAAAGAGTATAAAGAGGAGGATGAGGAGTATGGAGTGATGGAGGAGTTTTCAGAAGGACACAAGGATATGATGGAGCCACCTAATACCAGGAACCCACCAGAGAGATGTTCCCATCCTCTGTATTCCCGGGATTCCACACGGGAAGGTCACACCATCCCTCACTGTTACCTCAAGGTTGGTGGCACGGAGGTTATTAAACACAGACTCATGGAGACAATGTGTGGATTTTTTTTATGTGATGTCACAATAATAAAGCTTATATTTTACAAATAATAAACGCTTATATTTTACAGATGATATTCTCTCTCATTTTCTTGATTTAGAGTGGAGATCCAATCGATATAGAATTTGAGGTTAAATCAGAAGAAGAAGAGAGGTATGTGAGGGATGATCAGCAGTCTATGGAGGAGGATGGAATAACGGGGACATTTATAGAGGAGGACACTCCTACAGAGATCAGCACAGGTGGGTCATTAACACTAAATACATTCCTCCTCCCATACTGCTCACTAGGGATGAGCCTGATGTTTGTGTTGAACATAAGTTCGACTCGAACATCGGGTGTTCGCCGAATAGCAAACAATTTGGGGTGTTCATGGCAAATTCGAAAGCAGTGGAACACCCTTTAAAAGTCTATAGGAGAAATCAAAAGTGCTAATTTTAAAGGCTAATTTGCATGGTATTGTCCTAAAAAGTGTTTGGGGACCCGGGTCCTGCCCCAGGGGACATGTATCAATGCAAAAAAAAGTTTTAAAATCGGATGTTTTTTCGAGAGCAGTGATTTTAACAATGCTTAAAGTGAAACAATAAAAGTGAAATATTACTTTAAAATTCGTACCTGGGGGGTGTCTATAGTATGCCTGTAAAGTGGCGCATGTTTCCCATGTTTAGAACAGTCCCTGCACAAAATGACATTTCTAAAGGAAAAAAAGTAATTTAAAAGTACTCGCAGCTATAATGTATTGTCGGTCCTGGCAATACAAATAAAAGAAGTCATTGAAAAAAACGGCATGGGATCCCCCCAGTCCATTACCAGGCCCTTTGGATCTGGTATGAATATTATGGGAAACACCGAACCAAAATTTAAAAAAGAAAACTGCGTGGGGGTCCCCCCAAATTCCATACCAGGCCCTTTAGGTCTGGTATGGATTTTAAGGGGAACCCCGCGCCAAAATTAAAAATAAAATGGCGTGGGGGTCCCCCAAAAATTCATACCAGACCCTTATCCGGGCACGCAACCTGGCAGGCCGCAGGAAAAGAGGGGAGATGAGAGAGCACCCCCCCTCCTGAACCATACCAGGCCACATGCCCTCAACATGGGGAGGGTGCTTTGGGGTAACCCCCCAAAGCACCTTGTCCCCATGTTGATGGGGACAAGGGCCTCATCCCCACAACCCTTGCCCGATGGTTGTGGGGGTCTGCGGGCGGGGGCTTATCGGAATCTGGAAGCCCCCTTTTAACAAGGGGACCCCCAGATCCCGGCCTCCCCCCCGTGTGAAATGGTAACAGGGTACAAATGTACCCCTACCATTTCATTAAAAAAGTGTCAAAATGGTACAAATGACAAGACACGGCTTGGGACAAGTCCTTTATTAAAAAATAAAAATGTCCCACAAAGTCCATTCATCTTTTTTCGCTCCGCCGACGGACTGAAAAAACACAAAGCCGCAACCGACCCACCTCCATGGGAGGCACCTGCCGTATGATGCCCACCCCCCTCTGACGCCCCGGGAAAGCCATAGGGAAGTCTCCGTGCATCAGAGGGGGGCGGAGTCTCCCGGGAACGTCACGGTGTGGCCCCGCACTCAGTTATAAAAGAACTGTCAAATCGAAGACGCGTCATACGGCGGGTGCCTCCCATGGAGGCAGGTCGGTCGCGGCTTTGTTTTTGTTTTTTTCTTTTTCGGTCCGTCAGCGGAGAGAGAGAAGATGAATGGACTTCGTGGGACATTTTTATTCTTAAATAAAGGACTTGTTCCAAGCTGTGTCTTGTCATTTGTACCATTTTGACACTTTTTTGTGAAATGGTAGGGGTACAATTGTACCCCGTTACCATTTCACACGGGGGGGAGGCCGGGATCTGGGGGTCCTCTTGTTAAAGGGGGCTTCCAGATTCCGATAAGCCCCCCGCCCGCAGACCCCCACAACCACCAGGCAAGGGTTGTGGGGATGAGACCCTTGTCCCCATCAACATAGGGACAAGGTGCTTTGGGGGCTACCCCAAAGCACCCTCCCCTTGTTGAGGTCATGTGGCCTGGTACAGTTCAGGAGGGGGGGGATCTCTCGCCCCCCCCCCCCTTTTATCTGCGACCTGCCAGGTTGTGTGCTCGGATAACGGTCTGGTATGGATTTTTGGGGGGACCCCCACGGCATTTTTTTTTTTTTACATTTTGGTTTGGGGTTCCCCTTAATATTCATACCAGACCCAAAGGGCCTGATAATGGACTGGGGGGATCCCATGCCGTTTTTTTTTTAATGACTTCTTTTATCTGTATTGCCGGGACCGACAATACATTATAGCCGCGAGTACTTTTAAATGACTTTTTTCCTTTAGAAATGTCATTTTGCTGTCAGACTGTTCTAAACACAGGAAACATGCGCCCCTTTACAGGCATACTATAGACACCCACCAGGTATGAAATTTAAAGGAATATTTCACTGTTATTGTTTCACTTTAAGCATTATTAAAATCACTGCTCCCGAAAAAACGGACATTTTTAAAACTTTTTTTGCATTGATCCATGTCCCCTGGGGCAGGACCAAGGTCCCCAAACACTTTTTATGACAATAACTTGCATATAAGCCTTTAAAATTAGCACTTTTGACTATTCATGTTTGTGTCCCATAGACTTTAACGGTGTTCGCATGTTCGAAAAAATTTTTGCTTGTTCGCATGTTCTGCAAACCGAATCAGGGGGTATTCGGCTCATCCCTACTGCTCACTGATTGGTCCAGAGTAGGGTGGGGACTGGGTGATCTCAGCCTGTAATACCCTGGTCACTTTCCTGAGCTGTGTTCCCCGTCCTGTATTCCTGTAGTTCTCTCGGATAATCTTCCTTCTCTATGCTGCAGACACAATTTATGTATCTAGACTGGATTTATGGAGATTATGGGGTTCAGCTGACAGCAAAATCTTGATTTCATTATATGGATAAGGAAACTTCGGATCGGCAGCACACCCACACAAAAAATAAAGTAGAATGTCTTTATTGAAACATGAATAATAACAAAAAAAGCCCTCAAATTTTCCATTCGTATTTTGCGAGTGGAAAATGAGGGCTGGTGGGGAGGTGAGCACTGCTGGCAGGTAGGGTTGATCGGGAGCCGTTCTCCCAGTGAAGTTGCCTCCGCTCTGCTCGCCGTCACACACAGCCCCACCTCCTCCTGACCCCACGCCTGTGATAGACAGAATGTGGGTCCAATGCTAGGATGTGTTCTGTTTATCACAGGCGCGGGGATCAGGAGGAGGTGGGGCTGTGTGTGACGGCGAGCAGAGTGGAGGCAATTTCAATGTAAGCTGTAACATCGTGCTATACCGCTCGTGACCCCGTGGCTCTCTTCCTCCAGTCATGATCCGGCCACCCTCTCTCTTCCTCCGCCCTGGCGAGGCTGCAATGTTTGGCCAAGTGAGTCTGCAATGGGGGCATTGTTACATAGTAGGTGAGGTTGAAAAAAGACACAAGTCCATCAAGTCCAACCTATGTGTGTGATTATGTGTCAGTATTACATTACGTATCCCTGTATATTGCGGCCATTCAGGTGATTATCTAATAGTTTCTTGAAGCTAACAATGCTCCCCGCTGAGACCACCGCCTGTGGAAGGGAATTCCACATCCTTGCCGCTCTTACAGTAAAGAACCCTCTACGTAGTTTAAGGTTAAACCTCTTTTCTTCTAATTGTAATGAGTGGCCACGAGTCTTATTAAACTCTCTTCTGCGAAAAAGTTTTATCCCTATTGTGGGGTCACCAGTACAGTATTTGTAAATTGAAATCATATCCCCTCTCAAGCGTCTCTTCTCCAGAGAGAATAAGTTCAGTGCTCGCAACCTTTCCTCATAACTAAGATCCTCCAGACCCTTTATTAGCTTTGTTGCCCTTCTTTGTACTCGCTCCATTTCCAGTACATCCCTCCTGAGGACTGGTGCCCAGAACTGGACAGCATACTCCAGGTGCGGGCGGACCAGAGTCTTATAGAGCGGGAGAATTATCGTTTTATCTCTGCAGTTGATCCCCCTTTTAATGCATGCCAATATTCTGTTTGCTTTATTAGCAGCAGCTTGGCATTGCATGCCATTGCTGAGCCTATCATCCACTAGGACCCCCAGGTCCTTTTCCATCCTAGATTCCCCCAGAGGTTCTCCCCCCAGTGTATAGATTGCATTCATATTTTTGCCGCCCAAATGCATTATTTTACATTTTTCTACATTGAACCTCATTTGCCATGTAGTCGCCCACCCCATTAATTTGTTCAGGTCTTTTTGCAAGATTTCCACATCCTGCGGAGAAGTTATTGCCCTGCTTAGCTTAGTATCGTCTGCAAATACAGAGATTGAACTGTTTATCCCATCCTCCAGGTCGTTTATGAACAAATTAAATAGGATTGGTCCCAGCACAGAACCTTGGGGAACCCCACTACCCACCCCTGACCATTCCGAGTACTCCCCGTTTATCACCACCCTCTGAACTCGCCCTTGTAGCCAGCTTTCAATCCATGTACTCACCCTATGGTCCATGCCAACGCACCTTATTTTGTACAGTAAACGTTTATGGGGAACTGTGTCAAATGCTTTTGCAAAATCCAGATACACCACGTCTACGGGCCTTCCTTTATCTAGATGGCAACTCACCTCCTCATAGAAGGTTAATAGATTGGTTTGGCAAGAACGATTCTTCATGAATCCATGCTGATTCCTGCTAATGATATCATTCTTATTACTAAAATCTTGTATATAGTCCCTTATCATCCCCTCCAAGAGTTTACATACTATTGATGTTAGGCTAACTGGTCTGTAATTCCCAGGGATGTTTTTTGGGCCCTTTTTAAATATTGGTGCTACATTGGCTTTTCTCCAATCAGCTGGTACAATTCCAGTCAATAGACTGTCTGTAAAAATTAGGAACAACGGTCTGGCAATCACCTGACTGAGTTCCCTAAGTACCCTCGGATGCAAGCCACCTGGTCCCGGTGATTTATTAATGTTAAGTTTCTCAAGTCTAATTTTAATTCCGTCCTCTGTTAACCATGTAGGTGCTTCCTGTGTTGTGTCATGAGGATAAACACTGCAGTTTTGGTTACTGAAGCCCCCCGATTCACTCGTGAAGACTGAGGAGAAGAATAAATTCAATACCTTTGCCATCTCCCCATCCTTTGTAACCAGATGTCCTTCCTCATTCTTTATGGGGCCAATATGGTCTGTCCTCCCTTTTTTACTGTTTACATACTTAAAGAATTTCTTGGGATTTTTTTTGCTCTCCTCCGCTATGTGTCTTTCATGTTCTATCTTAGCCATCCTAATTGCACCCTTACATTTCTTATTGCATTCTTTATAAAGTCTGAATGCTGAGGATGATCCCTCAACCTTGTATTTTTTGAAGGCCTTCTCCTTTGCTTTTATATGCATTTTTACATTGGAGTTAAGCCATCCAGGATGTTTGTTCGCTCTTTTAAATTTATTACCCAATGGGATACATTGGCTAATGCCCTTATTTAATATGCTCTTAAAGCAAACCCATCTCTCCTCCGTATTCTTTGTTCCTAATATTTTATCCCAATTTATGCCTTTTAGCAAGGTTTGTAGTTTAGGGAAGTTGGCTCTTTTGAAATTCAGTGTCTTTTGTGTTCCCTTCATGTTTCCTATTTGTGTGATTTATACTGAAACTAATTGACCTGTGATCGCTGTTACCTAAATTGCCCCGTATTTCCACATCTGTTATCAGGTCTGTATTGTTGGTAATCAGTAGATCTAGTAAGGTTTTATTTCTAGTTGGTGCGTCTACCATCTGACCCATAAAATTGTCCTGCAAGACACTAAGGAACTGGCGAGCCTTAAATGAATGCGCGGTTCCCTCCGCCCAGTCTATGTCTGGATAATTAAAATCCCCCATTATGATAACACTTCCCATCCTTGCTGCTAATCCAATTTGTGATAGGAGATCCGTCTCCACTTCCTCCCTCAGGTTAGGGGGCAATGGTGGGCACGGTGAGGTTGCTATATAGAATATAATATTTTCTGTGTTTTCAAAATTATCTTTTTTCAACAGGAGATTTTATTGGTTGGTGTTTACAAGTGCTGAGTTTAATCTGATGTATTTTCACCTGTGAATGTCATGTGACTTATGTGTTATAAGAGAGACTGTGGCTTTTTGAAAAACTGGTGGTTTTGACAAAGCACTTCTATAGTGTGAAACGCGTCAACCTACCTGCATTTCCCCTGCCTGTACCCATCCATTGCTTTTATTATTATTCATGTTTAAATAAAGACATTCTATTTTATTTTTTGTGTGGGTGTGCTGCCGATCCGAAGTTTCCTGTTCCATGTTTTCTGCTGCAGTGGCAGGGCGTGCGCCCCACCTCACAGAAGAGACCTTGGCGTGTAACTGATTGTATCACCTGTGAGCAGCGGTCTCTTTCTTTGATTTCATTATAGGTGTTACTAGACTTGGGCACCTGAGATGTGTGCTTTGGGTCTTCTGCCCCATACCCGGGTCTAGTAAGATCTCTGACGGAACAATTCTCCCGGGATTACTTGTTCTGTTGTTTGCTGTCTGTGCCGGGTGGAGGGATATGTCTGTATAGTCTCAGACCCAAGTCACTGAGTGCAGTCTCAGGAGATGGGAGGCAGTGGTGTGGGACCTCTGCAACTTGTCTCATGTAAACATTTAAGCTTCCACTGATTACTGAACACCAATATTATGAGTCCTGACCCTTACACTGTATAATTTATATTGTACGTTACATACTCCTGACCTCTGCACTATATACTCTATGTTGTACATTACATTTTCCTGACCCCTGCACTATATACTCTATGTTGTACATTACATCATTCTGATGCTATAAAATCCTAATTGTTGTATCCTATATATTAAGTTGTACATTACATAGTTCTGACTTCTTTTGCACCCATTTCCTACCAGCTGGACATTTTTATATCTGATGATTTGATTGGAGCACAGACTTTTACATGTTGATAATAATGTGATCACATCCTCAAACTTTGGAACCTTAACCACTTCCGCCCCGGAAGATTTGGCTGCTGAATGACCAGGCCATTCTTTGCGATTCGGCACTGCATCTTTTTAACTGGCAATTGCGCGGTCGTGCGACGTTGTACCCAAACAAAATTGACGCTCTTTTTTTCCCCGCAAATAGAACTTTCCTTTGGTGGTATTTGATCATCTCTGCGGTTTTTATTTTTTGTGCTATAAACAAAAAAAGCGCCAGTTTTGAAAAAAAAAACACAATATTTTGTACTTTTGCTATAATAAATATCCCCATTTTTTTTTTTTTTAAAAAAAGCTAATTTTCTCTAGTCATCTTCCAGGACGGCACACCTGAGAGATGAGGGCTCCTCCCTACAGGAAACACAATCAATCGACAGCTGTTTTAAGTCCCCACTCTTCTCCTTGATCCTCAGTTTTTGATTGTGTTTCTCCCTACACAGCGAAACCGTTTGTTTTTTTCCAAATGACCCAAAACCTGGGGCTGGTGGTCTCCCCCTGGGAGCCGGACCACAAGCTTGAGAAGCCTCTGGGTCTGATAGGATATTCTTGTCCTTCCTGGGGGGTCTCCCTATCTTTTTCTCAGGGGGGCAGCAATTGGAAGAGTCCCCCTGAGAGCTGAAGGACCCTGGTTACAGTGGTGTACCTAGAACTTCATTATCCTGCCTCCCCCTTACCTGTCCATTTAGACAGGGGTGCTGGCACTCAGGTCTTTCCAGGGGGAGCATTCCCCTGACTCCTGGGCCCCTGGTAGCTCGCGTGGGCTGCTGGGGAGGGCGCCGCCTGAACGACCCGCGTTCTTACCCAGAAGGGAAGGCTGAGAGTCAGCAGGAGCAGGCGCCCACATCCTCCTTTCGAGGAGGCACCAGTTCACTACGGTGGATGTCTGCCTAAATCACCTCAGATGGGAATGAGGAATGTACGGTACAGTGCAGGACAGCCTAACCTTGCTGCTCCCTACGGGGACAGCAGTTGGGGGGGCACTTTGGTGGCTATCTTCCTTGCGTGTGGACCATAAGGATGGAAAAGCAAGCCCGGTGGCTGTGGCAAAAGGGGAAGACGACAACGGTGAGTACTTTCCTTTACCTTGGGAATTTAGCTGCAAAATCCCCAATCCCAGCCAGATAGTTTCTGGGCATATGAGATAATCTCCCCTGGGGTTTGGATTCAAATAGCCCAGAAGCTTCTGCTAAAAAAAAACAGCCGCAGCTCCCTCTTACATCAGAGATGCTCTATGGTGGACAAGTGGTGCACAGGAGTGAGTGTGCCTAAACCACCTCAGATGGGAAAGAGGAAGGTAAGGCATTTCTTCCCCTTCCCCCTGTATATACTGAGTGGTGCAGTGCAGGACCTGGGGTCTGCATAACAAAATAGCCCAGAAGCTACTGCTAAAACCACCAGCCACAGCTCCCTCCTTTAGCAGAGACACTGTGGTTATCACAACAGTGCCAGCCTCTCCCTACATACCCGGTTGTGGTACATTAGTAGGGGTGAATATAGCAAAGGGGGTGACCTGGTAGAACAAAGAGTTCCTTACTTGCCAGGTATACCACTGAACAAGTTATTAATGGTGCAATGGTTGAAGGATTCAGGAGTAAGCTCCCCTGGTCAGCAGGTGCATTAGGTTATCTGGCCCTATTAGTCCAGCTGCTAGAAATCTGAAGTTGCTCCAAGATGCTTAAAGGCTGACCTAACTTTCAACGATGTGGCAGGGACCAAGCTTCTGTGTGGCATGGTAGGGGTTCCCTTGTGACAGATCCTCCTTTTGGGGGTTGCTTGCTATGGGTAACTTTTCATAAGCTCCAACCTCCCACTCCACCTTTACATTGTGGTTATATTATATTACAGGAGGAAAGAAAAACCTTTTTGTTGGTTTGGGCTACAGTCCACAAAGTGACAGATCTAAAGGCGATTTACTATAAATCGCTTCCTATATCGATTAAGGATTTTCTGTGCAAACATATGCAAGAGCTAGATAGATACATGATTGCTTAAGGCCTGCAGGTGGCTATTTACCTCCAGGCTAAATTGGTGACCACCTCCTCTGGAGGCTGTCTTAAATTGGTCTCTAGGGCTGGGCTCATTGAGACTTTAGTTGCTGATCAGCCCCACCTGTGTGTGAGCTGGCTAGCGTTTGCTCAGTCTACGGAGGTAAGGTAGGACAACAGCTACTATAGTAAGGTGTCCAACCATTTTAGGATTTGTTTCTTCAGTGGGGGTGAAGTGTTAGTACCTACAGCCCAGGCTTTGCCTATGGATCAAATTGCCCTGTTTGGTTATTTCATAAAGGGATACACCATGACCCCTTCTTGGTTGCACACCAGCAGACCTCAGTAGTGAATGTTTGTCCTTGCTGGTATGTTTTGTGGCATAGCAGAAATACACATTGAGATTGGTGACATCTCTGCTCATAAGGGGTATATTGCTGTACATCAGAAATGCACTGCACTGAAGCTTGTTTGGTGTCCTTTATATCCTAAAGGTACTGCTTTGTTGGGCTACAGATCAGAAAAATACAACAGGGAATGTGGTCTGTACTTTCTGGTCTTGTGCCGCATGGTGGAAATGCACATCATTGAGTCTGGTGACCTCTCTGCTCATATTTGTTATATTGCTGCACATCAGACATACACAAGATTGAGGTCTGTCTGGGGTTTTTATGTCCTGTATTACTGCCTTATTGGTTGCTTATCAGAAAGGCAGTAGTGAAGATTGATGGTAGTACTTATACTGCCTTTGGTAATCGGTGCAGCCCCGCAAAGTGGCGTCGGGCTGAGAGTGCTATTAACGGCAAAGGCTGCCGATTTTAGGCATGCGATTTGACATGTTGAGTCGCATGCCAAATCCCTTCAATATGGATCTGCTATCTCTATTCAGATTGTTATATTGTTGCACATCAGACATATATACTAGATTGACGGTCGTCTGTCTTTTATGTCTTGCATATACTGCCTTATTGACCGCATATCAGAAGAGACACAGCAGTGAAGGTTGATTGTCCTTTTCTGATTGGTTTTTGCTGCTCAGCAGGGAGACACATTGAGGGTGGTTGCGTCTCTGCTCAGTATTGGTATATTACTACACATCAGACATACACATAGATTGGAGATTGTTTGTTTGTGTCCTGTATGTCCTATATTTACTGCCTTATCGGCTGCATATCAGGCACAGCAGTGAGCGATGTCTTTTCTGTTTCTCATTGTTCTACCTTGCTGCTTCTTAGGGATACACAGCAGGGGGTTGTTGGCTGCACTCCTCCAGGGAGATACAGCATTGGGGACCCCTCGCTTGTTCAACCTGAAATTTGCAAGTTTCCCTGCGACCTGTGTAATCTTAAGGTTTGTGGATCCAGAAAGCGGGGACTGCTTGGAGGCGCTGCATTCTGGAGTTGCACAGACACGAATGGTACCCATTGGAAGCCATAGTGTATGACTTTTCTCTTGCGGTCCCAGGTTGCAGGTTGGGTCGCACGGGTGTGGGAGCCCTAAGCTTATCTGTCCCTTCTGGGTGAGGTTTTGCTACACAACAGGAATAGACATCATGGAGTTATTGCCTTACTTTGCAGTACACTAGAAAGATCGCAGCTGTGAAGGCTGTCTGTTTTTTTTTTTTTTTTTTTTTTATGTTGCTGCACAGCAGAAATACTTAACATTGAAGCTTGTTGGTGCTTTCTGTTTCAGATTGCCTTACCTTACTGCACTTCAGGAAAACATAATGCTGCAGGTTGCTTGTGACCTTTCTGTGTTGGTTCTATGTAACGGCACTACAGAACTGCATAACAGAAAAGATTGTCTTGTGTACCATATTATTTTACCCTGTGGCACAGCAGAAATGCACAACATGGGAGTTGTTTTTTTTTCCGTGTTCATATTGATCTTATAACTGTATTTGGTGGTTCGTCATAAATACGCAACATAGAAGTTTGGGTCTTTGTCTTATATTTATGGCCTTGTTTTGCTGTACATCAGTAAAACACCACCATAAAGAGGGTTCCCGTCCTTTCTGTATTTATATCAGTTATGACCTAGCTAGCTGCACTTCAGAAACAAGCAGCATTTAGGGTTTGCGTGCGTCTTAATGTTTTTACATATTGGCCGCACATCAGAAAAGCAGACTGTGAGGATTGTTTATCTACATTGAAGTTCAGATTTGGGTCTCTCCCATGTTTGATATGTTGGTTTAGCTAGCCATACTCGGATACACAACATTATTGTCTATGCTTGTGTCCTTTCTGTCGAAATCTATTCTGCTGTGCCCACAATATATGATTTTTTAATTTGTGATATTAATAATGCATGTATCACCTTTTGCATTTCAGCCCTCTTTTCCGTGGAGGGGCCTGGAGTTCTGGCTGCAGATGTCACATGTCAGAAAGCCTCAGCCCCTTACGTTCAGGGATGCTGGAACCATTTCCTAGGGTTGAAGTTCAGTAGGGTTATAGGACACTGGAGGAAGGCGATAATGAATCACCCTGTTTAGTAAGAACTTGGGAAGTTCTGTTCAGAGGAGTATTATGGCCTGAAGATGAAGTATAAGTGTTAAGGCTAGCCAGTGGCTAGCCTGTATTTGTGGGAGGAGTCTGAGAGGGCTATTTAAGCCTCCTCCTCTGACAGGCCAGGGCTCGTCTGCGTTTCTGGGTTTAGAAGGGGGTGGGGCCGACACGTCACTTCCGGGTCCTTGCTGAGCCACAGTCGGCTGCAAGCATGGTGGCGGTACCTCTCTCGGTGCTCACACCGAGGATTCCGCCTGCCACCCACCTTGTTACCTCTGAGTATATTTCCCCCCCGCTTTTCCCGGTGTTTTGCCGGGGGGCGCGATCGGCCGCTCACAGTTCCTTTCATTCTCCCTGGGTTGGTCCGGCCCGCTTCTCACAGTGTTGGGGGGGGGGGCGGGTGTTCGCTGCCCGCCTCCTCTCCGTGCACATCTAGCTCCATGAGGGAGCCGCCTGCCGGGGGGTGGATGATCGGACGCCAGCTCCTCTCTCCACATGAACATCTGCTTCATGTGGGAGCTGCCAGCTTCTCTGGGTGTTCGCCGCCGGCCTCCTCTCCCCGTACACATCCAGCTCCACGAAGGAGCCGCCGGGGGGGGGGGGGGGTGTGATCGGCCGCCCAGCAGCTACTTTTTTCCTGGGCAGTTCCAGCAAAAGGGGGGCCTTCCCACAGTGTTCCCGCCCGCTTCTCCTGGCGTTCCGCCGGGGGGGTTGTCAGCCGCCCACCAGCTCCTCTCTCCCCATGCAGATCTAGCTCCACGAGGGAGCCGCCCGCCGGGGGGGGGGTGATCGTCCGCCCCCCCTGCAGCTCCTCTCTCCCCATGCACATCTTGCGCCATGGGAGTTGCTCTTCTGCTTCTCTGGGTGTTTAAATGGGGGGTGATCAGCTGGCCACCTGCTCCTCTCCTCATGTGGCTCCACGAGGGGGGCGCCCGCCCGTTTCTCCCGGTACTCACATGGGGGGATGCCTGCCTGCTCCTCTCTCTCCCCACAATTGGTATCACTGCAAGCCCAGTCACAGAGGACATCAGACCTGCACACAGCAGTCATGGCAACGGCTAGTCGTGAGGTGAAGGGTTGGTGGTGGCTTGCAGTAGATGTACCATGCTGGATTGTTTATCATTCATTATCATCAATTTTCATCATGGTTTTAGTCGCATGTCATTCCCAAGCTTACATAAGGGCTCATTCATTGTCAGCAGGGCTTGGCAAGACAGGGAGGATGTAATCCACATACATTGCTGCTTTTACTTGGTTTTTGTGTTTTTCTTGGTCAGTGTTTCCATCATAGCGTTTCTGCCCCTGTCATTGCATTGTTCTGTCATAGCGTTCTGTCCAGCGTTTCTATAATAGAATTCTGCCCCGGCGTTTCTGTCATAGCGTTCTGCCCCGGCGTTTCTGTCATAGCGTTCTGCCCCGGCGTTTCTGTCATAGCGTTCTGCCTCGGCGTTTCGGCCATAGCGTTCTGCCCCGGCATTTCTGTCATAGCGTTCTAGCCCGGCGTTTCTGTCATAGCATTCTGGCAAGACAGGGAGGATGTAATCCACACACATTGCTGCTTTTACTTGGTTATTGTGTTTTTCTTGGTCAGTGTTTCTATCATAGCGTTTCTGCCCCAGGAGTTCTGTCATTGCATTGTTCTGCCCCAGCGTTTCTGTCATAGCGTTCTGGCCTGGCGTTTCTGTCAGCGTTTCTGTCATGGCATTTCTGCCCCGGCTTTTCTGTCATGGCGTTTCTGCCCCAGCTTTTCTGTCATGGCATTTCTGCCCCAGCTTTTCTGTCATGGCATTTCTGCCTCAGCTTTTCTGTCATGGCATTTCTGCCTCAGCTTTTCTGTCATAGCGTTCTGCCCCAGCTTTTCTGTCATAGCGTTCTGCCCCAGCTTTTCTGTCATAGCGTTCTGCCCCAGCTTTTCTGTCATGGCGTTTCTGCCCCAGGATTTTTGTCACAGCGTTTCTGCCCCAGGATTTTTGGCACAGCGTTTCTGCCCCAGGATTTCTGTCATGGCGTTTTTCTGTCATGGTGTTCTGCCCCAGCATTTCTGTCTCAGCGTTCAGTCTTGGCATTTTGTTCATAGAATTTCTTTCTTTCTGGCTCAGGATTTCTGGCATTGCATTTCTGCCTTAGCGTTCTGTCTTTGCGTTTCTGCCCCAGGATTTCTGTCATGGCATTTCTGCCCCAGGATTTCTGTCATTACATTTCTGCTTCAGCATTCAAGTATCAGCGTTTCTGTCATAGCGTTTCTGCCCCAGGATTTCTGTCATTTCATTTCTGCCTCAGCGTTCAGTTTCAGCATTGCTGTCATAGCGTTGCTGTCCCTGCGTTTCTGCCCCAGGATTTCTGTCATTTCATTTCTGCCTTAGCGTTCAGTTTCAGCATTGCTGTCATAGCAAAAAAGAAAAAAAATTTTAAAAAAATCTGTCCGTGCGTTTTCTGTCATAGAGTTTCTGCTTCAGCGTTCAGTCTCAGCATTTCTGTCCGTAAGCGTTTTCTGTCATTCCGTCACTGTCCTTGCGTTTCTGCCCCAGGATTTCTGTCATAACGTTTCTGCCACAGCATTCAGTCTCAGCATTTCTGTCATAGCGTTTCAGGCTCGGGGTTTCAGCCATCATCGTTTCTCAGAGGGGCATTGTTCAGTCACGGCATACTCCAGTAGCTGTTTTCATCTTTGTCGTTTGTCATGTCTCATCGTATCTTTGTTCATGTTTGTACCTGGGTCAGTTAGCTAGGGCTCACATGTCAGAATCTGTCACATCTACAGATCCATACGGGCTGACGTTTCGTTTGTTAATGATTGTTGACCACAATCTTCTCGCCCATATACCATACGTCATACGATGCACGTTCATTCACCACACCTGTACAATCACCCACCATGGTCTGTGGGTACACCAGCCCTGAGTTTTCAGTTTAATTACCTGTCTGCCAGGTTACTCTGGCTTACTTACCATTCACACGGGGGGGGGATCCGTCAGCAGGTTCATTCACGCGCAGTGGTCTTGACATTTCTGCTCCTGTTCTCATACTTGGGTAGGCACAGAGGGGCGTTGTTGTTCTCATGTCTTGTCTGTCATTTCTCTTGTTCGTGTTCTCAGGTTGGGCTGTGTTGGCATCCATCATCCCTTTGTTGGTCCTTAAGTGGTAGGTTTGGGCAAACGTCGTCATGATTCTGGATTCCACTCTTTGCTTTGATCTCTGGGCTAGGATGTGGCCTGGAAGACTGTGCAGGGATGTCAGTCCAGTCATTTTTTCCATTCCCCAGCCAGTTCCAGGTAGGGGGGTTTCAGTCACTTTGGGTATGACTGTTTCAGGCCATGGGACTCATTTCCCCGGGGTGGAGTCTGGCCCACCTTCCTCGGTTCAGGATTCAGACTCGCTTGCCAGGTCAAAGGCTGAAGCATGACCGGAATCAAATCGGGTGGGACCAGTATTCTGTGTCTGGCTTGGTTTCGCCATGTTGACAATGGATGAGGCCCATGCAATAAGCAACTACTCCATCACATCCTTCAGGTATTTAGCATTTTGAACTCCTGCCAATTGTCTTTTGGCACTCACCCTTGCACTTTCCCTTACCAGTATGGGTAGGTCAGGGCTTGGGGGGGGGGGGTCACTGAGTAATTCTCTGGTGTCCTGTCAAAGTTTCGATCTTCTCGGCTATCATTTTGCAGGGGCTCCTCAGGACAGCCATTGCTCCCCTTCCTCCACGTATCCTCTCATTCACAAGCAGTTCATTCTCATGTCTGGGTCGTTTCAGGCTTCATCCAATCGTTCACGGGACGTTTAGTTGGGTTCTGGGTAGCTTCACGCGTTCTATAGGGGGTTCGGTCTCATCACCAAGTCAGGAGTCGGGGGAAGTTTCTCCTGTCATAGTGGATACTTATCGGATATATTGTTGCCATCCGGGCACGCTCTTCTCCACTTGATGGATTCTCACCTTCCCTTCTTCACCTAAATTTGTGTCTTTTTGCCCTCTTTTCAGGCATACTGACCAATCAGGCCAAGGCACACCTCAGGCCTTGGTGCTTAGGAGTATCACTTTCTCACTCGAAGACTCTGACTACAAGTGTTAAGGCTAGCCAGTGGCTAGCCTGTATTTGTGGGAGGAGTCTGAGAGGGCTATTTAAGCCTCCTCCTCTGACAGGCCAGGGCTCGTCGGCGTTTCTGGGTTCCCACCCACCCATTTCCCCCAATCTTCATACTTGCTCACAATACTTTTCTTACATTCAGGGTATGCCCTCTTTTCAGGCATACTGACCAATCAGGCCAAGGCACACCTCAGGCCTTGGTGCTTAGGAGTATCACTTTCTCACTCGAAGACTCTGACTACAAAGATGTATACCTGACCGAATAAGTTACGGCTCGGTGCATGGCCTTCATTTCGCCCTTCTAGCAGAACTAGATGTAGCAATATGAGTCTTCTATTCCTGCTATGGACTTTATTCTCCTGAAGTAGGCACTCAGGCGTAAGTAAAGCCACAGATTAGGCAGGCCTTAAACCCAGGGATCAAGCCTCGGTTAATCTATTACCCTTAAGCAGGTTTACCTTTAGTCTTTGCTGACGTAAAGATAAAAATGAACAAAAAAGGTTGTCTGTTAGGGGCCACCCTTTTTTTTTTTTTGCAGTTTTAATTCCCTGAACAGGGTAGTGTTAAGACAGGCCCCCTTATTTATCAATGTAGTGTCCTTGTCTTACAACACAGGTCTCCGATTAATCTTTAGGGGTTCTAAGTAGCACCTACAGGCACAATAGGCCATGGTTGTTAGATGTGTGAGAAAGGCAACATTGCTAACCTACAAGTTTAACATGTTTTCTGATTCCATCTTTAGGAGCCCACTCCACCTAGATCCTGCATCCGAAGCGGAGAAGGCAGGGACATCGGTGGAGTAGACTTGCAGATCAGCCGCATGATCCAGCTAAGATACCTTCATCAAGCATATGAAGTGGAGGTAAAACTCACTGCAGAACCGAGGTTCGCCAAGAGGGTCTTGCAGTGGCCCCACCCTAAGGTAGGCCTGAGGTACTTGATTTTCCTCTCAGGTGTGCCGTCCTGGAAGATGACTAGAGAAAATTGACAGTTACTTACCGGTAACTGTTTTTCTAGGATATCTTCCAGGACAGCAGGCCTACTTCCTGCCCGTTGGAGGGAAAATTGTAGAACACTAGAAGGTGAGTGCCTATGAGGAATGATTTCCCTTGTGAACCAGGTTCAGGAGTTACTTCTCTACAAACTGAGGATCAAGGGGAAGGGTGGGGACTTAAAACAGCTGTTGATTGATTGTGTTTCCTGTAGGGAGGAGCCTCTTATCTCTCAGGTGTGCCGTCCTGGAAGATATCCTAGAAAAACAGTTACCGGTTGGTAACTGTAAATTTTTTCCTCAGTTTAGGTTGACATGTATTCTTCTACATATTTTTGGTAATAAAAGTTGCAATAAGCGTATAGTGATTGGTTTGTGCAAAAGTTATAGCATTTATGGTATTTTTAGTATTTTTTTTTTTTTTTTACTAGTAATGGCGGTGAGCAGTGATGTTTACACACACACGCCCCTGTTCTGGCTCTCGTGTCCACGATCGCGCATGGCCAGCGGTCATCAGCACCCCTGCAGCGCAGAGGGTGCGCACCTGCTATCCCGCTTAAGGGAGCTGACGTAGAGCTACGACAGTTTGCAGGATCTTGCCGACCTGCCGCAGTAATAATGACAAGTGGTTAAACAGAAAGTGATAATGAGGGAGGAGTCAATAACCCAATGATGGTGGTCTTCAGGATCAATCCAGTCTTCATCTTGGTTGTTCTCCCCCCATCCTCACTCTCTCACCACTCAGCCCCGCTGTTATTCATAACTAAATCATGGACTAAATAAGGAAGTGCAGGACTTCTTGTGTTGGGAAGATGGCAATGAGTGATAGAGGGGGTGGGGACACTCGTCCTATATTCCCCTCATCACTCTCACTCCTATAAAAGACAGTTCTCGTTGTTTCCTCACTCTCTGAATAAGGTCCATGAATAAAGAAATGAACTGGTAGGAGATCAGAGGACCCATTGACTAGTTACCTTGAGGGTGGAATTGTAAGATCCTCAGAGACAAAGCTGCCTGATGTGGGTGGAGTCCTAGTTTAGGGGATCCAATCTGCTCATGTCTAATAATAATCTTTTTATTTCTATTTTAGTAGATGGACGGGAGATGAGGAAAACCTCAGAGGATTGTCTCACTTTGTCTCCAGACTGTAAAGTAGAAGATGAGGATATCACACAGTATAGTCCAGGAGAAAACCCGACTACCTCAAATGTCCATCCGACACCACACAGTGTAGATGGACCGCCGTATTCCTCTTATCCTGAGGAACCTCAGACTGTGAGGAACGGTGCCGTCCTTCCAACAAATAAGAGCTTTTGCTGTACTGAGTGCGGGAAGTGTTTCCGTTTAAAATCTTATCTTAATGTGCATAAAAAAATTCACACAGGAGAAAAGCCGTATTCCTGTCCTGAGTGCGGGAAATGTTTTTCAATGAAGTCCATTCTTTACAAACATCAGAGATCTCACACAGGGGAGAAGCCATATTCCTGTCCTGAGTGCGGGAAATGTTTTATAAAAAAATCATGCCTTGTCATACATCAGAGATCTCATACTGGGGAAAAGCCGTATTCCTGTCCTGAGTGCGGGAAATGTTTTTCAGTCATGTCCAGTCTTTACACACATCAGAGATCTCACACAGGGGTGAAGCCGTATTCCTGTCCTGAGTGCGGGAAATGTTTTTCAGAGAAGTCCAATCTTTACAAACATCAGAGATCTCACACTGGGGAGAAGCCGCATTCCTGTCCTGAGTGCGGGAAATGTTTTTCACAGAAGGTCAGTCTTATCACACATCAGAGATCTCACACGGGAGAGAAACCGTATTCCTGTCCTGAGTGTGGGAAATGTTTTGCAAAGAAATCCAATCTTTACAACCATCAGAGATCTCACACTGGGGAGAAGCCGTATTCCTGTCCTGAGTGTGGGAAATGTTTTTCACAGAAGTCCCATCTTTCCACACATCAAAGATCTCACACAGGGGAGAAGCCACTTTCCTGTCCTGAGGATGGTAAATGTTTTTCAAATAAGTCCAATCTTTACAGACATCAGAGATTGCACATGGAAGAAAAGCCATATTCGTGTCCTGAGTGCAGGAAACGTTTTTCACGGAAGTTCAATCTTTACAGACATCAGAGATCTCACACAGGGGAGAAACCACTTTCCTGTCCTGAGTGAGAGAATTGTTCCTCACTGAAGTCCTATCTTCGTGTATATTAGGGATCCCACACAACCCTCAAGGTGTATTAAAGTAAATATACAAAAAACACCAAGCGCAATAATGTTCTAGCGTGACATATACAATCAAATAAGTGTAAATCAAATGTATGTGAATGCACGTGCAATTAATTAAATAAAAAATAAATAAAAAAAATTTGTTGGATTGACAATGATATCAAGCTGCTATCAATTATATAGTGGTCAGAATCCCCTAAAAATGAAAGCATATAACATAGATTGATGCGCTCTGATTCAAAGTTCAATCAATGTGAGAAAAGAATTTTTTGTGCTAAAAAACCAATGTGAAAAAAATTGCTACCAAATCACTAAAAAATCGCATATATATAGAATCGCAAATATATGAAAAAATCGCAAATATTTAAAAACTGTGTTCCTCCAGTTCTATAAATCCACTGGAAGTGGTGCGATATCTCCAATGTAAACTAAGCAACAATTGTGTATAGATATACTAAAAATGCGTTTGCAAATAGTAATCAATTCAAATTAGTGCCAATAAATAAATAAATAAGTTAGATATATTCCCTGTGATAAGTGTTGAATCCTCCGTAATAAAAAAATAAATAAATGATATGCTTATAAAGGTGCAATATATATATACAATTGATGAGTATAAATAGATAGATATATAGTGCCAATAGAATCTGATTAAATATAGATGATTACATTCATGAGATAGGATAAGTAACAGGTGGCAGTTCAATCCTCAGTAATCTGGGATATCAAGTGGTTTTATGTAAAATAAACAGAGAAAACATTGCGCAATATTGTTACAATAAAAGTTCACAGGCAAAACAGCACAGTGATACACTCATGTGTGCCTGACTTGTTTTAGGCATGCAGATAGGCATATCTCAGCTGGCTTGTAAGGACAAGGCTTGCTACGCAAGCTGCTGCTGCTTGATACAATGTATTCAACAGACTGTGTCCTAGGCTCCTCCCAAGCGTTGCATCACTGACACGTGTCAGTGATGCAACGCGTGGGAGGAGCCTAGGACACAGTCTGCTGAATACATTGTATCAAGCAGCAGCAGCTTGCGTAGCAAGCCTTGTCCTTACAAGCCAGCTGAGATCTGCCTATCTGCTTATCTGCATGCCTAAAACAAGTCAGGCACACGTGAGTGTATCACTGTGCTGTTTTGCCTGTGAACTTTTATTGTAACAATATTGCGCAATGTTTTCTCTCTTTGTTTATTTTACATAAAACCACTTGATACTGAGAAAATTACCATTCATTGTGGCTGTGGAAGAAATAGCTCAGAGGGTGAACAAATAAGTACTGCAGGAATCCAGATATCCCAGATTACTGAGGATTGAACTGTCGCCTGTTACTTATCCTATCTCATGAATGTAATCATCTATATTTAATCAGATTCTATTGGCACTATTTATCTATTTATACTCATCAATTGTATATATATTGCACCTTTATAAGCATATCATTTATTTATTTTTTATTACGGAGGATTCAACACTTATCACAGGGAATATATCTAATTTATTTATTTATTGGCACTAATTTGGATTGATTACTATTTGCAAACGCATTTTTAGTATATCTATACACAATTGTTGCTTAGTTTACTTTGGAGATATCGCACCACTTACAGTGGATTTGTAGAACTGGAGGAACACAGTTTTTAAATATTTGCGATTTTTTTCATATATTTGCGATTCTATATATATGCAATTTGGTAGCAATTTTTTTCACATTGGTTTTTTTAGCACAAAAAATTATTTTCTCACATTGATTGAACTTTGTATCAGAGCGCATCAATCTATGTTATATGCCTCAAGGTGTATTAGTGCCTTGAGTGCGGGAAACGTTTTCTATATGAATGTTGCTGGACATCACAGCTCTCATGTGGGGAAGAAGCACACCCTGATGTACACCTCAGATATACTCCATGGCTGATCTTCATTATGTAAGAAACAGTTCCAGGGATGTGGACACAAAATGTGGAAAAAAAAATACTTGTCCAAGGGACTAGATCGGGGTCCCAATCTCCTTGTCCCTTATGACAATCTCCTTGTCCTGATAAAATAAAAATAATTTTTACCAAACCGTATATAAATCTGAGGTGCTTTTAGGAATGTCGGGGGCTTTTATAACTTGGGTGCTCAGTACAAGTGCATGCTAAGAAGACAAATCACGCTCCGGTGTCTGCTCTGTTACAGGAAAAGTTCACCTTTTTTAAAAAAAATAATAAATGCACATTTTCTGCAGGTAAATAAATGTTAATTTACTATTTTTTCTTTAAGATTCTGGAAAGCATTGCAGCCATTATGTGCTGATGGCTGGTGCTATGCAGGACTCCTGCAGACTGTCCGTGTAATCTGTCTGTCTGTACATTATACGGGAAGGCAGTTACAGTGACAGGAAGAACAAATCATCTACCAGAGAGCTCAGCAGTGGTGTGGGAGTTCACTGAAAACTACAAGCCGACATTTGCAAAGGACAGATCTCTGTGAATGAATGGCATGGCCGCGCTCTTTTCATAAAGTGACAGCTGGTACAGGGAACTTCTCCCCGCATTGCTGTCACACAGAGGGCTCAGATCGCTGAGTTACTATAGGAACATGTAACATCTTCCCAAATGGGAACATATCCTTTAACCCTTTCACTGCCAGAGCTGTTTTTGTTGTTTTTTTTTTTTTCCACACATGTTTGGACCTGAAGATTACTTAAAACCACCAAAAAATGATATTTTTTCTGAAAGCGGACACCCTAGAGCAGGGATATGCAATTAGCGGACCTCCAGCTGTTGCAAAACTACAGGTCCCATCATGCCTCTGCCTCTGGGTTTCATGTTTGTGGCTATCAGAGCCTTGCTATGCCTCATGGGACTTGTAGTTCTGCAACAGCTGGAGGTCCACAAATTGCATATCCCTGCCCTAGAGAATAAAACAGTGGTCGTTCCAATTTTTTTATGTTACACTATATTACCGCAAAAGTCTAAGAAACACAAAATAATCAGTAAAAAACACACAGTTCATTTTATTGGGCAAAAAAATGCAATAATGTGCCCAATATTTTGGTAAAATATAAAAGCTTAGGTCACAC
Source organism: Lithobates septentrionalis (assembly GCA_037952835.1). Classification (NCBI taxonomy): domain Eukaryota; kingdom Metazoa; phylum Chordata; class Amphibia; order Anura; family Ranidae; genus Lithobates; species Lithobates septentrionalis. The sequence continues at coordinate 3,504,048 of JBBDGP010000047.1, read as the reverse complement.
TGAGTAAATAGATACCCAAAATGTCAAACCTGAAATTTGTGTGCGCCTGTAAAATGGTGAAAGACTTCAGTACTGTTAGATGTGACTTCTAAATAAGTCACTTTATGTTTATATTGCTTTGTCAAATCTTAAACCTTAAAGGAATAAACACGGACTCAAAATGTCTGTGTCTCGTTCCACGGTCTATGAAAGCCCGTAGTGAGAGATAACTGTCCTGTTTTATTGATATTATTTATAAGGTTTTTGTTACATGACGTAAATATCGAAGTTCAGTTTACATTTCGACTAATAAAGAGGTGTTTCCAACAGATAATTCCTTATCAGCAATAAAATGATACAATAAAAACAGTTTCATCGAGAATATGTGTCGGCAAATAAAGGTTAATTACATAGCAGCTGCAAAGCAGGCTAAGATTATTATTTTCATCAACAGAATTACACGTAGGCATTAGTTTTACACGTAGGCATTAGTAAGAACTCTGAATCAAATCCCTAACCCTATCAATTTCCCCCTTTGACATCATCCTCTCCTTCCCCCTGGGTCCTCATGAATAAGTTCTAGTCAGTTTTCCCCAGAGTGCTTTCCCTGACCGCGAGTTGTCAGAGGGGTAAAACCCATCTCCCTAGGTATTACTAACATCTTAAATTCAAGAAGAGGAGTTTTGTAGGAGTGGGTGATGTCAATACACATTGATTAGTATGCCCTGTCTATTCTCCTAATTTTCCTATTTATTTTCCTGTATACACAAATATTTGTGATTGTAAGTGATATTAATATTAGAATAATAATTACCATTGGACTTAACAACCAGTGAAAGGTACTGGTTGCGGTAGAAGACATTCCACTAAATATATCCCACCAATGTGGTGCAGTATCCTGTTGTATCTGTGATGAAAGATGCACTAGTCTACCTTTGTCAATAATTGCGGATACGAGGTTATTCTGTAGGGTATGTTCTAGTGTTTCTATGTGTTGTCTTAACAACTCTGATTGTTCCAAAACCTGTTTTAGTGGGTCTAAAGAAATTATAAAGGGTGTAGTGTCAGTGAGATTATGTACCTCATAGACTGAAGAAAATATCTTATCTGCGTCTGGTTCAAAAAGATATGTGTCGTTACCCCATTGTAATACTTTAATCTTCTTTATACATCCCGCAAACTGCGCCGATTTATTTAGCGCTGACATGGTGCGGTTATCATTAGTAATAATACAAATATGCTGGGGTCCTATTTCTATGAATCTATTGTTCACATTTATCGGTGTTCTTTGCATTTTGCATATGCTAGTTTGATATTTTAACAAGCAAGGTTCATATACTGAGGAACTTCTGCCACACACCATTCCCTTATTAGTTCCTTCACATAGAGTTAAATCATGGGTTCTGTTTCCTTTATCTACATATTTCCCATATATTTCTGGATACCAAAACTCATCTTTAATTACTAGTGGCATGACCACTATTTTACACATTTCCATTACATCTTCTACCCGATATGCCTCAAACCTTCCTACACACCATTTATCCTCACATTCTATTTTATCCCCTTTTACTTGGAACCATACACCATCGTCAGTTAAACCTTTAAAATATTTCATCCAGGTATGATAATTTCCCAACTGTAGTTCAGTCCTGGCTCTATTTATTTGTATATGATAGGATAAGAGGTTAAAAGAGCACTGTGTGAAATTTATAAATTGTTGACTTTGATTCCATAGTTGAAGCTCTGCTCCTATCGTGTGATTTATTAACCCTCCCAAAAATTGTAATATGGATATTTCTTGCAGTTGGGTTTCAAAAGTGGTGGGTAACCATTTACTTGTAATAGTCAAGCTGTCAGCTATGTGTCCCCCTGCATGCTTCCACCTGTTGTTCATTTCCTCTATCTCGACCGAGTTTAAAATTCCCATCCCTGTACCTGTCAATCCCAATAGTGTGTCGTACCATTCTCGTTTATACCTACACTCCGGTATCAGGGGAAAGGTGATATTGAATTTTATTTTTGTTTTCTGTTGTGATGTTGATACATTTATACAAGTGTTTGGTACGGGTGTTAATATGGAAGATTCAATTGTTGGCGTTACTTCTTCCTCCATTTGTATGTGAAACCCATAGGATGATGCATACCAATACCACCCATCAACTCTCTCTTCCCTCCACCAAGATGCACAGAGGAAAGTACTGGATTGATTAACGGTAATATCTTTCAGATTAAACATCCGTTCTGATATATTCTCTCCCCCTGCCATTGTTGTTAGTATTTGGTACATTTGTCCCACTACCCGTTCCCGGGCTTGTTTCCACGTCTGTGAAAGGGATATTTTATGGCACCTATGATTCTTACTATTGTTAAAAGGAAAACCCATATTATCATTCCACTGGAAAGTTATAGTTACTTCTGAGAGGGGGTCTGCTTGTATCCATGCTATACCCTTATCTTCATGAAACGGTTGCCTATGTCCTTTGACAGTATAATTACCCACAGTATAATCCTTATTTATCTCGTATCCCGAAACATTTGCTACTTTAGGATCATCTATACTCCATTTAAAAGTCATTGTTTCTTTTACATTAAGTACATTGATACCAGGAGTCCAAGCATACACTTGCAGAATGGCAAGTTTAAACACACTATAGAAAAGCAAAGACTTCATGATGACGTTTTCTCAGGTTGCTTCTTGCAGTGTGATGCGTGTATCCAGGTTGGCTTTCCCTCCAGCTTTACTGAAGTGGCTGTGGTCAAGAGTACTTGATAAGGACCTTCGAACCTGGGTTCCAATGACTTTCTGGTGTGTTTCTTTACATATACATAATCCCCTGGTAGCAGCGTATGTGTACCTGTTATTGAGTTAGGGTCTGGAAGAGAAGAATACACACTTTTGTGGATCTTGGTTAGACGTTGTTGTAATTGTATCACATATGCAGTCAAACTATCACATTGCAATTGCATACTCTGTGGAAAGTATAAACCTAATCTAGGTGCATTCCCAAAAAGTATTTCATATGGGGATAATCCTGTTTTCCCTGTAGGGGTATACCTTATAGAGAATAAAGCCAAAGGCAGACATTCTGGCCATGGCTTGTTTAACTCTTGCATTGCCTTTTGTATTTTTAACTTTATTGTCCCATTTACTCTTTCCACTGATCCTGAACTCTGTGGGTGGTAAGGGGTGTGAAAACTTTGTTGAACCCCTAACATGGTCATTACATTCTGCATGATTTCTCCTGTAAAGTGTGTTCCCCTATCTGATTCTATGGTTTCAGGAAGACCAAATCTAGGTATTAACTCAGTGATCAGTTTCTTTGCTGTGGCTTTTGCTGTAGCTGATTTTACTGGATAACCTTCAGGCCAACCTGAGAATAAATCGATGCACACGAGAACAAACTCAAAGGGGCCGCTCTTAGGCATTTGTATGTAGTCAATCTGCAGTCTCTGGAAGGGGTATTGGGCCCGGACCTGGTGTTTACGTGGGGTTTTTACTCTCTGTCCTGGATTATTCAGGAGACAGATTTGGCAGGCTGCACAGTAGTTTCTTGCAGTACTACTGAATCCAGGGGCGAGCCATCCTTGGTTCACAATCCTATACATGGAATTGGAACTGACGTGTGTGGGTAGGTGAACTGCCGCTGCCATTGCTGGGTACAGAGAGGCAGGCAGGCATATTTTGCCCCCTTCCCTCCATACATTGTCAAGGTCTGGTGCTGCTCCCATTCTGACCCACTTATCTTTCTCGCTCTCCCCTGCTTGCTCCTGTAATTTACTCAGCTGCTGCCATGTTGGTTCTGGGATACTCACCTCTACCGCTGCTAAGGTCTCAGGGCTTCCTTCCCCTAGAGCTGCCTGTTTTGCAGTCAAATCTGCAAATGCATTTCCTTTTGCCTCAATTGTTTTTGCGCTCGTGTGTGCCGCTATCTTCATGATGGCCACTCGTTTAACCTTTTGAAGATTGTTCAGGACTCTCTTAATCCCTTCTCCATGTTTTACAGGTGTACCTGCTGCTGTCAGATAACCTCTAGCCTTCCATATATGGCCATAATCGTGCGCTACACCATAAGCGTAGGCAGAGTCAGTGTAAATATTCCCTTCTTGTCCTTTTAAGTATTCTAGGGCTTGTTCTAAAGCTTTTAATTCTGCTTCTTGTGCTGACATGTGGGCTGGTAAGGGCTGTGCGTCAATCACCTGCGTATCAGTCACTACGGCATACCCTGTGTGATATTTACCCTTGTCATCAGCAAACCTACTGCCATCTATGTACAAAGTGTGCTCAGCGTTTAAAATTGGTGTGTCTGTAACGTGTGGGAATCCCATTGTCTCCATGAACTGTTCCATGAGCTGAAAACAATCATGTTCACCTACTTCTCGGAACAAAAGAGTGTCAGGTTCCCCATTTCCTTTCTCACTAGTACTATTATTCCCCCTTGCCAAATCTGGTGACTGAAGAAGAGGCAAAAAGGTGGCCAAATTTAAGGTTGTACAGCGCTGAAAAGTGACATTTGGAGGTAAAAGTAAAGTACACTGTAGCCTCAATTGCCTAGCCATGGAAATGTGTTTGGGCTGTACCTGAGACAAGATTGCATGTATGTCATGTGTGGTATGCACTACAACCGGATTGTCTAGAACAATCTCTGATGACTTATCTATGATAATTGACACTGCAGCTACCGCCCGTACACAGGACGGTGAACCTCTAGACACTGGATCTAGTGCTGCTGAAAAGTAAGCGATTGGTCTTTGTTTTACATGTGCCTGTGTCAGTACCCCTGTGGCGTGTCCAGTGATCTCAGCAACGTATAGATTGAATTTCTTAGTATAATCAGGAATACCAATGGCCGGGGCAGAAATCAACAGCTTTTTTAAAGTGACAAATGACTCATAAGCTACTTCTGTAAGCACATACGGTACAATTTTCAAACAATCGTATAATGGCTGCATCAAAGCGCTAGCATGTGGTATCCACTGTCTACAATATGACACAATACCTAAAAACATACGCAATTGTTTGAAATTCCGTGGGGGTAACATTCCCTTTATCACTTGAACCCTCTCCTCAGTGAGATGTCTTGTACCCTGTGATATACAATGTCCCAGAAAGATTACCTTTTCCTGACACATTTGTAATTTGTTCCTATTAACCTTGCAACCTTTTTCTGCTAGAAATCGCAACAAATTAAGGGTGGTATCCAAACAAGTTTCCTTGTCCGGGCAGCATAACAATAAGTCATCCACATATTGTAGCAATACACAAGAATCTGGTGGTACCCATTCTCCCAACACCGTTTGCAATGCTTGTGAATACAAGGTAGGTGAATGCGCCATACCCTGAGGTAGGCGTGTCCAGGTTAGTTGCCGATTTTTTTATTGAAAATGCGAACCATAGTTGGCATTCTTCAGCAAGTGTGACAGAAAAGAAAGCATTCGCTAAATCTATAACCGTAAAGTACATACTAGTTGAGGGTATTTGTGACAGTAACGTATGTGGATTGGGTACTAAAGGTGTCATTGGGGCTAGTATTTTGTTGATTGCTCTGAGGTCTTGGACCATCCTATACTTAACCGGACTACCGGCTACTGATTTCTTTTTGACCGGGTACAAAGGAGTATTTGCCGGTGATTTTACTTCTTTTAGAACTCCACTTTTTAAGAAGGATTGGACCTGCATTTCAATGGCTGCCTCTTGGGGTGCACTGAGTGGATACTGTTTTTGTTGGGGTAGCACCGCTCCTGGAATCAGCTGTAGGGTAACCGGAGGTACGGGCAAAAGTCCAACATCCGCTGGATGCTTTTCCCATAGTTCTTCCGGAAGGGAGGACAAGACCTGATCCAAATCTGGAGGTGGTGGACCGGACAGTTCAGATTCCTCCTCCAGGTATTGTATCAGATTACACATCTCCATGTGTTCTTGATCATCCCCTATAGCTAAGGTGACAGTGCCATCGGGGTGATAGGTAATGTTAGCTCCTATTTTCTGTAAAATGTCAGCTCCTAGTAAGTTAGTGGGGGCTCCTCTAGATACTAGAAAGCGTGAAAGGAACATATGGTTCCCTATTTTAACTTTTAAGGGTTTTGTGAGCGGGGCGTCTGCTAAAATGCCATCATATCCAGTTATTAATAAAGTGTCAGGTGACTCTTGCTCAGGGAGTAATTCAGAATCAGAAAGTAACGAGCGTGAAGCGCCTGTGTCAATTAAACAAGAAACCTTCTTATTACCAACCGTTATAGTAGTCTTAAGCATCTTAGTTTTGGATCTTTCCAAAACTGGGGCGAGTCATGCTCGTGGACCATCTCCCTGCCGTCTGACTTCACCATTATTGTTGTCCCTGGGCCAGTTCCTCCTCTGATTAACTGGGTAATCAACACCCTCCTTTCCTTCATCCCTTATTCTCTTTCTGCAGTGGCGTCTGATGTGGCCAGTCTTGTTACAGTAATAACAAGTAAGGGGTTTGCGATAGGAACCTCTGCTTGGGTCTTGGGGATCTACAACCGTATTAATTGCCGGGTGTTTTCGACTTTTGTTTTCTGCTAAATCTGCTTCTATACCTTGTGCTTTTTGTAACAATGACCCTCTATCTCTAGTTGCCCTCCACTCTGGTGTGCAGGCTTTCAGTCTTTCACTTATCTGTGGAATCAACCCTTCCATAAACTGCCTGTTGAAAGTTCGGATTGTAATTGGCAGTGCTAAATCCATTCCCTCGTCTGCCATCATACTTTCCATTGATAAGTAAAAGTCTGATACTGTCTGTCCTGGCAGTTGTTTCATGGGTGACGTGGATCCTCTCTCTTGCTGTTTTGCCTGACAAAAAGCTTCTAATCTTACAAGAAAGGGCGCTCGTGAGTCTATATGTCTAACATGTCCGGCTGCCAGATTGCCGTCTCCATCAGCTACCTCTGGAGGTCTATGTGGACCTATTTCTGTCATAAACTGATTGAACATAGTTAAAGTCATTTTATGTCTACACAAGTCTTCCCCGTCCTGCCAAGTTGCTCTATGTGTATTCATTAACTGAGTCACAAATCTACTAAAAGCAGCCGGTTTGGCTACTGGGTCAGGGGCATTCTGAATTAGAGCCATGAGTGTGTCCGCTGACCATGGTTTCCAAGTATGTATGGCCACGTTGCGAATTAATCACGGCTGGCGCGTTGGGATGCTGTGCGTCCCCGTGTTGGGGGTTGGGTAATGTTACAGTCCGTGTGCCGACGTGTACCGGTGCTACAGGTTGCGGGTGAGGTTTTTGTGCCCCACAATGTACACATTCTTGTGCCCATTCAGGGTTTTGTGATCCACAAATCTGGCAAACCCATCCTCTACCCTCAAGTACAGGATATAACCCTGATTTATGTGAATTTCTCTCTATATCAGTGTATGGGGGTGGGATGGTTGAAGTAATATTACTTAAAGTTTCCACATTTTTTGTTCTTCTATCTTTCATATCCCAACCATTACAATCTGGATTATATTTCCACCCCTCTTCTTTTGCTCTATTTGAAACCTTAATTAAGCATTGAACCTGACGCATCCATTGCTTCTCTAACACTTCTCCTTGTCTGTCCCTTTTTATTTCACTCCATACTTCCAGGTCTAAACCCGCTGCTCCTTTCACCTTAAATTTACGAAGGACATCCTTTAAGTCCCGCGCTTCATCTTCCCCACAGATGTTTTTAATTATCTGTGGCACTGTGTAGTGTGCTACAATTCCCTGACGGGGTTTTGTGTTCCTCTGGCCCATTCTGACAGTCCAGCCTAGGTAGCGTGTGGGACACTTAGTGTACAATATAAACCACTTAACCAAGTTACACTAGTTCCTCGTTGCCTTTTCCTCCTAGGATGCCAGAATACTAAAAACCTCTCCTATATGAGATTCTTGAAACCGAATTACTTTATATGCTAGCCAACTGACAAAATTTTATGATCAGACTGACGACTACAACATATACAAGCATTCCTTAAAGTGACCAGGTATCCGACTAGATCTCCGGGCTTTTTGGAGACCTCATTACCCTCCCCGTATCTGGGAATCCCTCTCATACACTCTTATCCCTGCTTTATGGAGCAGACAGGGCTTATACTTTCAACCCGTCTATGGTTTATGAACTAAATTGAATATCAAACTTAAGCGGCAGACCCCCAAAGTCCTCTTGCGAGGTTAAGGACGCATTCTACTGCTCATTGGGATGATATTCTTTCAATTCATACCAACCTAGGCAAGGCTCATTCACTTTCTCAACAAGACAGACAAGACAGACAACAAAACAACAAATAAGTCCAGCAATATAAACCACAATATGCAGTAAATTCTAGACTCACCACTACAGAGGCTGGTGTTTTAAAACCAGGAGAACCATAACTGACAGAACGGATAGGCACAAATCAGGGGAGCACAGAATATAAGAAAAATAAAGCTTTTTCTTACCTGGCCAGGTATTTGATCTGTGGTTCCCGGAGTGCCAGTCCGTCTGTTCCGTCAGCGTAGCTCAGCCACCTCTTGTAGCGTCCTGGTGGTCCCTGCTATTCGGGCGCCAAAATGTTAGATGTGACTTCTAAATAAGTCACTTTATGTTTATATTGCTTTGTCAAATCTTAAACCTTAAAGGAATAAACACGGACTCAAAATGTCTGTGTCTCGTTCCACGGTCTATGAAAGCCCGTAGTGAGAGATAACTGTCCTGTTTTATTGATATTATTTATAAGGTTTTTGTTACATGACGTAAATATCGAAGTTCAGTTTACATTTCGACTAATAAAGAGGTGTTTCCAACAGATAATTCCTTATCAGCAATAAAAGGATACAATAAAAACAGTTTCATCGAGAATATGTGTCGGCAAATAAAGGTTAATTACATAGCAGCTGCAAAGCAGGCTAAGATTATTATTTTCATCAACAGAATTACACGTAGGCATTAGTTTTACACGTAGGCATTAGTAAGAACTCTGAATCAAATCCCTAACCCTATCAGTACCCTATATTTCCCAATGCTTTAAAAGCTCCCTATAGGTCATCAGTTTAGTGTAACTGAGGAGGTCTGGTGATAGAATTATTGCTCTCATTCGGGTGTGTGCAGCGATATGTAACGTATATTGCAATCAACGTTTTCAGGCATAGGCGCACCAAAGTGTGCATTTATTTGTAAGTGTGTATATATGGGGGGCATCAAAATATTTGGGGGGATTTTATGTGCTTGGTTGTAACTTTAATTTTGTACAATAAGAAAGTTTTTTTTTCTTAACTTTTTTTTCATGCACATGTCTATTATCCCGCTAATCTTTATAACTCATGACCAGCTGACTGTGTAAGCTACTTTGACACCACTATTTATCACCATCTCCTTGCTATGTCCCCCAGCGTTGTGTAAGTGGCACATAATATACAATGTTCTAAAATGATGAGATTGCTATGGATTTATATTTTGTATGTTTTTTTAGTTAGGCTGATTTTCTTTGCTGCCAAGGCATAAAAGGTCCTGAAGAAGCTTATTGATGTGAAACGCGTCAACCTCTTGGACAATTCAGCAAAGCTAAATGAGTCATTATGAATATATATGGCCTAATGTTTGATGGATTTGTTCCCATGTGGTTTTAACACATTTTAATATCTGTACGAAATATTGATATTTTATGTAATTTTTGTGTTCTGCGTGTTTCCTACCAATAAAGTCTGACATACAAGGTTCTTTTTGAAAACTTATATATATAATTGATTTAGTACATTTTATAGTTGCCAAATCTTCCTCTTTTTTTTAAATATAAAAAAAAAGTTGAACGAATGTGACCAGCATTCGCCCAGCTGTGATAAATATTGGATGTATTTTATTTCATACACTGATTTCCTTGGCTCCATCTAGTGGTCATAATGCGGTATTGTGCTATTTTTACTAATGAAGGTATGTCAAGAAAAATACCCCATTGTGGTCACTAGATGGAGCTAGCAATCATAGGAAATCACTTTGTTACATTATGGCCAGAATTTGTAATGGCTGGATGAATGATTGTCACATTCATCCAATTAATTTTCTAGAATTAGACTCCTTAGTTTCCTTCATCAGACATGTCTTCATACGGATAACTGATATCATCCTCATACACTGGTGAGTACAGTACACACTGAAGGATATAAGTTAATCAAAGCAACAATATTAAACCAACCATTGATTTAAACCTGAAAATTAGCATTTGGCCATTAGATTGGGCTAAGTATCATAGAAGTTGTCACCATCTAATGAACAAATGTAACATTGTTTGAATTCATTCCATGGAAAACTTTCAACCAGCTCAGCGGATCGCTTAATTCCTTAATACCCCCATTGAACACAATATAGATCCTTCCTCATCTCTTTCCTGCTTATGGAAATCTATGATATTACTAGTCCGGTATCAGAGTATTGGCAAACACAAAGATTAGATGTTTTACAGGCATGTCCAGTGGTGGAGATTGGCAAACACCAAATTACAATGTTCAGGGAAACCTTCCTAACCCTACCTACAATGGTGGAATCATTTGTCACAGATACCAGCAGTGCCCTTCTGGAACATTCTGGTGAAGACTAAATGCGCCCTCAGACATCCTCACAGGGTGAGCTTTCCAAACTGATGCTGGATGGTTTCCATATACACCCACTAAGTTTGTTGGGCCCCACTATCCCACCTATGAGCCTGGCATGGTGGGTGCCACTGGGTAGAAGAGAGAGAGAGACCAGAGAACATCAGCTCGCTGATCCCCATAGCTAGAATGACCCCGGAAGTGATATGTATTAGGTGACTTCCGGGTTCATTGCTATCATTCCTGGCTGCTGTGGCCAGAGAATCTGGGAACTATTATTATTATTATAGAGTATTTACTGTATATAGCGACAACAGTTTGCGCAGCACTTTTTAGTCCTGGAGGTGAGTATGGGAGGATGTAACAAGGGAGCTAGACAGCAGGAGGTGTTGGGAGGAGGGGAGAGGACGATTTGGGCGATATCTGCAGATGAGGTTGGTGATGTAGCTGGGGGTGATGCTGTGGATGGCTTTGTATGTTGTGGTTAGTGTAACGGAATCACTTCCCACTCCACTTGAGTGCTTCCGTCATATACTGCTTCCTCTGATCTGAATATAGGTATCAGATATTATAGCCGCATATTACAACCAAGAACTAGGCAGAACTCGTTTGGCTGCAAAGCTGGAACACATTTATTTGAACAAACTAACACAGAATATATACACTATAGGAGGACATCCCCCTCCTGATCATATTACCCTAACAATACAAACTGCACACAGGAATATAATTACAACAGACATATACTATAAACATTACGTTAATTAGCCACCTCAATGACTCAGAGGTTTCATTCCAGGTCAGACTTGACGACTTGTACAATACTGAATACAGTACACTGGACAATACACATTATTACAAGTATAAACACAACCCACAATGGTTTGCTTAGCAGACAAACAATAGATGAGTTAATTAGCACAAACAACAAATGGGTGAAAGACCCTTAGGAGGCACACTAGACCTAATTGCAATAAACACATTATAGCAAGCAACCCCAGACAGGTGGCTTGCTGATAACATAAACATCTGCTATGAATCCCATAGTGTGGAACAGTCCTTGCTTGAAATGTGAAATCTAGGCCCTTAACATGGACCCTGGGCTTAGGCTGCTTTCACACTGGAGCGGGTGGGCGTTGACGGTAAAACACTGATAGTTTTAGCGGCGCTTTACCGTCATTTTAGCGGCACTATTCGGCTGCTTGTGGGGTGCTTTTATCCCCCGCTAGCGGCCAATGAAGAGGTTAAATGCGCCCGTGTATTGCAGCTGCGAAAGTGCTTTTCAGGTGCTTCGGCAGCTGTGCCCATTCATTTCAATGGGCAGCAGGAGTGGTGTATACACCGCTCCAAAGATGCTGCTTGGAGGACTTTTATTAACGTCCTGCCAGCGCATCGCCTCAGTGTGAAAGCACTCGGGTTTTCACACTGAGACTGCAGGGGAGCCGTTTTTCAGGTGCTATTTTTAACCCCAAAGTGCCTGAAAAATGCCCCAGTGTGAAAGGGGTAGAGTCCCAGAGTCTGTGTGTCTTGGGGAGACATGGACTTGAATCCAAAGTAACAAGAGCACTCCATGGATCCCCCAGGCATACACCTTCCAAAGTTGTAGTGTTCCCTTAAATGCCAGGGCCCATAGTCAGTGGATAAGAGGCTTGCCCCCAGTCCTCTCCAAAAGCCCCTGTCCTGGCTAGGTCTGTCACAGTTAGTATTTTGAATTTTATACGGTGGGGTAGGGGAAGCCAATGAAGGGATTGGCAGAGAGGAGCAGCAGTAGGGATGAGCTTCGAGTTCGAGTCGAACTTATGTTCGACTTGAACATCAGCTGTTCGCCAGTTCTCCGAACAGCGAACAATTTGGGGTGTTCGCGGCAAATTCGAAAGCCGCGGAACACCCTTTAAAAGTCTATGGGAGAAATCAAAAGTGCTAATTTTAAAGGCTTATATGCATGGTATTGTCATAAAAAGTGTTTGGGGACCTGGGTCGTGCCCCAGGGGACATGGATCAATGCAAAAAAAAGTTTTAAAAACTGCCTTTTTTTTGGAAGCAGTGATTTTAATAATGCTTAAAGTGAAACAATAAAAGTGTAATATTCCTTTAAATTTCGTACCTGGGGGGTGTCTATAGTATGCCTGTAAAGGGGCGCATGTTTCCCGTGTTTAGAACAGTCTGACAGCAAAATGACATTTCAAAGGAAAAAAGTCATTTAAAACTACTCGCAGCTATTAATGAATTGCCGGTCCGACAATACACATAAAAGTTCATTGATAAAAACGGCATGGGAATTCCCCACAGGGGAACCCCGAACCAGAATTTTAAAAAAAAATGACGTGGGGGGTCCCCCTAAATTCCAAACAAGGCCCTTCAGGTCTGGTATGGATATTAGGGGAACCCCGGCCAAAAAAAAAAATGGCGTGGGGTCCCCTTCAAAATCTATATGATGCCCAGTCTGGATAACTGAACCACCAAAGTGGTTAAAATCACTGCTCCTTTAAAAACGATTGTTTTAACAACTTTTTTTGCATTGATACATGTCCCCAGGGCAGTATCCAGGTCCCCATACATTTTTATAACAAATAACTTGCATATAAGCCTTTAAAATTAAGACTTTTCATGTTCGTTCCCCATAGACTTTAATAGCATTTGCATGTTCGCTAGAACTTTTTGCCTATTTGAGATGTTCTGGTGCGAACTGAACCGGGGGGTGTTTGGGCCATCCCTACAGCTGGCTCTGCTGCTTTCTGCTTCACAGCCGCCTGCCCACTGTGCATGTGCAAACTGCGCTGCTCTAGCTAACTGGCCCTGCAGTCTTTTTGGACCTGTGATGTGTCCCAGAAGGCTGCAGGCAGGGGGGAAGAAGGAGAACTTTTGCTCAGATGGCATAGGTAATCTGAGTGGAAGTGGGAGCGGGTACCTGTCAAAACCAAGTACGTGCTCCCCCCCCCAAAAAAAAATTACATGCCAAATGTGGCAGAGGAGGAGGGGAGGACTTAAAGTGGAACTTCTCATTTTAGGTGAAGTTGAAATAGATCAGGCAGTAAACTGTTAAATAGAAAGAGTTGTTCAGTGATATATAGATTTGGTGATGACTGTAGGAAGGGGAGAGAAGAGTTGTATAGAATCTAGAAAGGGAACCAGATTGGGGAGAGGAGTGGGAAGCCTAGCTACATATAGTGGGAATCCCAGCTACATATAGTGGGAGAAGAGTGGGAAGCCTAGCTACATATAGTGGGAATCCCAGCTACATATAGTGGGAGAGGAGTGGGAAGCCTAGCTACATATAGTGGGAAGCCCAGCTACATATAGTGGAAGAGGAGTGGGAAGCCCAGCTACATATAGTGGGAGAGAAGTGGGAAGCCCAGCTACATATAGTGGGAGAGGAGTGGGAAGCCCAGCTACATATAGTGGGAGAGGAGTGGGAAGCCCAGCTACATTTAGTACACTAAGCTGTGCTGGGGGAAGATAAAGGCAGAACAGAATACAACTGGTCGGGAGAGCAACGAGGGGACAACAGGGAAGATATATAGGCTGGGTAGACAAGTGACAGGATAGACAGGACAGAACGAGGAGTACATGAGTGAAGGACTGCAGGGAGACACCAGGACACAATCGGAGATATCAGGAAGGAGGATCGGATATTGATTGTAGGAAAAGGGTATGGGGGCATATCTGAGAAGAAGAGTGAGTATGGCAAGAATCTGGAGAGAGGAAGTGAAGAGAAACAAAGTTACAATCAGAAGAAAACATGAGTCACGCAGAGAGGGAGTGCAGCTAACATTCAGAGCACTGAGCCACTCTGTGATAGAATGACAGGAAGCCAACAGAATGTAGCTTAGCGGCTGCAGATGGACATTTTAGCTTCCCGGGCTCCCTTCTGGAACTGACAGGGCCCGGGCCCCATACAGCAGGGTCGATGCTACCCCCTTATCAGTGGCCCTGCACACAAGTACTATGAATACATAAGGTGTACATACTCTGATATTTGGTTATAGGACAAGATGGCAGCATTGGGTATAGAAAACAACCGTTTCAGGTTTAGTCCAATCAGTGAGACGGATGATTACTAGCATGCCACACTCACTGGCTGCTAAATCCATGGGTAAAATCTCCTGGTGGGTCAGCGAGCCTTACCAGTGAAACATTAGTGACTCTATTATATCACTTCTAGAAGGAGCTATAAATCTGACCACATTTTAATCATATCATTGGATGGAGATGGCTGTGATGAGGAGGGGGTGATGGCTGTGATGGGGCACAGTTCTGGGGGAGGGGGTTGAATTGCCGAATTGCGAACGATATGGGCCGTACGCGCCAAATTCGTGTGGCGCGTCACAGCCCATAATTCACTGCGGCATCGCAGTGCATTGCTGGCTGATGATTGGCCAATCGTGCACTATGACCCGCATGCTTGGCCAATCACAGCGCCATCAGTAGAGAGAGCTCTAATTGGCCAAAGCCAGGGTGGCTTTGGCCAATTATGGCTCAGGGGGTTTAGAACACGCCCCACACTATATAAGGCCGCCTGCACGGCGGCCCTGTGTAGTGTGTTCCGGCGTGCTTAGAGAGAGCGAGAGACAGTGTCATTTCATTTGAGTTAGCTAGATTAGGCAGGACAGTCAGTAAGTTAGCTGCACTTACAGTGTATTGTGTATATATATGCATCCCAGGTATTATATATATACAGTATATATATATATATATACACTGTATTCAGTTTAGCTAGATCCGTTCCTGTTATCTTCCTACTGACAGGCAGGCTTGTCTTGTTACAGTATTTACAGCTACCTGAAGAAAATTGCTGGTGTTCTTTTGATCCTATTAGTACCACAGTCAGGCAGCTAGACTATTTACAGTTAGTGTAGTGCGTCCTCCTCACAGTGTTCAGTTAAAGCTACAAGTTAGTTTAGTGTGACCTCTGCACAGTGTTCAGCTAAAACTACAAGTTAGTGTAGTGCGTCCTCCTCACAGTGTTCAGCTAAAGCTACAAGTTAGTTTTGTGCGACCTCTGAACAGTGTATAGCTAAAGCTACAAGTTAGGGTAGTGCGTCCTCCTCACAGTGTTCAGCTAAAGCTACAAGTTAGTTTAGTGTGACCTCTGCACATTGTTTAGCTAAAGCTACAAGTTAGGGTAGTGCGTCCTCCTCACAGTGTTCAGCTTAAACTACAAGTTAGTGTAGTGCGACCTCTGCGCAGTGTTCAGCTAAAGCTACAAGTTAGTGTAGTGCATCCTCCTCACAGTGTTCAGCTAAAACTACAAGTTAGTGTAGTGCGACCTCTGCACAGTGTTCAGCTAAAGCTACAAGTTAGTGTAGTGAGACCTCTGCACAGTGTTCAGCTAAAGCTACAAGTTAGTGTAGTGTGTCCTCCTCACAGTGTTCAGCTAAAACTACAAGGTAGTGTAGTGCGACCTCTGCACAGTGTTCAGCTAAAGCTACAAGTTAGTGTAGTGAGACCTCTGCACAGTGTTCAGCTAAAGCTACAAGTTAGTGTAGTGCGTCCTCTGAACAGTGTTCAGCTAAAACTACAAGTTAGTGTAGTGCGAGCTCTGCACAGTGTTCACCTAAAGCTACCTGTAGAAGGTTGGTGGTGTTTTCCTGATCCTATCACTACCGCAGGCAGCTAAATAAGCTACAAGTTATTTTTTTGCGAGCTCTGCACAGTGTTCAGCTAAAGCTACCTGTAGAAGGTTGGTGGTGTTTTCCTGATCCTATAACTACCGCAGGCAGCTAAATAAGTTACAAGTTAGTTTTTTTGCGAGCCCTGCACAGTGTTCACCTAAAGCTACCTGTAGAAGGTTGGTGGTGTTTTCCTGATCCTATCACTACCGCAGGCAGCTAAATAAGCTACAAGTTAGTTTTTTGCAAGCTCTGCACAGTGTTCAGTTAAAACTACAAGTTAGTGTAGTGGGAGCTCTGCACAGTGTTCACCTAAAGCTACCTGTAGAAGGTTGGTGGTGCTTTCCTGATCCTATCACTACCGCAGGCAGTTAAATAAGCTAAAAGTTAGTTTTTTGCAAGCTCTGCACAGTGTTCATCTAAAGCTACCTGTAGAAGGTTGGTGGTATTTTCCTGATCCTATCACTACCGCAGGCAGCTAAATAAGCTACAAGTTATTTTTTTTGCGAGCTCTGCACAGTGTTCACCTAAAGCTACCTGTAGAAAGTTGGTGGTGTTTTCCTGATCCTATCACTACCGCAGGCAGCTAAATAAGCTACAAGTTAGTTTTTTGCAAGCTCTGCACAGTGTTCAGCTAAAACTACAAGTTAGTGTAGTGCGAGCTCTGCACAGTGTTCACCTAAAGCTACCTGTAGAAGGTTGGTGGTGTTTTCCTGATCCTATCACTACCGCAAGCAGCTAAATAAGCTACAAGTTAGTTTTTTGCGAGCTCTGCACAGTGTTCAGCTATAGCTACCTGTAGAAGGTTGGTGGTGTTTTCCTGATCCTATCACTACCGCAGGCAGCTAAATAAGCTACAAGTTAGTTTTTTGCGAGCTCTGCACAGTGTTCAGCTAAAGCTACCTGTAGAAGGTTGGTGGTGTTTTCCTGATCCTATCACTACCGCAGGCAGCTAAATAAGCTACAAGTTATTTTTTTGCGAGCTCTGCACAGTGTTCACCTAAAGCTACCTGTAGGGGCAGGTTCAGAGGTGGTTGACGCCACGCCAACTTAAGGCAGGAATGGTGGTTTGCGACAATGGCACCAACCTCCTCTCTGCCCTCCGACAGTGACAAATGACCCATGTGCCATGTTTGGCTCATGTCCTTAACATGGTGGTGCAGCAGGTCTTGGGCAGGTACCCGGGCTTACAGGATGTCCTGAGGCAGTCCAGGAAAGTCTGTGTGCATTTCCGCCGGTCATATAATGCCAGTGCTCGGATGGCGGACCTCCAAAAGGAGTTTAACCTGCCCAAGAACCGCCTAATCTGTGACATGCCCACCAGGTGGAACTCAACGTTGGCCATGCTGCAGTGGCTGCACACGCAGCAGAGGGCCAGCAATGAGTACCTGTGCGACTATGGCACTAGGACAGGGTCAGGGGAGCTTGTTTTTTTTCCCCCACGCTAGTGGACCATGATCAGGGATGCATGCACTGTCCTGCCACCATTTTAGGAGGCCACGAGGATGGTGAGCAGTGACAGTGCATGCATCAGTGACACTGTCCCCCTTGTCCACCTGTTGGAGCACACGCTGCGTGGAATAATGAACAGGGCACTTGAGGCAGAACAGAGGCAGGAAGAGGAGGACTTCCTTAGCTATCAAGGCCCCCTTTATCCAGACAGTGTTCCTGCATGCCCGCCGATCACACAGGATGAGGAGGAGGATTGTGTCAGTATGGAGGTGGAGCCTGGCACTCAGCATCAGCAGCAGTCTTTAAGGGATCAGTCCCAAGGAACACATGGACTTGTACATGGCTAGGAGGAGGTATCTGCGGACCATGTCGTCCTTAGTGACTCCGGACCAAATGCCTCAGCAAACCTACGCTGCATGGCCTCCCTGATCCTGCAAAGCCTGCGTAAGGATCCTCGTATTCGTGGTATCAAGGAGAAGGGCCAATACTGGCTGGTAACCCTCCTTGATCCACGTTACAAGAGTAAGGTTGAGGACCTTATCTTGCTGTCGCAGAGGGAGCAGAGGATGAAACATCTTCAGGAGGCCTTGCAGAAAGGTCTGTGCAATGCGTTCCCAGAGACTGGGAGGTTACAAACTCCTGTTTCTGGACAACGTGTTGCTGAGGCTTCGGTGAGTCAAAGAAGGAGCGGTGGAGAAGGTGGCCGTCTGACCGATGCGTTCAGACAATTTTTTAGTCCGCAGCCTCAAGGTATGATCGGTTCCAGCAACCATCGCCAGCGTCTTTTTACATGGTGCAGGAATACCTAGGGGCAAGATCTGACTTGGACACCTTTCCCACTGAAAATCCTCTGGGTTACTGGATCTTGAGGATGGATCACTGGCCAGAGCTTGCACAGTATGCAATTGAGCTACTGGCATGTCCTGCATCCAGCTTTCTTTCCGAACGCACATTCAGTGCTGCTGGAGGCTTTGTAACCGATCACAGGGTGCGTCTGTCCACCGACTCAGTCGATCGACTGACCTTCATAAAAATGAATCAGCTACCAAGCACCTGATGCTGATGTAACCGAATAATTTTTTTTGAAATCTCAGGTCCCTTCAAAGACTGCCTATGCTGATGCTGAGTGACTATCCTGAGTAATTATCCTCTTCCTCCTCAATGATCACGCTGATAGCTTGTAAGAACATTTTTGGTTCTGGGCGCCGCCACCAGTGCCTAAGGCCCAATTTTTCAGGCCCTGTTCAACAGGGGCGTGTAATTACAATTTTTGATGCAATACTTTGCAGCAGGGCTCGTTCCTGCGTTCCAAATAGAGTATCTTTGAGGGGTTGCAGTGTTGTGGCACCAGCACCAGTGCCTAAGGCCCAATTTTTCAGCCCCTGTTTAACAGGGGCGTGTAATTACAATTTTTGATGCAATACTTTGCAGCAGGGCTCCTTCCTGCGTTCCAACTAGAGTATCTGTGAGAGGTTGCAGTGTTGTGGCACCAGTACCAGTGCCTAAGGCCCAATTTTTCAGCCCCTGTTTAACAGGGGCGTGTAATTACAATTTTTAATGCAATACTTTGCAGCAGGGCTCGTTCCTGCGTTCCAAATAGAGTATCTTTGAGGGGTTGCAGTGTTGTGGCACCAGCACCAGTGCCTAAGGCCCAATTTTTCAGCCCATTTAACAGGGGCGTGTAATTACAATTCTTGATCTAATATTTCACAGCAGGGCCCGTTTCTGCGCCCACCAAGATCAACTGTGAGTACTTACTGTGTTGTGCCACCAGCACCACCACCAAAGGCCCAATTTTTCTGGCCCTGTTCAACAGGGGCATGTAATTACAATTCCTGATCTAATATTTCACAGGAGGGCCCTGTGAGGGCTTACAGTGTTGTGGCCACAACAACACATAAGGCCCAAATTTCTGCTGAGTATATAGGGCAGGCCCCTACTTTCAAACATCCAACTTACAAACGACTCCTACTTGCAATCGGAAGGAGACAACAGGAAGTGAGATGAAATCTGCCCCTAGGAAGGGAAATTCTCTCCTATAAGAGTTAATATGGGAAAAACTTTTCTAATTTCCACTGATGCTTTAGCACCAATGCTTGTTTCACAAAAAAAAACCCAAATTTAAAAAAAACATTTGTCATTGGGACAAAAAGTGAGGTGAAATCTGAAGAGGAGCACAGACAGCAAATCAAATGTCACAGGGGTGATAACCCTTCCCTAGGTTTTCCACAAAGCTTAAAATAGATTTTTTGGCTGGAGCTAAATACGTTAAAAATGTACCAGTTCAAAATTACAAACAGATTCTAATTAACAACAAACCTACAGTCCCTGTCTTGTTTGCACCGCCTGTATAACTGCTGTTCAGAGTACAGAGCCTGTATACTGCTGTTTCCTTTTTTAATTTGGGTGCAGGGTTCCCCTTAATATCCATACAAGACCCAAAGGGCCTGGTAATGGACTGGAGGGTACCCATGCCATTTGTCTCACTGATTTTCATCCATATTGCCATGACCCGACATGACATTAAACCCGCAAGCAGGTTTAAATTACTTTTTTTCCTTTAAAAATGACATTTTGTGCAGGGACTGTTCTAAGCACGGGAAACACGCGTCACTTTACAGGCATACTATAGACACCCCCCAGGTACGATATTTAAAGGAATTTCACTTTTTTTACTTTAAGCATCATTAAAATCACTGCTCCCGAAAAAACGTTTTTAAAAGTTTTTTTGCCTTGATACATGTCCCCTGGAGCAGGACCCGGGTCCCCAAACCCGTTTTAGGACAATACCATGCAAATTAGCCTTTAAAATGAGTACTTTTGAATTTGGAAGTTCGAGTCCCATAGACATCAATGGGGTTCTAACGTTCGTGCAAATTTTCGGTCCGTTCACAGGTTCTGGTGCGAACCAAACCGGGGGGGTGTTCGGCTCATCCCTAGTGGTTACATTCATATATAAAGGGCTAGGGGCTCAAAATAATATTCTCTGCAGATCTACTGCCTCCACTTTACACCTACTTCATGGATCGTATAGTGTTTATCAATAAATTAAAGAAACTGATCCATGTGCAAATTCATATACAACATAAAGTGCTTTGTGCTCAATATAGTGTTCTCTGCAAGTCAACTGCTTCCACTTTGCATCTACTTCAATTAACTTATTTTACTAAAAAACAATCCACAAATCAATGAAAAGTTGATAAGATGTAAAGTTCTCGGTGCTCCAAACTGTGCCAGCTGTAGTGTAGCCACGCCTTCTTCCACCTCTTACACACGTGATGGTGAGGGCGCCCCCTTAGTAGTGCTCCCCCACTCACCAGAGCAATATGACTCCCAGCTTTTCATCTACCAGAGTCACCAACATCCTTCACACTCTCCTCACCTCCGATGGCAAAGGAACCGGATCCTCCTCGCTCACTCCTGCAAGTCTGCTGTGCTTTCTGTCATCTCCCTCCTAGACTCCTCCTCCGACCGCTGTTCCAGCAGGAGCTCTGCCTCTTCATACACACTCAGAGCTCTGCCTCTTCATACACACTCAGAGCTCCGCCTCTTCATACACACTCAGAGCTCCGCCCCTTCATACACACTCAGAGCTCCGCCTCTTCATACACACTCAGAGCTCCGCCTCTTCATACACACTCAGAGCTCCGCCTCTTCATACACACACAAGGCTCCGCCTCTTCATACACACTCAGAGCTCCGCTTCTTCATACACACTCAGAGCTCCGCCTCTTCATACACACTTAGAGCTCTGCCTCTTCATACACGCTCAGAGTGCCGCCTCTTTAAACACTCAGAGCTCTGCCTCTTCATACACACTCAGAGCTCCGCCTCTTCATACACGCTCAAAGCACCGCCTCTTCATACACGCTCAGAGCTCCGCCTCTTCATACACACTCAGAGCTCCGCCTCTTCATACACATTCAGAGCTCCGCCTCTTTATACACACTCAGAGCTTCGCCTCTTCATACACATTCAGAGCTCTGCCTCTTCATACACACTCAGAGCTCCGCCTCTTCATGCACACTCAGAACTCCGCCTCTTCATACACGCTCAGAGCTCTGCCTCTTCATACACACTCAGAGCTCCGCCTCTTCATACACACTCAGAGCTCCGCCTCTTCATACACACTCAGGGAGGAGAGAAAGGGGAAGGATATACAGTACATACACACAAAGCACAACTGTCCCTCATTTTGGTCTGATATATAAAGTTGTATGTAAAATGCACTTTATAAATTGCTGTATTTGTACATTTTAAAAGCCAATATAAATGAATAGTAGTGATAAAAAAAAGCCCTTGTGGATTTAATTAACCTTTTGTTTTGGGTTGATTCTCCTTTAAGGGGGTGTAGCATGGGGTGCGTCCTATGCCTACATACATTTGTTAGTAGGTGTCCTTCATTCCCATCTCAAAATGTTGGAGGTATACATACACACATATCACAGGGACGTGTTCACACCACGAGATGTGTCCTGGGCTGCAGTTTCTCTGAGCTCCACAAGATGGTGATCTCACCTCTACCCAGACAGGAAGTCTATGGAATACAGACAGGAAGTCTCTATGGAAGACAGGAAATGATGTCAGATACAGACAACATTCCATTTGGAAGGGCGTAGAGAGAAGAAGCTGCAGGAACTGGAGGTAATATGTAGATTAACCCCTTCAGGGGGATCAGTTGATGATGAATATATTTTGCTTCCAAATCTGGCCATACATGGTTCAGTTTTATCATTCAGCCAGCGGGATGAGAGGAAAAAACTGAACCAATTCCCCCATCCACACATTAGAGGGGGATGGGGGAATCCTCCCCGCTGCACTATTGTATTCTGACAATGGGGGGCGCTCCTCCGCTCTCAGAATACACAGATCAGTGATGAAGCTATTGGCTGCAGCCGCTGATCGAGTGACTTTTATCCGGCAGTGACCACACATGGATGGAAATGTGACCGATCCCTGCTGAACCAGCTGAATTTCCATGTCTCTATGGTCACCATTAGGGATGAGCCGAACACCCCCCTGTTCGGTTCGCACCAGAACATGCGAACAGGAAAAAAATTCGTTCGAACACGCGAACACCGTTAAAGTCTATGGGACACGAACATGAATAATCAAAAGTGCTAATTTTAAAGGCTAATATGCAAGTTATTGTCAATAAAAGTGTTTGGGGACCTGGGTCCTGCCCCAGGAGACATGAATCAATGCAAAAAAAAGTTTTAAAAACGGCCGTTTTTTCAGGAGCAGTGATTTTAATAATGCTTAAAGTCAAACAATAAAAGTGTAATATCCCTTTAAATTTCATACCTGGGGGGTGTCTATAGTATGCCTGTAAAGGGGCGCATGTTTCCCGTGTTTAGAACAGTCTGACAGCAAAATGACATTTTGAAGGAAAAAACACATTTAAAACTACCCGCGGCTATTGCATTGCCGACAATACACATAGAAGTTCATTGATAAAAACGGCATGGGAATTCCCCACAGGGCAACCCCGAACCAAAATTAAAAAAAAAAAATGATGTGGGAGTCCCCCTAAATTCCATACAAGGCCCTTCAGGTCTGGTATGGATATTAAGGGGAACCCCAGCCAAAATTTAAAAAAAAAATTGACGTGGGGTTCCCCCTAAATTCCATACCAGACCCTTCAGGTCTGGTATGGATTTTAAGGGGAACCCCGCGCCAAAAAAAAAAAAAAAAACGGCGTGGGGTCCCCCTAAAAATCCATACCAGACCCTTATCCGAGCACGCAACCTGGCAGGCCGCAGGAAAAGAGGGGGGGACGAGAGTGCGGCCCCCCCCCCTCCTGAACCGTACCAGGCCACATGCCCTCAACATTGGGAGGGTGCTTTGGGGTAGCCCCCCAAAACACCTTGTCCCCATGTTGATGAGGACAAGGGCCTCATCCTCACAACCGTGGCCGGTGGTTGTGGGGGTCTGCGGGCGGGGGGCTTATCGGAATCTGGAAGCCCCCTTTAACAAGGGGACCCCCAGATCCCGGCCCCCCCCTGTGTGAAATGGTAAGGGGGTACTTACCCCTACCATTTCACTAAAAAACTGTCAAAAATGTTAAAAATGACAAGAGACAGTTTTTGACAATTCCTTTATTTAAATGCTTCTTCTTTCTTCCTTCATCTTCTTCTTCTTCTGGTTCTTCTGGCTCTTCTGGTTCTTCCTCCGGCGTTCTCGTCCAGCATCTTCTCCGCGGCGTCTTCTATCTTCTTCTCCTCGGGCCGCTCCGCACCCATGGCATGAGGGGAGGCTCCCGCTCTTCTCTTCTTCATCTTCTTCTTCATCTTCTTCTTCATCTTCTTCTTCCTTATTCTCTTCTTCATGTCTTCTCCGGGCCGCTCCGCAGCCATGCTGTGGCATGGAGGGAGGCTCCCGCTGTGTGACGGCGTCTCTTCGTCTGACGGTTCTTAAATAACGGGGGGCGGGGCCACCCGGTGACCCCGCCCCCCTCTGACGCACGGTGACTTGACGGGACTTCCCTGTGACGTCACGGGGAATGCCACAGGGAAGTCCCGTCATGTCACCGTGCGTCAGAGGGGGGCGTGGTCACCGGGTGGCCCCGCCCCCCGTTATTCAAGAACCGTCAGACGAAGAGACGCCGTCACACAGCGGGAGCCTCCCTCCATGCCACAGCATGGCTGCGGAGCGGCCCGGAGAAGACATGAAGAAGAGAAGAAGGAAGAAGAAGATGAAGAAGAAGATGAAGAAGAAGAGAAGAAGATGAAGAGAAGAGCGGGAGCCTCCCCCCTCATGCCATGGGTGCGGAGCGGCCCGAGGAGAAGAAGATAGAAGACGCCGCGGAGAAGATGCTGGACGAGAACGCCGGAGGAAGAACCAGAAGAGCCAGAAGAACCAGAAGAAGAAGAAGATGAAGGAAGAAAGAAGAAGCATTTAAATAAAGGAATTGTCAAAAACTGTCTCTTGTCATTTTTAACATTTTTGACAGTTTTTTAGTGAAATGGTAGGGGTAAGTACCCCCTTACCATTTCACACGGGGGGGGCCGGGATCTGGGGGTCCCCTTGTTAAAGGGGGCTTCCAGATTCCGATAAGCCCCCCGCCCGCAGACCCCCACAACCACCGGCCACGGTTGTGAGGATGAGGCCCTTGTCCTCATCAACATGGGGACAAGGTGTTTTGGGGGGCTACCCCAAAGCACCCTCCCAATGTTGAGGGCATGTGGCCTGGTACGGTTCAGGAGGGGGGGGGGCCGCACTCTCGTCCCCCCCTCTTTTCCTGCGGCCTGCCAGGTTGCGTGCTCGGATAAGGGTCTGGTATGGATTTTTAGGGGGACCCCACGCCGTTTTTTTTTTTTTTTTTTGGCGCGGGGTTCCCCTTAAAATCCATACCAGACCTGAAGGGTCTGGTATGGAATTTAGGGGGAACCCCACGTCAATTTTTTTTTTAAATTTTGGCTGGGGTTCCCCTTAATATCCATACCAGACCTGAAGGGCCTTGTATGGAATTTAGGGGGACCCCCACATCATTTTTTTTTTATTATTTTGGTTCGGGGTTCCCCTGTGGGGAATTCCCATGCCGTTTTTATCAATGAACTTCTATGTGTATTGTCGGCAATGCAATAGCCGCGGGTAGTTTTAAATGAGTTTTTTCCTTCCAAATGTCATTTTGCTGTCAGACTGTTCTAAACACAGGAAACATGCGCCCCTTTACAGGCATACTATAGACACCCCCCAGGTACGAAATTTAAAGGGATATTATACTTTTATTGTTTGACTTTAAGCATTAATAAAATCACTGCTCCTGAAAAAACGTCCGTTTTTAAAACTTTTTTTTGCATTGATCCATGTCCCCTGGAGCAGGACCCAGGTCCCCAAACACTTTTTATGACAATAACTTGCATATAAGCCTTTAAAATTAGCACTTTTGATTTCTCCCATAGACTTTTAAAGGGTGTTCCGCGGCATTCGAATTTGCCGCGAACACCCCAAATTGTTCGCTGTTCGGCGAACTTGCGAACAGCCAATGTTCGAGTAGAACATGAGTTCGACTCGAACTCGAAGCTCATCCCTAGTCACCATAAGTGACTTCCTCCCCCTCATCTACTTCATTATGTAAGTCATGCTGAGATAATCTCCCATTGGGTGAGCAATATTCTCATTTGTCTCTGAGCTCCTTCTTGCTATTCCTCGTCCTGCCTGTTGTTTCCTTGGATTGATTTTCTGTGTAGTGACCCCGGCTTCATCTCTTGGATGCGCTCGTCTGTTGCTTGTCCTGACCTTTATCCTGATTCCTGGATCTCCTCCTCATCTCTCCTCCATATCCTCTTACACAGCTTTTCTCCACACCTGCAGTGATCCTGGGGGGTGGAAACTTGGCACCGGCACTCAGCAAAATCCACCCCCACCATTAGGAGCTCTGGAGAAAATTGTCTGTTATTTACACTTCGTTCCTCCGCACATCACCTGATCACATGAGAGCTTACTTTCACAGATTCCTGACAAATTAATGTATGGTAAAGGTCAAAGTTCACTCTTCAGTTTAGAAGAGGTAGGACACACCCAGGGACAATGATTCAAATCTCCCCATCCAAATGTCTCTCCATCCAGAGTTTATAAGTCCTATGACATCACACTGACCTCACAACTCCTCCTCCCAATGTCCCTCCATCTGGCTTTTTTTTCTAATGCTCTTAGGATGTGGGCGGACCCTTGGCATCCTCACTTACAAAGTGAGACTGTTGGTCCTGGATTGTATGTAATGATGTCAGAATACCTGTAACAAGCTTCTAACCTGCATAGTCTGGGGGTCCTGTGGGTGAATTATACCTTTTAATAAAATGGAGACCTGAATGGAGAGGTGAGGAGGATTCTGGGAATATCATTTGATTTTACTATTTGTGTTCAGATCTAGAGTTTTCCTCCTGTGAAGTCTGATCAGATGACCATCACATTGCCTCCACCTCCCTCCCTGATAGAATAGAGAAATACAAAGAAGATTGTAGAAGTCACCAGAGAGATCATTGAGGAGAGGTGAGCAGTGCTGGGAATTCTGGGACATTATCCAGTAACAGACAAGGGATGTGTCTGGATGGTGACTGTATCATTGTGTGTGTCAGGTTCCTATAAGGTGTCAGGATGTCACTGTCTATTTCTCCATGGAGGAGTGGGAGTATTTAGAAGGACACAAGGATCTCTACAAGGACGTCATGATGGACAATCAGCCGCCCCTCACATCACCGGGTAAGAGGAGACTTTATTGTAAAGGAGAGAGCAGTACGGAGGGTCCACCTAGATCCCCCATCATCTGATAAACACATAGAAACAATGTATTCAGTCAGTGTGTGTGTTTCCTACAGATGGATTCAGTAATGGGAACCCACCAGAGAGATGTCCCCGTCCTCTGTATTCCCGGGATTCCACACAGGAAGGTCACATCATCCCTCACCATCATCAGGTAGATGAGCAACAATCACTGATAGTACTGTATCATTAGGATCTGTACATTATCTGCATTGTTATAATGGGTGTAATTTTTGTTATATATTCAGAGTGGAAACCTGAGAGATAATAAAGTTGAGGTTAAAGAAGAGATAAAAGAGGAGGATGAGGAGGATGGGGTGATGGAGGAGTCAGAGTCTCTAAAAGAACACAAAGATCTGAACCAGGACACCATGGTGGAGTCATCCAGCTACAGAAACCCACCAGAGAGATGTCCCCGTCCTCTGTATTCCCGGGATTCCACACAGGAAGATCACACCATCCCTCACCATCATCAGGTAGACGATTGACAATTATTGGTAGTTCTGATTTATACACAGCATGTTTGTTACAATGAATGTTTTATTCAGAGTGGAAACCTCAGGGATGATAATATTGACGTTAAAGAAGAGTATAAAGAGGAGGATGAGGAGTATGGAGTGATGGAGGAGTTTTCAGAAGGACACAAGAATATGATGGAGCCACCTAATACCAGGAACCCGCCAGAGAGATGTCCCCGTCCTCTGTATTCCCGGGATTCTACACGGGAAGGTCACACCATCCCTCACTGCTACCTCAAGGTTGGTGGGACGGAGCTTATAAAACACAGACTCATTCAGACAATGTGTGGATTTTTTTATGTGATATCACAATATTAAAGCTTATATCTTACAGATGATATTTTCTTGATTTAGAGTGGAGATCCAATCGATATAGAATTTGAGTTTAAAGCAGAAGAAGAAGAGAGGTATGTGAGGGATGATCAGCAGTCTATGGAGGAGAATGGAATAACGGGGACAATTATAGAGGAGGACACTCCTACAGAGATCAGCACAGGTGGGTCATTAACACTAAATACATTCCTCCTCCCATACTGCTCACTAGGGATGAGCCCGATGTTTGTGTTGAACATAAGTTTGAATCGAACATCGGGTGTTCGCCGAATAGCGAACAATTTGGGATGTTCACGGCAAATTCGAAAGCCGCGGAACACCCTCTAAAAGTCTATGGGAGAAATCAAAAGTGCTAATTTTAAAGGCTTATATGCATGGTATTGTCATAAAAATTGTTTGGGGACCTGGGTCCTGCCCCAGGGGACATGTATCAATGCAAAAAAAGTTTTAAAAACGAACCTTTTTTCGGGAGCAGTGATTTTAATAATGCTTAAAGTGAAACAATAAAAGTGAAATATTCCTTTTAAAATTCGTATCTGGGGGGTGTCTATAGTATGCCTGTAAAGTGGCGCATTTTTCCCATGTTTAGAACAGTCCCTGCACAAAATGACATTTCTAAAGGAAAAAAGTCATTTAAAAGTACTCGGGCTATAATGTATTGTCGGTCCTGGCACGGGCGCTTGGGTTCGGCACATCACGGATCTTGTGGACAGATTACTGGGAGGGGCTGGGGAAGACCCGGCTGTCATGGTGCACGTTGGCACCAATGACAAAGTCAGGGCAGATGGAGTGTCCTAAAGAACGATTTTAGGGACTTAGGAGCTAAATTGAGGAAAAGGACCTCCAAGGTAGTATTCTCAGGAATACTACCGGTACATCAAGCCACACCAGAAAGGCAGAGGGAGATTAGGGAAGTAAACAAGTGGCTGAAGAGCTTGTGTAGTAAGGAGGGGTTTGGGTTCCTGGAGGACTGGGCAGACTTCTCAGTCGATAACCGGTACTATAGAAGGGATGGACTGCACCTAAATGAGGAGGGTGCAGATCTTCTGGGAATGAAATGGCCAAAAAGTTGGGTTTTTAAACTAGGCAATGGGGGGGAGGGTCCAGCGGTAGAGATAGCCAGCGCGGAAGATTCCAGAGGGTAGTAGTGGGAGCATTAGTGGTAGGTTAACCAAAGCAGTAGCAAGTCCTAGTTGCAATCTCGAAACACCCAATACGAGGACAATATGTGACCGGTCTAAACTATGTGGCATGTTCACCAATGCCAGGAGCATGGCGGACAAGATGGGTGAACTAGAGATACTGTTGTACGAGGAGGATTTGGATTTTGTGGGAATTTCAGAGACCTGGTTCAACAGCTTTCATGATTGGCTGGCAAACATTCAAGGGTATACCCTATACCGCAAGGATATAGAGGGTAAAAAAGGGGGAGGGGTATGCCTATATATAAAGAATAATGTACAAGTAAATGTGAGAGATGACATCGCTGAGGGAGCTAGGGAGGAGGTGGAATCCTTATGGGTAGAGCTACAAAGGGAGGAAACTAAGGGGAAAATAATACTGGGAGTATGCTATAGGCCCCCTAACCTGAGGGAGGAGGGGAAGACGCGTCTCCTATCACAATTTGGATTAGCAGCAAGGATGGGAAGTGTTATCATAATGAGGGATTTTAATTATCCAGACATAGACTGGGCGGAGGGAACCGCGCATTCTTTTAAGGCTCGCCAGTTCTTTAATATCTTGCAGGACAATTTTATGGGTCAGATGGTAGATGCACCAACTAGAAATAAAACATTACTGGATCTACTGATTACCAACAATACAGACCTGATCACGGATGTGGAAATATGGGGCAATTTAGGTAACAGCGATCACAGGTCAATTAGTTTCAGTATAAATCACACAAATAGGAAACCTAAAGGGAATACAAAGACACTGAATTTCAAAAGAGCCAATTTCCCTAAACTACAAACCCTGCTAAAAGGCATAATTTGGGATAAAATATTAGGAACAAAGAATACGGAGGAGAGATGGGTTTGCTTTAAGAGCATATTAAATAAGGGCATTAGCCAATGTATCCCATTGGGTAATAAATTTAAAAGAGCGAACAAAAGTCCTGGATGGCTTAACTCCAATGTAAAAATGCATATAAAAGCAAAGGAGAAGGCCTTCAAAAAATACAAGGTTGAGGGATCATCTTCAGCATTCAGACTTTATAAAGAATGCAACAAGAAATGTAAGGGTGCAATTAGGACGGCTAAGATCGAACATGAAAGACACATAGCGGAGGAGAGCAAATAAAATCCCAAGAAATTCTTTAAGTATGTAAACAGTAAAAAAGGGAGGACAGACCATATTGGCCCCATAAAGAATGAGGAAGGACATCTGGTTACAAAGGATGGGGAGATGGTATTGAATTTATTCTTCTCCTCAGTCTTCACGAGTGAATCGGGGGGCTTCAGTAACCAAAACTGCAGTGTTTATCCTCATGACACACAGGAAGCACCTCCATGGTTAACAGAGGACAGAATTAAAATTAGACTTGAGAAACTTAACATTAATAAATCACCGGGACCGGATGGCTTACATCTGAGGGTACTTAGGGAACTCAGTCAAGTGATTGCCAGACCGTTGTTCCTAATTTTTGCAGACAGTCTACTGACTGGAATGGTGCCAGATGATTGGAGAAAAGCCAATGTAGCACCAATATTTAAAAAGGGCCCAAAATACATCCCTGGGGATTACAGACCAGTTAGCCTAACATCAATAGTATGTAAACTCTTGGAGGGGATGATAAGGGACTATATACAAGATTTTAGTAATAAGAGCGGTATCATTAGCAGTAATCAGCATGGATTCATGAAGAATCGTTCTTGCCAAACCAATCTATTAACCTTCTATGAGGAGGTGAGTTGACATCTAGATAAAGGAAGGCCGGTAGACGTGGTGTATCTGGATTTTGCAAAAGCATTTGGCACAGTTCCCCATAAACGTTTACTGTACAAAATGAGGTCCGTTGGCATGGGCCATAGGGTGAGTACATGGATGGAAAACTGGCTACAAGGGCGAGTTCAGAGGGTGGTGATAAATGGGGAGTACTCGGAATGGTCAGGGGTGGGTAGTGGGGTTCCCCAGGGTTCTGTGCTGGGACCAATCCTATTTAATTTGTTCATAAACGACCTGGAGGATGGGATAAACAGTTCAATCTCTGTATTTGCAGACGATACTAAGCTAAGCAGGGCAATAACTTCTCAAATGAGGTTCAATGTAGAAAAATGTAAAATAATGCACTTGGGTGGCAAAAATATGAATGCAAAAATATGAATACACTGGGGGGAGAACCTCTGGGAGAATCTAGGATGGAAAAGGACCTGGGGGTCCTAGTAGATGATAATCTCAGCAATGGCATTCAATGCCAAGCTGCTGATAACAAAAAACAGACTATTGGCATGCATTAAAAAGGGGATCAACTCCAGAGATAAAACGATAATTCTTCCACTCTACAAGACTCTTGTCCGGCCGCAACTGGAGTATGCTGTCCAGTTCTGGGCACCAGACCTCAGGAATAGGGATGAGCCGAACACCCCCCTGTTCGGTTCACACCAGAACATGCGAACAGGAAAAAAGTTTGTTCTAACACGCGAACACCGTTAAAGTCTATGGGACACGAACATGAATAATCAAAAGTGCTAATTTTAAAGGCTTATATGCAAGTTATTGTCATAAAAAGTGTTTGGGGTCCTGCCCCAGGGGACATGCATAAATGCAAAAAAAAGTTTTAAAAACGGCTGTTTTTTCAGGAGCAGTGATTTTAATAATGCTTAAAGTCAAACAATAAAAGTGTAATATCCCTTTAAATTTCGTAGCTGGGGGGTGTCTATAGTATGCCTGTAAAGGGGCGCGTGTTTCCCGTGTTTAGAACAGTCTGACAGCAAAATGACATTTCAAAGGAAAAAAGTAATTTAAAACTACTCGCGGCTATTGCATTGCCGGTCCGACAATACACATAAAAGTTCATTGATAAAAACGGCATTGGAATTCCCCACAGGGGAACCCCGAACCAAAATTTAAAAAAAAAATTACGTGGGGGTCCCCCTAAATTCCATACCAGACCCTTATCCGAGCACGCAACCTGGCAGGCCGCAGGAAAAGAGGGAGGACGAGAGAGTGCCCCCCCCTCCTGAACCGTACCAGGCCACATGCCCTCAACATTGGGATGGTGCTTTGGGGTAGCCCCCCAAAACACCTTGTCCCCATGTTGATGAGGACAAGGGCCTCATCCCCACAACCCTGGCCGGTGGTTGTGGGGGTCTGCGGGCGGGGGGCCTATCGGAATCTGGAAGCCCCCTTTAACAAGGCGACCCCCAGATCCTGGCCCCCCCCATGTGTGAAATGGTAAGGGGGTACAAAAGTACCCCTACCATTTCACTAAAAAACTGTCAAAAATGTTAAAAATGACAAGAGACAGTTTTTGACAATTCCTTTATTTAAATGCTTCTTCTTTCTTCTATCTTCCTTCATCATCTTCTTCTGGTTCTTCTGGCTCTTCTGGTTCTTCCTCCGGCATTCTCGTCCAGCATCTCCTCCGCGGCGTCTTCTATCTTCTTCTCCTGGGTCCGCTCCGCACCCATGGCATGGGGGGAGGCTCCCGCTCTTCTCTTCATCTTCTTCTCTTCTTCATTTTCTTCTCCGGCCCGCTCCGCACCCATGCTGGCATGGAGGGAGGCTCCCGCTGTGTGACGCGTCTCCTCTTCTGACAGTTCTTAAATAACGGGGGGGCGGGGTCACCCGGTGACCCCGCCCCCCTCTGACGCATGGTGACTTGACGGGACTTCCATGTGACATCACGGGGAATGCCACAGGGAAGTCCCATGCATCAGAGGGGGGCGGAGTCACCGGGTGGCCCCGCCCCCGTTATTTAAGAACCGTCAGAAGAGGAGACGCGTCACACAGCGGGAGCCTCCTTCCATGCCAGCATGGATGCGGAGCGGCCCGGAGAAGAAAATGAAGAGAAGAAGTTGAAGAGAAGAGCGGGAGCCTCCCCCCATGCCATGGGTGCGGAGCGGCCCGAGGAGAAGAAGATAGAAGACGCCGCGGAGGATATGCTGGACGAGAACGCCGGAGGAAGAACCAGAAGAACCAGAAGAAGATGAAGGAAGATAGAAGAAAGAAGAAGCATTTAAATAAAGGAATTGTCAAAAACTGTCTCTTGTCATTTTTAACATTTTTGACAGTTTTTTAGTGAAATGGTAGGGGTACAAGTACCAGGCCTCATGCCCTCAACAAGGGGATCTGGGGGTCCCCTTGCTAAAGGGGGCTTCCAGATTCTGATAAGCCCCCCGCCCGCAGACCCCCACAACCACCGGTCAGGGTTGTGGGGGTGAGGCCCTTGTCCTCATCAACATGGGGACAAGCTGTTTTGGGGGGCTACCCCAAAGCACCCTCCCAATGTTGAGGGCATGAGGCCTGGTACGGTTCAGGAGGGGGGGGGCCGCTCTCTCGTCCCCCCTCTTTTCCTGCGGCCTGCCAAGTTGCGTGCTCGGATAAGGGTCTGGTATGGATTTTTGGGGGGACCCCACGCCGTTTTTTTTTTCTAATTTTGGCCGGGGTTCCCCTTAATATCCATACCAGATCTGAAGGGCCTGGTATGGAATTTAGGGGGACCCCCACGTCATTTTTTTAAAATTTTGGTTCAGGGTTCCCCTGTGGGGAATTCCCATGCCGTTTTTATCAATGAACTTCTATGTGTATTGTCGGACCGGCAATGCAATAGCCGCAAGTAGTTTTAAATGACTTTTTCCTTTGAAATGTCATTTTGCTGTCAGACTGTTCTAAACATGGGAAACATGCGCCCCTTTACAGGCATACTATAGACACCCCCCAGGTACGAAATTTAAAGGGATTTTACACTTTTATTGTTTGACTTTAAGCATTATTAAAATCACTGCTCCTGGAAAAAACGGCCATTTTTAAAACTTTTTTTTGCATTGATCCATGTCCCCTGGGGCAGGACCCGGGTCTCCAAACACTTTTTATGACAATACCGTGCATATAAGCCTTTAAAATTAGCACTTTTGATTTCTCCCATAGACTTTTAAAGGGTGTTCCGCGGCATTCGAATTTGCCGCGGACACCCCAAATTGTTCGCTATTCGGCGAACTTGCGAACAGCCAATGTTCGAGTAGAACATGAGTTCGACTCGAACTCGAAGCTCATCCCTACTCAGGAAGGATGTACTGGAAATGGAGCGAGTACAAAGAAGGGCAACAAAGCTAATAAAGGGTCTGGAGGATCTTAGTTATGAGGAAAGGTTGCGAGCACTGAACGTATTCTCTCTGGAGAAGAGACGCTTGAGAGGGGATATGATTTCAATATACAAATACTGTACTGGTGACCCTACAATAGAAATAAAACTTTTTCGCAGAAGAGAGTTTAACAAGACTCGCGGCCACTCATTAAAATTAGAAGAAAAGAGGTTTAACCTTAAACTACATAGAGGGTTCTTTACTGTAAGAGCGTCAAGGATGTGGAATTCCCTTCCACAGGCGGTGGTCTCAGCAGGGAGCATTGATAGCTTCAAGAAACTATTAGATAAGCACCTGAATGACCGCAACATACAGGGATATATAATGTAATACTGACACATAATCAAACACATGGGTTGGACTTGATGGACTTTTGTCTTTTTTCAATCTCACCTACTATGTAACTATGTAATGCAGATAAAAGAAGTCATTGAAAAAAACAGCATAGGATTCCCCCAGTCCATTACCAGGCCCTTTGGGTCTGGTATAAATATTAAGGGGAACCCTGAACCAAAATTTAAAAAAAAATTGCGTGGGGGTCCCTCCAAATTCCATACCAGGCCCTTTAGGTCTAGTATGGATATTAAGGGGAACCCCGCGCCAAAATTAAAATAAAAATTTGGCGTGGGGGTCCCCCTCAAAATCCATACCAGACTCTTATCCGAGCATGCAACCTGGCAGGCCGCAGGAAAAGAGGAGGGGACGAGAGAGCGCTCCCCCTCCTGAACCATACCAGGCCACATGCCCTCAGCATGGGGAGGGTGCTTTGGGGTAACCCCTTAAAGCACCTTGTCCCCATGTTGATGGGGACAAGGGCCTCATCCGCACAACCCTTGCTTGGTGGTTGTGGGGGTCTGCGGGCAGGGGCTTATCGAAATCTGGAAGCCCCCTTTTAACAAGGGGACCCCCAGATCCCGGCCTCCCCCCTGTGTGAAATAGTAACGGGGTACAAATGTACCCCTACCATTTCACAAAAAAAGTTTCAAAATGGTACAAATGACAAGACACGGCTTGGGACAAGTCCTTTATTAAAAAATAAAAATGTCCCACAAAATCCATTCATCTTCTCTCGCTCCGCCGACGGACCGAAAAAAACACAAAGCCGCAACCGATCCACCTCCATGGGAGGCACCTGCCGTATGACGCCCGCCCCCCTCTGATGCCCATATGGTCCGCCCCCTCTGACGCCCAGGGAAAGCCATAGGGAAGTCCCCGTGCATCAGAGGGGGGTGGAGTCACTAGGGAACGTTACCGTGTAGCCCGCCCTCAGTTATAAAAGAACTAAGAACTGTCAAAGCGAAGATGCGTCTTATGGCGGGTGCCTCCCATGGAGGTGGGTCGGTCGCAGCTTTGTTTTTGTTTTTTTCTTTTTCGGTCCGTCGGAGGAGCGAGAGAAGATGAATGGACTTCGTGGGACATTTTTTATTTTTATTTTTTAATAAAGGACTTGTCCCAAGCTGTGTCTTGTTATTTGTACCATTTTGACACTTTTTTTGTGAAATGGTAGGGGTACAATTGTACCCCGTTACCATTTCACACAGGGGGGAGGCCGGGATCTGGGGGTCCCCTTGTTAAAGGGGGCTTCCAGATTCCGATAAGCCCCCCGCCCACAGAACCCCACAACCACCGGGCAAGGGTTGTGGGGATGAGGCCCTTGTCCCCATCAACATGGGGACAAGGTGCTTTGGGGAGCTACCCCAAAGAAGGTGCTTTGGGGATCTACCCCAAAGCACCCTACCCATGTTGAGGTCATGTGACTTGGTACGGTTCAGGAGGGGGGGGGCGATCCCTCGTCCCCTCCTCTTTTCCTGCAACCTACCAGGTTGCGTCCTCGGATAAGGGTCTAGTATGTATTTTTGGGAGGAACCCCACGCCATTTTTTTTTTTTTTTTTTTTTTACATTTTGGTTCGGGGTTCCCCTTCATTTTCATACCAGACCCAAAGGGACTGATAATGGACTGGGGGGATCCCATGTCGTTTTTTTCAATCACTTCTTTTATCTGTATTGCTGGGACAGACAATTTATTATAGCCAAGAGTACTTTTAAATGACTTTTTTCTTTTAGAAATGTCATTTTGTGCAGGGACTGTTCTAAACACGGGAAAAATGTGCCACTTTACAGGCATACTATAGACACCCCCGAGGCATGAAATTTAAAGGAATATTTCACTTTTATTGTTTCACTTTAAGCATTATTAAAATCGCTGCTCCCTGCTATTTTAAAAACTTTTTTTTGCATTGATCCATGTCCCCTGGGGCAGGACTCGGGTCCCCAAACACTTTTTATGACAATAACTTGCTAATAAGCCTTTAAAATTAGCACTTTTGATTATTAATGTTCGTGTCCCATAGACTTTAACGGTGTTTGCGTGTTCGAGCGAATTTTTTGCTTGTTAGCGTGTTCTGCTGCGAACCGAACCGGGGGTAATTCGGCTCATTCCTACTGCTCACTGATTGGTTCAGAGCAGGGCAAGGATATCAGCCTGTAATACCCTGGTCGCTTTCCTGAGTTGTGTTCCCTGTCCTGTATTCCTCTCAGATAATCTTCCTTTTCTGTGCTGCAGACTCAATTTATGTATCTAGACTGGATTTATGGAGATTATGGGGTTCAGCTGACAGCAAAATCTTGATTTCATTATATGGATAAGGAAACTTTGGATCGGCAGCACACCTACACAAAAAATAAAGTAGAATGCCTGTATTGAAACATGAATAATAATAAAAGCAGCCCTCAAATTTCCACTTGCATTTTGCGAGTGGAAAATGAGGACTGGCGAGGAGCTGGGCTGCCTGGGGGTGGGGAGGTGAGCACCGCTGGCAGGTGGGGTTGATCGGGAGCCGTTCTCCCAGTGATCGCCCGGTGGAAGAGAGCCACGGCCAAATAGCGGTATAGCACGCTGTTACAGCTTACATTGAAATTGCCTCCACTCTGCTCGCTGTCACGCACAGCCCCACCTCCTCCTGACCCCGCGCCTGTGATAGACAGAATGCGGTCCAATGCTAGGATGTGTTCTGTCTATCACATGCGCAGGGATCAGGAGGAGGTGGGGCTGTGTGTGAAGGCGAGCAGAGCGGAGGCAATTTCAATGTAAGCTGTAACAGCGTGCTATACCGCTATTTGGCCGTGGCTCTCTTCCACCGGGCGATCACTGGGAGAACGGCTCCCGATCAACCCCACCTGCCAGCGGTGCTCACCTCCCCACCCCCAGGCAGCCCAGCTCCTCGCCAGTCCTCATTTTCCACTCGCAAAATGCAAGTGGAAATTTGAGGGCTGCTTTTATTATTATTCATGTTTCAATAAAGGCATTCTACTTTATTTTTTGTGTAGGTGTGTCAAGTACTGAGGTGTATGCTTTGGGTCTTCTGCCCCATACCCGGGTCTAGTAAGATCTCTGCCAGAACAATTCTCCCAGGATTACTTGCTCTGTTGTTTGCTGGGTGTGGCGGGTGGAGGGATATGTCTGTATAGTCTCAGACCAAAGTCACTGAGTGCAGTCTCAGGAGATGGGAGGCAGCGGTGTGGGACCTCTGCAACTTGTCTCATGTAAACATTTAAGCTTCCACTGATTACTGAATACCAATATTATGAGTCCTGACCATTACACTGTATAATTTATATTGTACATTACATACTCCTGACCCCTGCACTATATACTCTGTTGTACATTACATACTCCTGACCTCTGCACTATATACTCTATGTTGTACATTACATACGCCTGATCGCTGCACTATATAATCTATGTTGTACATTACATCATTCTGATGCTATAAAATCCTAATTGTTGTATCCTATATATTAAGTTGTACATTACATAGTCCTGACTTCTTTTGCACCCATTTCCTACCAGCTGGACATTTTTATATCTGATGATTTGATTGGAGCACAGACTTTTACATGTTGATAATGTAATAACATCCTCAAACTTTGGAACCTTAACCACTTCCGCCCCGGAAGATTTGGCTGCTCAATGACCAGGCCATTCTTTGCGATACGGCCACTGCATCGCTTTAACTGGCAATTGCGCGGTCGTGCGACGTTGTACCCAAACAAAATTGATCCCTTTTTTTTTTCCTCGCAAATAGAACTTTCCTTTGGTGGTATTTGATCATCTCTGTGGTTTTTATTTTTTGCGCTATAAACAAAAAAAGAGCGACAATTTTGAAAAAAACACAATATTTTGTACTTTTGCTATAATAAATATCCTCCTTTTTTTTTATTTTTTATAAAAAACTAATTTTTTCCTCAGTTTAGGTTGATATGTATTCTTCTACATATTTTTGGTAATAAAAATTGCAATAATATAATATATTGATTGGTTTGTGCAAAAGTTATAGCATCTACAAAATAGGGGAAAGATTTATGGTATTTTTAGTATTATTTTTTTTTTTACTAGTAATGGCGGTGAGCAGTGATGTTTACACACACACACCCCTGTTCTGGCTCTCGTGCCTGCGATCGCGCATGGCCAGCAGTCATCGGCACCCCTGCAGTGCAGAGGGTGCACATCAACTATCCCGCTTAAAGGAGCCGACGTAGAGCTACGACGGTTCATGGGACGGTGCCGACCTGCCGCAGTATAATGACAAGTGGTTAAACAGAAAGTGATAATGAGGGAGGAGTCAATAACCCAATGATGGTGGTCTTCAGGATCAGTCCAGTCTTCATCTTGGTTGTTCTCCCCCCATCCTCACTCTCTGACCTCTGGTGGGGCTCAGCACCACTGTTATTCATGACTAAATCATGGACTAAATAAGGAAGCGCAGGACTTCTTGTGTTGGGAAGATGGCAATGAGTGATTGGGGAGGAGGGGACATTCGTCCTATAATCCCCTCATCACTGTCACTCCTATAAAAGACAGTCCTCGTTGTTTCCTCACTCTCTGACTAAGGTCCATGAATAAAGAAATGAACTGGTAGGAGATCAGAGGACCCATTTACTAGTTACCTTGAGGGTGGAATTGTAAGATCCTCAGAGACAAAGCTGCCTGATGTGGGCGGAGTCCTGGTTTAGGGGAACCAATCTGCTCATGTCTAGTAATAATATTTTTATTTCTATTTTAGTAGATGGACGGGAGATGAGGAAAACCTCAGAGGATTGTCTCACTTTGTCTCCAGACTGTAAAGTAGAAGATGAGGATATCACACAGTATAGTCCAGGAGAAAACCCGACTACCTCAAATGTCCATCCGGCACCACACAGTGTAGATGGACCATCGTATTCCTCTTATCCTAAGGAACCTCAGACTGTGAGGGACGGTGCCGTCCTTCCAACAGATAAGAGGTTTTCCTGTACTGAGTGCGGGAAGTGTTTCCGTTTAAAAGCTGATCTTAATGTGCATAAAAGAACTCACACAGGAGAGAAGCCGTATTTCTGTCCTGAGTGCGGGAAATGTTTTTCAATGAAGTCCAGTCTTTACAAACATCAGAGATCTCACACTGGGGAGAAGCCGTATTCCTGTCCTGAGTGCGGGAAATGTTTTATACAAAAATCATGCCTCGTAATACATAAGAGATCTCATACTGGGGAAAAGCCGTATTCCTGTCCTGAGTGCGGCAAATGTTTTTCAGTCATGTCCAGTCTTTACACACATCAGAGATCTCACACAGGGGAGAAGCCGTATTCTTGTCCTGAGTGCGGGAAATGTTTTTCAGAGAAGTCGAATCTTTACAAACATCAGAGATCTCACACTGGGGAGAAGCCGCATTCCTGTCCTGAGTGCGGGAAATGTTTTTCACAGAAGGCCAGTCTTTCCACACATCAGAGATCTCACACGGGGGAGAAACCGTATTCCTGTCCTGAGTGCAGGAAATGTTTTGCAAAGAAATCCAATCTTTACAAACATCAGAGATCTCACACAGGGGAGAAGCCGTATTCCTGTCCTGAGTGTGGGAAATGTTTTTCACAGAAGTCCCATCTTTCCACACATCAGAGATCTCACACAGGGGAGAAGCCACTTTCCTGTCCTGAGTGTGGAAAATGTTTTTCAGATAAGTCCAATCTTTACAGACATCAGAAATTGCACATGGAAGAAAAGCCATATTCGTGTCCTGAGTGCGGGAAACGTTTTTCACGGAAGTCCAATCTTTACTCACATCAGAGATCTCACACAGGGGAGAAGCCGTATTCCTGTCCTGAGTGAGGGAATTGTTCCTCACTGAAGTCCTGTCTTCCTGTACATCAGGGATCCCACACAACCCTCAAGGTGTATTAGTGCCTTGAGTGCGGGAAATGTCTTCTATATGAATGTTGCTGGACATCACAGCTCTCATGAGGGGAAGAAGCACACCCTGATATACACCTTAGATATACTCCATGGCTGATCTTCATCATGTAAAAAACAGTTCCAGGGGTGTGGACATTTAAAAAAAAAAAAAACATTTCCAAGGGACTAGATCGGGGTCTCAATCTCCTTGTCCCTTATGACAATCTCCTTGTCCTGATAAAATAAAAACATTTTTACCAAAACCGTATATAAATCTGAGGTGCTTTTAGGAATGTCGGGGACTTTTATAACTTGGGTGCTCAGTACAAGTGCATGCTGAGCAGACAAATCACGCTCCGGTGTCTGCTCTGTTACAGGAAAAGTTCACCTTTTTAATAAATGCACATTTTCTGCAGGTAAAGAAATGTTAATTTACTATTGTTTTTAGGAGCATTGAAAGCATTGCAGCCATAATGTTCTGATGGCTGGTGCTATGCAGGACTCCTGTAGACTGTCTCTGCCTGTACATTATATGGGAAGGCAGTTACAGTGACAGGAAGAACCAATCATCTACCAGAGAGCTCAGCAGCGGTGTGGGAGTTCATTGAAAACTACAAGCCGACATCGGCAAAGGACAGAACTCTGTGAATGAATGGCACGGCTGCACTCTTTTCATAAAGTGACAGCTGGTACAGGGAACTTCTCCCCGCACTGCTGTCACACAGAGGGCTCAGATCACTGAGTTGCTGCAGGAACAGGAACATGTAACATCTTCCCGAATTGGAACATATCCTTTAACCTTTAACCCTTTCCCTGCCAGAGCTGTTTTTGTTGTTTTTTTTTTTTGTCCCACACATGTTTGGACCTGAAGATTACTTAAAACAACAAAAACATGATATATTTTCTGAAAGCAGACACCCTAGAGAATAAAATAGTGGTCGTTCCAATTTTTTTATGTCACACGATATTACCACAAAAGTCTAAGAAACGCAAAATATCAGTAAAAAACACACAGTTCATTTTAGTGGGCACAAAAATGCAATAAAATCCCCAATATTTTGGTAAAATATAAAAGCTTAGGTCACACTGAGTAAATAGATACCCAAAATGTCAAACCTGAAATTTGTGTGCGCCTGAAAAAATGGTGATAGACTTCAGTACCCTATATTTTCTATAGGCGATGCTTTAAAAGCTCCCTATAGGTCATCAGTTTAGTGTTACTGAGGAGGTCTGGTGATAGAATTATTGCTCTCATTCGGGTGTGTGCGGCGATATGTAACGTGTATTGCAATCAACGTTTTCAGGCATAGGCGCCCCAAAGTGTGCATTTATTTGTAAGTGTGTATATGTGGGGGGCATCAAAATATTGGGGGATTTTATGTGCTTGGTTGTAACTTTAATTTTGTACAATAAAAAAATGTTTTTTTCTTAACTTTTTTTCATGCACATGTCTATTATCCCGCTAATCTTTATAACTCATGACCAGCTGACTGTGCAAGCTACTTTGACACCACTATTTATCACCGTCTCCTTGCTATGTCCACCAAGCATTGTGTAAGTGGCACAGATGATAATTTACAATGTTCTAAAATTATGAGATTGCTATGTATTTATATTCTGTATGTTTTTTTTAGTTAGGCTGATTTTCTTTGCTGCCAAGGCATAAAAGGTCCTGAAGAAGCTTATTGATGTGAAACACGTCAACCTCTTGGACAATTCAGCAAAGCTAAATGAGTCATTATGAATATATATGGCCAAATGTTTGATGGATTTGTTCCCATGTGGTTTTAACACATCATTTTAATATCTGTAAGAAAGATTTATATTTTATGTAATTTTTGTGTTCTGCGTGTTTCATACCAATAAAGTCCGGCATACAAGGTTCTTTTTGAAATTTTATATAATTGATGTAGTACATTTATAGTAGCCAAATCTTCCTCTTTTTTAAATATAAAAAATGTTGAATGAATGTGACCAGCATTCGCCCAGCTGTGATGAATATTGGATGTATTTTATTTCATACACTGATTTTCTTGGCTCCATCTAGTGGTCATAATGCGGTATTGTGTTTTTTTACTAATGAAGGTATGTCAAGAAAAATACCCCATTATGGTCACTAGATGGAGCTGACCATCATAGGAAATCACTTTGTTACATTATGGCCAGAATTTGTAATGGCTGGATGAATGATTGTCACATTCATCCAATTAATTTTCTAGAATTAGACTCCTTAGTTTCCTTCATCAGACATCTCTTCATACGGATAACTAAGGTCATCCTCATACACTGGTGAGTACAGTACACACTGAAGGATATAAGATAATCAAAGCAACAATATTAAACCAACCATTGATTTAAACCTGAAAATTGGCATTTGGCCATTAGATGGCGCTACGTATCATAGAAGTTATCGGCATCTAATGAACAAATGTAACATTGTTTATTTTCATTCCATGGAAAACTTTCAACCAGCTCAGCTGATCGCTTAATTCCTTAATACCCCCATTCACACAGAAGGAATGTACATGCATTGTCACCGGGCAGATTGCTATGTATATTATTTATGAATAGACCCCTAAATGTCAGGAGATGTTTATATAAAGATGGGAAGTATGTAGCAGATAAATGAATAGACCTCCTAGCAATGTTATTACCAGGCTGCAGCTAGGGGGAGCTCTAATGTTTAGAGTGTGACCACAGCAGAGTGATCCCATCTAGCTCACGTTAACCCTTTCACTGCCAGAGCTGGTTTTACATTATTTTTGCACACATGGTAAAATGCAGATTTTGGGCCTGAAGATTAGATAAAACCCCCAAACATATATTTTCTGAAAGCAGAGGTCATGGAGAATACAATGGGGGTTAAGCTGTTCTTTGTACACAAATGTCACCTTCATATTCGGGGTTATTTTCTACTTTCCCCATTTTCTATGGTGTGATCTTTTCTACAATACTTTGTTATACATAAAATAGTGGAAAAATGAGTGTAATAACCACAATAACACCTCTCCATTCACATTGGCGCCATTATGGAAATATACAAATGGTAAAAAAAAGTGAAAAGATGTGCAAACATCACAGTCCAAACTTTCCTCAAAGTCCATTAATAAGTGTGAATAAGAAATCGCTCCACTCCCTTATATATACACTACTTAGTGCTCGTGTCACCCCTCCCCCATCTTGGCACCACTCACCGGAACTATATGCCCCCCACTTTCATGGGTGGGAACACACACACATTATACACAATTGTAAGGTAAAATATAAAAGATGAGGTTGTGCTGAGTAAATAGATACCAAACATGTCAAGTAATAAAATCATGTGTGCCTGTGACATGGGAAAATACTACATTACCTAAAAATCTCCATAGAAGGCGCTTTCCTGCTCATCAATTTATGCAGGGGTCTCAAACTGGCGGCCCTCCAGCTGTTGCAAAATTACAAGTCCCATCATGCATCTGCCTGTGGGAGTCATCCTTGTAACTGTCAGCCTTGCAATGCCTCATGGGACTTGGTAGTTTCAAAATAGTACAAACTGGCGAGTATGTACACTTTATGTATTCATAGTACTTGTGTGCAGGGCCACTGATAAGGGGTTACCACCGGCTCTGCTGTATGGGGCCCGGGCCCTATCAGTTCCAGAGGGGGCCCAGGAAGCTAACATGTCTATATGCAGCCGCTAAGCTACATTCTGTTTGCTTCCTGTCATTCTGCTCTGAATGGTAGCTGCACTCCCTCTCTACTCGCTCAGTGTGACTTGTTCATGTTTCCTTCTGATTGTAACTTTGTTTCTCTTC
Organism: Lithobates septentrionalis; assembly: GCA_037952835.1. NCBI lineage: Eukaryota > Metazoa > Chordata > Amphibia > Anura > Ranidae > Lithobates > Lithobates septentrionalis. Next base: position 3,460,032 of record JBBDGP010000047.1, on the reverse strand, counting down.
ACTTCCTACCTCCAGATTCTTGCCATACTCACTCTGCTCCTCAGATATGCCTCCCTCAGTCCCCCTTTCCTAAAATCAAGCTCTGATCCTTTTCCCCGATATCTATGACTGTGTCCTGGTGGCTCCCTGCCGTCCTTGAGTAATGTACTCCTTGTTTTGTCTGATCTATCCTGTCTCCTGTCTGCCCAACCTATAAATCTTCCCTGTTGTCTTCTTGCTGGTCAGCTCTGCTCCTTTATCTTCTCCCAGCACAGCTTAGTATACTATATGTAGCTGGTTATAACACTCCTCTCCCACTTTATGTAGCTGGTCTTCCCACTCCTTTCCCACTATATGTAGCTGGGCTTCCAACTTCTCTCCCACTATATGTAGCTGGACTTCCCACTCCTCTCCCACTATATGTAGCTGACCTTCTCACACCAGTCCTACTATATGTAACTGGGCTTCCAACTCCACTCCCACTATATGTAGCTGGGCTTCCAACTTCTCTCCCACTATATGTAGCTGGTCTTCCCACTCCTCTCCCACTATATGTAGCTGGGCTTCTCACACCAGTCCTACTATATGTAACTGGGCTTCCAACTCCTCTCCCACTATATGTAGCTGGGCTTCTCACACCTCTCCCACTATTTGTAACTGGGCTTCTCATTCCTCTCCCACTATATGTAGCTGGGCTTCTCATTCCTCTCTCACTATATGTAGCTGGTCTTCCCACTCCTCTCCCACTATGTGTAGCTTGGCTTCCCACTCCTCTCCCACTATATGTAGCTGGGCTTCACACTCCTCTCCCACTATATGTAGCTGGGCTTTCCACTATATGTAGCTGGGCTTTCCACTCCTCTTCCACTATATGTAGCTGGGCTTCTCACTCCTCTCCCACTATATGTAGCTGGTCTTCCCTGTCAGGGGATGTTATACACAACATCCAATGCAGGTGATCAGATCGCTGGGCTACACCAAGAAATTGGGGACAAACAAGTAAATGAAAAAAGTATGTTTATTATTATATTTATTATATTATTTAATATTAATATATTATTTATTTATATTATTATTATTTATTATAATGATAAAGACACACGTGTAACCAAAACAGCAAACCAAAACAAGTAAATAGTGAAACACAGCAAACCCCAAACCACCTAAATATCTATCTAACTAATATGATACATGAGCAAGGAAACACACATGGATTAAATAAGGCAGGGACAAAAGAAACAAGGGAACAGAAACCAGGAATATTGAAGCAGACCAAAAAGAGCAGGGAACAGGACTCAAAGACAACATAAGCGAAACGGGATCCAGGAATAAGAGCAGGTACAAGGGCTAGTCAAGGAATTCTGAAGCACTGAGCTTAGTTCAAGCGGGTTTATATAGTCCAGCAAACCCATAACAGGTGTGCTTGATGGCAGGTCTGAAGTCCAGGCAGGGAGACACCCGCTGGTGGCTACTGGAATTACACCCTTAGGTGCTGAGCGTAATAGTGCCACCAGCAGGTGAAACCAGAAATTACACCGTTCCTGACAGTTCCCCCTCCTAATGGAGTGGCCTCCAGACGCTCCATTCAGCCCTAGGTACGACAGTCTGAGTGGGTGCAGAAACACCCTAAAATGTTTCCCTACTGAGTCTGCAGACTTCTTGGCACTTCCAAGGCCAGAGTCTTTTAGTTCACTGGGGAACGTGCCACCAAAGTCCGAAAATAAGGCACACACCCCACCACCTGGGTCAGGAAGTTTGGATCCGGAGATAAAAATTTGCAGGGTAACAGGCAGGAAACCATTGGAGGCAGACCACACAGGGGCCTTACATTCAGGCTGGGCGACAAACAGGATTGACACAGCGGCAAGATGGGCATCAGTCAGGAACAGTTTTAGCAGGCACCATGTCATCAGGCTGGGCAAAGGGCACCGGGTCATCAGGCTGGGAAGGCTCTGGGTCATCAGGCTGGGCAGCAAACAGAGGTACATCAAGCTGGGCATCAGACAAAGACACATCAAGCTGGGCACAAGGCAAAGGCACATCAAGCTGGGCAGGGGCACATCAAGCTGGGCAACGGGCACTGGCACATCAAGCTGGGCAGCAGGCACATCAAATTTGGCAGTGGGCACAGGCACATCAAGCTAGAAAGCAGGCAAAGGCACATCGAGCTGGGCAGCAGGCATAGGCACATCGAGCTGAGCAGCAGGCATAGGCACTTCAGCAGGCAAAGGCACATCGGGCTGGGCAGCGGACAGTGGCACATCAGGCTGGGCGGCAGACAGTGGCACATCAGGCTGAGCGGCAGACAGTGGCACATCAGGCTGAGCGGCAGACAGTGGCACATCAGGCTGAGCGGCAGACAGTGGCACATCAGGCTGAGCGGCAGACAGTGGCACATCAGGCTGAGCGGCAGACAGTGGCACATCAGGCTGAGCGGCAGACAGTGGCACATCAGGCTGAGCGGCAGACAGTGGCACATCAGGCTGAGCGGCAGACAGTGGCACATCAGGCTGAGCGGCAGACAGTGGCACATCAGGCTGAGCGGCAGACAGTGGCACATCAGGCTGAGCGGCAGACAGTGGCACATCAGGCTGAGCGGCAGACAGTGGCACATCAGGCTGAGCGGCAGACAGTGGCACATCAGGCTGAGCGGCAGACAGTGGCACATCAGGCTGAGCGGCAGACAGTGGCACATCAGGCTGAGCGGCAGACAGTGGCACATCAGGCTGAGCGGCAGACAGTGGCACATCAGGCTGGGCGGCAGACAGTGGCACATCAGGCTGGGCGGCAGACAGTGGCACATCAGGCTGGGCGGCAGACAGTGGCACATCAGGCTGGGCGGCAGACAGTGGCACATCAGGCTGAGCGGCAGACAGGAACACATCAGGCTGGGCAGCAGACAGGAACACATCAGGCTGGGCAGCAGACAGGAACACATCAGGCTGGGCAGCAGACAGGAACACATCAGGCTGGGCAGCAGACAGGAACACATCAGGCTGGGCAGCAGACAGGAACACATCAGGCTGGGCAACAGACAGGAACACATCAGGCTGAGCAGCAGACAGTGGCACATCAGGCTGGGCAGCAGACAGTGGCACATCAGGCTGGGCAGCAGACAGGAACACATCAGGCTGGGCAGCAGACAGTGGCACATAAGGCTGAGCGGCAGACAGTGGCACATCAGGCTGAGCGGCAGACAGTGGCACATCAGGCTGGGCAGCAGACAGTGGCACATCAGGCTGAGCAGCAGACAGGAACACATCAGGCTGAGCAGCAGACAGGAACACATCAGGCTGGGCAGCAGACAGTGGCACATCAGGCTGTGCAGCAGACAGGAACACATCAGGCTGGGCAGCAGACAGCTACACATCAGGCTGAGCAGCAGACAGGAACACATCAGGCTGAGCAGCAGACAGGAACACATCAGGCTGAGCAGCAGACAGGAACACATCAGGCTGAGCAGCAGACAGGAACACATCAGGCTGAGCAGCAGACAGGAACACATCAGGCTGGGCAGCAGACAGTGGCACATCAGGCTGGGCAGCAGACAGGAACACATCAGGCTGGGCAGCAACCAGTGGCACATCAGGGTGAGCAGCGGACAGGAACACATTAGGCTGAGCAGCAGACAGGAACACATCAGGCTGAGCAGCAGACAGGAACACATCAGGCTGGGCAGCAGACAGGAACACATCAGGCTGGGCAGCAGACAGTGGCACATCAGGCTGGGCAGCAGACAGGAACACATCAGGCTGGGCAGCAAACAGTGGCACATCAGGGTGAGCAGCGGACAGGAACACATTAGGCTGAGCAGCAGACAGGAACACATCAGGCTGAGCAGCAGACAGGAACACATCAGGCTGGGCAGCAGACAGTGACACATCAGGCTGGGCAGCAGACAGTGACACATCAGGCTGGGCAGCAGACAGGAACACATCAGGCTGGGCAGCAGACAGGAACACATCAGGCTGGGCAACAGACAGGAACACATCAGGCTGGGAAGGCTCTGGGTCATCAGGCTGGGCAGCAAGCAGAAATACATCAAGCTGGGCATCAGACAAAGACACATCAAGCTGGGCAGGGGCACATCAAGCTGGCCAATGGGCACTGGCACATCAAGCTGGGCAGCAGGCACATCAAATTGAGCAGTAGGCACATCGAGCTAGAAAGCAGGCAAAGGCATATCGAGCTGGGCAGCAAGCATAGGCACATCGAGCTGGGCAGCAGGCATAGGCACATCGAGCTGGGCAGCAGGCATAGGCACATAGAGCTGGGCAACAGGCATAGGCACATAGAGCTGGGCAGCAGGCATAGGCACTTCAGGCAAAGGCACATCGAGCTGGGCAGCAGGCAAAGGCACATCAGGCTGGGCAGCAGGCAAATGCACATCAGGCTGAGCAGCAGACAGTGGCACATCAGGCTGGGCGGCAGACAGTGGCACATCAGGCTGAGCGGCAGACATTGGTACATCAGGCAGAGCGGCAGACAGTGGCACATCAGGCTGAGCGGCAGACAGTGGCACATCAGGCTGAGCGGCAGACAGTGGCACATCAGGCTGAGCGGCAGACAGTGGCACATCAGGCTTAGCGGCAGACAGTGGCACATCAGGCTGAGCAGCAGACAGTGGCACATCAGGCTGAGCAGCAGACAGTGGCACATCAGGCTGAGCAGCAGACAGGAACACATCAGGCTGAGCAGCAGACAGGAACACATCAGGCTGAGCAGCAGACAGGAACACATTAGGCTGGGCAGCAGACAGGAACCCATCAGGCTGGGCAGCAGACAGGAACACGTCAGGCTGGGCAGCAGACAGGAACACATCAGGCTAGGCAGCAGACAGGAACACATCAGGCTGAGCAGCAAACAGTGGCACATCAGGCTGAGCAGCAGACAGGAACACATCAGGCTGAGCAGCAGACAGGAACACATCAGGCTGAGCAGCAGACAGTGGCACATCAAGCTGGGCAGCGGGCACATCAGACTGGAGAGTGGGCACTGGGACATCAGACTGGAAGGCAGGCACGTCAGACTGGAAAGCGGGCACAGCCGACTGGAAAGCGGGCATGTCAGACTGGAAGGCAAGCGCTGAGACAGACTGAACAGCAGGCACCGAGACATCAGACCGGGCAGCAGGTACTGGAACTTCAGACTGGGCAGCAGGCACAGGCACATCAGGCAGAGCATCGGACTGGATAGCAGGTACTGGAACTTTAAACCGGGCAGCCTGTACTGGAACTTCAGACTGGGCAGCAGACAGTGGCACACCAGGCTGGGCAGCAGACAGTGGCACATCAGGCTGGAGAGTGGGAACTGAGGCATCAGACTGAACAGCGGGCACCGAGACATCAGACCGGGCAGCAGGTACTGGAACTTCAGGCTGGGCAGCAGACACTGGCAGATCAGGCAGAACAGCAGGTGCTGGCACAAATGGCTGAACAGCAGGTGCATCGGACTGGATAGCAGGTGCTGGAACTTCAAACTGGGCAGCGGGTACTGGAACATCAGACTGGGAAGCAGACACATCAGACTGGAACATGGACACTGGAATGTCAGACTGTACAACAGGCAGAGACACTGGCACAACAGGCTGAACAGCAGGCATGGGAATATCAGGCTGGAACAGATCAGCTGTTGGGGAGGCAGGATTGGATACTGGCATGATGGTATGGGTTGGGAAAAACTTCCCCTTCTGTTTGGTTTTAGCCACTGGGGATTTATAAGTGGGTACAGGGCTGTAGGTAGTGAATGCAGCTGGTAGAAGCAAAGAGTGAAAGGATGGCAAAACAGAGGGAGCAGGTTTTGAAGGGAGATTTAGTGGAGCTGATGGAGGCAGTTGAGAAGAAGCGGGGGGGTTAAAAGCAGGGTAGGTGCAACAGGGTGAAATAGGGTACTGGTATTTCATTGGTAGAAGGGTATATTGGGAGCTGACAGAGGCTGAGTGCAACAGACTTGACTAGGCCTGTAATATTGATTGCACTGAATCAGGTTTACACTTAGCTTGTCTGACCAGAGACTGCGCTGATTAAATACATTTTGCAAGCACTTGTTGAGGACAAGCTGAATATTGTTCAAAGAAAAATGCAGAGTCATCATCCAACAGCCAAACTAAAGATTCTACCTGAGCTGCACTAAAAAGGGGGTGTATAGTCATCACCTCCCCCAGCGACATCAGACTGGGCCAACCCAGCACAGATCTGAATCAATGGTTGCACATCTTCAAACAAAAAACTGCCTTGATCAATAAAAACCATGAGCTAGGCGGATGCATTCTAACAATTGTTCCCTAGTGTATTCACTCAATCTCTAACAAAAATCTCTGTCATCAGTTGCCAGGAGCGATAAATACCAAATACTTTCAAAATCCATCTTTCAACAATAGCTGGGACTCAGGCCCCAATTCCTAGGTGCAACCGATCTGATTGTTTGGCTTCAGAATTCTGTCAGGAGCAGTGGCGGAAGTATAGGGGTCGCTGAGGTCGCCATGGCGACTGGGCCCCATGCTGCAGGGGGCCCTTGAGGCCCCCCCTGTTTATCTTGATAGGAGGAGCGGCTGAGATCGATCTCCCCGATCGTCGGCCGAACTGTAATCAGCACTGTGCAGGGAGCTTGTCACACTGTGCTCTTTGTGCTCTTTGTCTCCCCCTACAGTGCAGTACCCGGCAGGAAGAGATGAGGTAAAGGACTGCCGTTTTTGAAAAGGCTTTCTGTAAGTGTGTGTTCTTATATGTGTGTTCATGTATGTGTGTGTTCTTATATGTGTGTTCATGTATGTGTGTGTTCTTATATGTGTGTTCATGTATGTGTGTGTTCTTATTGTGTTCATGTATGTGTGTGTTCTTATTGTGTTCATGTATGTGTGTGTTCTTATTTTGTTCATGTATGTGTGTGTTCTTATTGTGTTCATGTATGTGTGTGTTCTTGTGTTCATGTATGTGTGTGTTCTTATATGTGTGTTCATGTATGTGTGTGTTCTTATATGTGTGTTCATGTATGTGTGTGTTCTTGTGTTCATGTATGTGTGTGTTCTTATTGTGTTCATATATGTGTGTGTTCTTGTGTTCATATATGTGTGTGTTCTTATATGTGTGTTCATGTATGTGTGTGTTCTTATATGTGTGTTCATGTATGTGTGTGTTCTTGTGTTCATGTATGTGTGTGTTCATGTATGTGTGTGTTCTTATTGTGTTCATGTATGTGTGTGTTCTTATTGTGTTCATGTATGTGTGTGTTCATGTATGTGTGTGTTCTTATTGTGTTCATGTATGTGTGTGTTCTTATTGTGTTCATGTATGTGTGTGTTCTTATTTTGTTCATGTATGTGTGTGTTCTTATTGTGTTCATGTATGTGTGTGTTCTTGTGTTCATGTATGTGTGTGTTCTTATATGTGTGTTCATGTATGTGTGTGTTCTTATATGTGTGTTCATGTATGTGTGTGTTCTTATTGTGTTCATGTATGTGTGTGTTCTTATTGTGTTCATGTATGTGTGTGTTCTTATTGTGTTCATGTATGTGTGTGTTCTTGTGTTCATGTATGTGTGTGTTCTTATATGTGTGTTCATGTATGTGTGTGTTCTTGTGTTGATGTATGTGTGTGTTCTTATTGTATTCATGTATGTGTGTGTTCTTGTGTTCATGTATGTGTGTGTTCTTATATGTGTGTTCATGTATGTGTGTGTTCTTATATGTGTGTTCATGTATGTGTGTGTTCTTATTGTGTTCATGTATGTGTGTGTTCTTATTGTGTTCATGTATGTGTGTGTTCTTGTGTTCATGTATGTGTGTGTTCTTATATGTGTGTTCATGTATGTGTGTGTTCTTGTGTTCATGTATGTGTGTGTTCTTATTGTGTTCATGTATGTGTGTGTTCTTGTGTTCATGTATGTGTGTGTTCTTATATGTGTGTTCATGTATGTGTGTGTTCTTGTGTTCATGTATGTGTGTGTTCTTATTGTGTTCATGTATGTGTGTGTTCTTGTGTTCATATATGTGCGTGTTCTTGTGTTCATATATGTGTGTGTTCTTATATGTGTGTTCATGTATGTGTGTGTTCTTATATGTGTGTTCATGTATGTGTGTGTTCTTGTGTTCATGTATGTGTGTGTTCCTATATGTGTGTTCATGTATGTGTGTGTTCTTATTGTGTTCATGTATGTGTGTGTTCTTATTGTGTTCATGTATGTGTGTGTTCATGTATGTGTGTGTTCTTATTGTGTTCATGTATGTGTGTGTTCTTATTGTGTTCATGTAGGTGTGTGTTCTTATTGTGTTCATGTATGTGTGTGTTCTTGTGTTCATGTATGTGTGTGTTCTTATATGTGTGTTCATGTATGTGTGTGTTCTTGTGTTCATGTATGTGTGTGTTCTTATATGTGTGTTCATGTATGTGTGTGTTCTTGTGTTCATGTATGTGTGTGTTCTTATTGTGTTCATGTAGGTGTGTGTTCATGTATGTGTGTGTTCATGTATGTGTGTGTGTGTGTGTTCATGTATGTGTTTGCATGTGTTTATGTGTGTATTTATATATGTATATGTGTTTGTGTGTGTATATACAGTATATATGTGTGTATATTATGTGTGTGTTTATCTATGTGTATGTGTGTGTATTTATATATGTATATGTGTGTGTGTGTGTGTTTAGATGCAGTGGTGGCCCATGCATTAAAGGCTCACGGGTGCCGCCCCCTCTCTCCTGCCACTCCCTCTATCACCAATAGATAGATTCATGCATTGCATGAATCTATCTATGGCCACCGCTGCCACCCCCTATTCAGGGGCCCAGCCCCTTTTTGGGCGCAGGGAACCTGAATTACAGCGGCGGGGGTTGTTTTTGAAGCACCGGATTAGAGCCATAGGCTCTAATAGGCACCAAAAAAAAGTGACCTCACAGGCCACTCAGCTGTGTTAGAAAAGCGAATGACTATTCGCTTTCCTAACACTAAACTGCCTCTCCACCAATCAGGTGCTCGGGTCTGTTACCCGTCACCTGATTGGCTGAAACGACAGGCGCCGCTATTGGACGCCTATCAGGAGGAGAGGACGGGAGATGTGAACAGCAGGAGACGCATGGAGGACCCCACTCGTCGCAGTCACCTGCTGCCCCACCAAGACAGGGTAACTGCCGATGAGCGGTCGGGGGGGGTCACACTGGCAGCATTTAATGGGCACACTGGCTGCGTTTGATGGGCACAGTGGCTGCATTTGATGGAACACTGGCAGCATTTAATGGGCACAGTGGCAGCGTTTGATGGGCACACTGGCAGCGTTTGATGGGCACACTGGCAGCGTTTGATGGGCATAGTGGCAGCGTTTGATGGCACACTGGCAGCATTTAAGTGGCACAGTGGCAGCATTTGATGGGCACAGTGGCAGCAATTGATGGCACAGTGGCTGTGTTTGATGGCACACTGGCAGCATTTAAGTGGCACAGTGGCAGCGTTTGATGGGCACACTGGCAGCGTTTGATGGGCACACTGGCAGCGTTTGATGGGCACACTGGCAGCGTTTGATGGGCACAGTGGCTGCATTTGATGGGCACAGTGGCAGCGTTTGGCACAGTGGCTGCGTTTGATGGCACACTGGCAGCATTTAAGTGGCACAGTGGCTGCAATTGATGGGCACAGTGGCTGCATTTGATGGGCACAGTGGCTGCATTTGATGATTTTTTTTAAAAAAATTTTTGCGCCCCCCAAAAAATTTTGAGCACCAGCTGTCACTGTTTAGATGTATGTATGCACATTTTATGTATGCACGTTTAATCCTGACACCCTATATGTGTACAATTAGGACTGATTTTTTTTTCTTGCTCGTTCAAAGTACCAGCAACAAAATGCTGTTCCTCTGAAAAGCGATCCATGCTCAGATCACTTTTCAGAGGCATTTGACTGCCGGTAAAGAGGCAATATGTTGCCTCCTGACCACCTGTTTTAACCCCTTAAAGTGATTGTAAAGGGTTTTTTTTTTTAAATAACAAACATGTCATACCTTCATTGTGCAGTTAGTTTTGCACAGAGTGGCCCTGAACACCGACTTCTGGGGTCCCTCGGTGGCTCTCGCAGCTCCTCCTCTTATCAGACATCCCCCTAGGAAAAGCACTGTCCAGGGGTCAGGGGGATCCTTCATGATTTCTTGCATCGGGGCCCTGAAGGTTTTAGTTACGCCCCTGGTCAGGGGATGTTATACACAACATCCAATGCAGGTGATCAGATCTCTGGGCTGCACCAAGAAATTGGGGACAAACAAGTAAATGAAAAAAGTATGTTTATTATTAATGATAAAGACACACGTGTAACCAAAACAGCAAACCAAAACAAGTAAATAGTGAAACACAGAAAAACCCCAAACCACCTAACTATCTATCTAACTAATATGATACATGAGCAAGGAAACGCACATGGGATAAATAAGGCAGGGACAAAAGAAACAAAGGAACAGAAACCAGGAATATAGAAGCAAACCAAAAGGAACAGGACTCAAAGACAGGATAAGCAAAACGGGATCCAGGAACAAGAGCAGGTACTGGCAGGGACAAGGGCTAGCAGAGGAATTCTGAAGCACTGAGCTTAGTTCAGGGCGGGTTTATATAGTCCAGCAAACTCATAACAGGTGTGCTTGATGGCAGGTCTGAAGTCCAGACAGGGAGACACCCGCTGGTGGCCACTGGAATTACACCCTTAGGTGCTGAGCGTAATAGTGCCACCAGCAGGTGAAATCAGAAATGACACCATTTCTGACATTCCCACTCCTCCCCCACTATATGTAGCTGGTCTTCCCACTTCTCTCCCACTATATGTAGCTGGGCTTCCAACACATCTCCCACTATATGTAGCTGGGCTTCCCACTCCTCTCCCACTATACGTAGCTGGGCTTCCAACACCTCTCCCACTATATGTGGCTGGTCTTCCCACTATATGTAGCTGGTCTTCCCACACCTCTCCCACTATATGCAGCTGGGCTTCCCACTCCTCTCCCACTATATGTAGCTGGGCTTCTCATTCCTCTCCCACTATATGCAGCTGGACTTCCCACTCCTCTCCCACTATATGTAGCTGGGCTTCCCACTCTTCTCCCACTATATGTAGCTGGGCTTCTCATTCCTCTTCCACTATATGTAGCTGAGCTTCCCACTCCTCTCCCAATGTATGTAGCTTGGCTTTCCACTCCTCTTCCACTATATGTAGCTGGGCTTCCCACTCCTCTCCCACTATATGTAGCTGGTATTCTAACACCTCTCCCACTATATGTAGCTGGTATTCCCACTCCTTTCCTATTATATGTAGCTGGTCTTCCCACTCCTTTCATATTATATGTAGCTAGTCTTCCCACTTCTCACCCATTATATGTAGCTGGGCTTCTCATTCCTCTCCACTATATGTAGCTGGTCTTCCCACTCCTCTCCCCCTATATGTAGCTGGGCTTCCCACTCCTCTCCCCCTATATGTAGCTGGGCTTCCCACTCCTCTCTCACTATATGTAGCTGGGCTTCCCACTCCTCTCCCCCTATATGTAGCTGGGCTTCCCACTCCTCTCTACCTATATGTAGCTGGTCTTCCCACACCTCTCCCCCTATATGTAGCTGGGCTTCCCACTCCTCTCCACCTATATGTAGCTGGTCTTCCCACACCTCTCCCACTATATGTAGCTGGGCTTCCCACTTCTCTCCCACTATATGTAGCTGGGCTTCCCACTCCTCTCCCACTATATGTAGCTGGGCTTCCCACTCTTCTCCCACTATATGTAGCTGGGCTTTCCACTCCTCTCCCACTATATGTAGCTGGGCTTCCCATTCCTCTCCCAGTATATGCAGCTGGGCTTCTCATTCCTCTCCACTATATGTAGCTGGGCTTCCCACTCTTCTCCCACTATATGTAGCTGGGCTTCCCACTCCTCTCCCACTATATGTAGCTGGGCTTCCCACTCTTCTCCCACTATATGTAGCTGGGCTTCCCACTCCTCTCCCACTATATGTAGCTGGGCTTCCCACTCCTCTCCCACTATATGTAGCTGGACTTCCCACTCCTCTCCCACTATATGTAGCTGGGCTTCCCACTCTTCTCCCACTATATGTAGCTGGGCTTCCCACTCCTCTCCCACTATATGTAGCTGGGCTTCCCACTCTTCTCCCACTATATGTAGCTGGGCTTTCCACTCTTCTCCCACTATATGTAGCTGGGCTTCCCACTCCTCTCCCACTATATGTAGCTGGGCTTCTTATACCTCTTCCACTATATGTAGCTGGTATTCCCACTCCTTTCCTATTATATGTAGCTGGTCTTCCCACTTCTTACCCACTATATTTAGCTGGTCTTCTCACACCTCTCCCACTATATGTAGCGGGGCTTCCAACTGCTCTCCCACTATATGTAGCTGGTCTTCCCACTATATGTAGCTGGTCTTCCCAGACCTCTCCCATTTTATGTAGCTGGGCTTCTCATTCCTCTCCTACTATATGTAGCTGGGCTTCCCACTCCTCTCCCACTATATGTAGCTGGGCTTCCCACTCCTCTCCCACTATAAGTAGCTGGTCTTCCCACTCCTCTCCCACTATAAGTAGCTGGTCTTCCCACTCCTCTCCCACTATATGTAGCTCGGCCTCTCATTCCTCTCCCACTAAATGCCATAAAACTAACCCCTATTTTGTAGACGCTATAACTTTTGTGCAAACCAATCAATAAATGCTTATTGTGATTTTTTTTAATGAAAAATATGTAGAAGAATACGTATCAGCCTAAACTGAGGAAAAAATTGTTTTTTTATATAATTTTTGGGGATATTTATTACAGTAAAAAATCATGTGGGTTTTTTTTTTAAAATTGTCGCTCTATTTTTGTTTATAGCGCAAAAAATCAAACCCGCAGAGGTGATCAAATACCACCAAAAGAAGGTTCTATTTGTAGGAAAAAAAGGACATCAATTTTGTTTGGGAGCCACGTCGCACGACCGCGCAATTGTCAGTTAAAACAACGCAGTGCCGATTCGCAAAATATGCTTTGGTCTTTGGCCAGCCAAATGGTCCGGGACTTAGGTGGTTAAAGAAGTAATTTTTAATATTAATTCTATTATTTAATGATATTTCTAAAAATAATAATTGTTATATCAACAGCTCGCTGATCACATCGATGTTCCATGAGCTGTTGATCTGAAAAATAGATTCCCCAATGATTTCAAATTTTTTGCCAAGGGTTCCTCAAAGGCAAAAAGGTTGAGAAACACTGGATTAGAAGAACATCAGAAAAATTAAAGTGACTGAATACATCCCAGTGTACAGCGGAGTCAGATTTAACCCCTTCATTACACTCACCTCTCCAGTCATCAGGCTGAGGATCTCCAGGGTGAGGTTCAATATCGTCTCATTCCAGGGAAATTCCTTCCTTACATTCTTCACAAAATTCAATTCTGCTAATTGTCCATCATGACGTCCTTGTAGAGATCCTTGTGTCCTTCTAAATACTCCCACTCCTCCATGGAGAAATAGACAGTGACATCCTGACACCTTATAGGAACCTGACACACACAATGATACAGTCACCATCCAGACACATCCCTTGTGTGTTACTGGATAATGTCCCAGAATTCCCGGCACCGCTCACCTCTCCTCCATGATCTCTCTGGTGACTTCTAGAATCTTCTGCATGTTGTGTCTCTCAGGTTTTAGGGAGTCCCATGGGGGCACTGTCATGGTCATATGATCACCTGACTTCACAAGAGGAAATCTCTGTATTGAGGAACCAATAGGAATATCATGTTGGAATCCCAGAATCCTCCTCACCTCTCCGGTCAGGTCTGTGTGTTATTATTAGAGATAAGAGTGATGTCATGTGACCTCCCAGCATCCTCCTCACCTCTCTGGTCAGGTCTGTGTTTTATTAATAGAGATAAGAGTGATGTCATGTGACCTCCCAGCATCCTCCTCACCTCTCTGGTCAGGTCTGTGTTTTATTAATAGAGATAAGAGTGATGTCATGTGACCTCCCAGCATCCTCCTCACCTCTCCGGTCAGGTCTTTGTTTTATTAATAGAGATAAGAGTGATGTCATGGGACCTCCCAGAATCCTCCTCACCTCTCTGGTCAGGTCTGTGTTTTATTAATAGAGATAAGAGTGATGTCATGTGACCTCCCAGAATCCTCCTCACCTCTCCGGTCAGGTCTGTGTTTTATTAATAGAGATAAGAGTGATGTCATGTGACCTCCCAGAATCCTCCTCACCTCTCCAGTCACAAGGTAGATGATCTCCAGGGTGAGGTTTCGTATCTTCTCAGTCATGTGTCTCTGGTCCTCCTCCATCCTTATTGGTGCCGTCATTTGATCTATACAGGTCTCCTTGTAGACGGATAACTTTGGAAAATGAAAGTAAGAATTATTTGGATGGTATTGGTCACACAATAATAGGGGTAATAGGAGGGTTGCTGTACATTCAAGAATTAAAGCGGAGCTCCACCCAAAAGTGTAACTTCCACTCATTGTACTCTTTCTGCCCTCCGGTGCCACATTTGGCACCTTTTGGGGGGAGGGGGGACAGGATACCTGTCTTTTACAGGTATCCTCTTCCCTTTTCTGGGACCCTTTAGATCTGCAGACAAGGAATGATAAATACAACCCTTAATTTGACTTGTTTGCTCTGAGGCAGTGCTGTGAGGACAATGTCGGGTCATCGTGCTGTCCAGGAAGGGGAACTTGCTGACTTTTGGCTGGAGTTGTCGGCTAATCAGGATAATTGCCCACACTTCCTCCTCAGGGGTCCCAGAGCCTTTCACATGACGTAAACTCTTAGGGGCTTGCAGAATCCTTTTGTCCCACTACCACTTCAGAGACCCCTCAGCTCCTCTAGTTTATTCTGAACCAGTTGCAGAACTATTACGGTCACAAAGTTCACACCAGCAGGAAAGGGTCTTTCTGCCAGAGGAAAGGGTCCCAGGATCAGGGGAGGCTCCCCTGGTGATGGCCAATTTGAATTACTGAGAACAGAGTGAGCAGCACATTCGGCCTTTGCAGAGCCCGCTTGCTGTCTCTGATCTGCTCCCAACACGGGCAAAGCGCCCTCCAACATCAGCCAACTCCTCTCCCCACTCCTCCTCCCCCAGACACAAGCTCCAAGTATTCCATACTGAGCAGGCTCTGTGCCCTGTGCTGCCTCTGAGGGACCCATCACTGATGCCAGCTGCAGGGCCCAGAGCCTGGTGATTACCTGTATGAGGTGTGGGGGTCCTCGGTGTGTGTGGGGCCATTGAGATGTGTGTGGGGGCAGGATCAGCTCCTTGCACATCTCAAACTCCTCTCCTACCTCTGCCAGCTGCTCTCTGGAGTTTCTGCCCAGCCTGCTGCCCTCATCTCCCCCCAACACCTATGTGCCCATTCCAGGGCTGCCTATATTATTGCCCCTTCATCTGTCCCACCCATTCCTATCCATCCTCCTCATCTCATACCTCTGCCACCCATGCCCATAACCCCCTCTGACTGGCACTCCAAGAACTCAGCATACTCCAGGTGTGGGGAAAGTCTCAAGGTGGATTTAGCCTGTCATTCATCATAGGTAAAAATGTCCACACATGGACTTCCACGGGTACCACTGAGACTACATATATAATTTGTACAGTTTCCCCAGGTCTTCAGGTAAATTTAGACTGTAATTAACTGCTTCCCGTCAGGCCTATAGCAGAATGATGGCTGAGTGGGAGTTCTCCCATCCTGGGTGAACATCATATGAAATCTTCCAAGATTAGTAGCCAGCAGCTCCACCAGATGACATATCATTGTACCGGGCTGGTCCCAGTACTATGTCATCTCTGTGACCAATCACAGCGATCACATGACAGTTGTACACAATAAATGGCTTTCGTTCATAGACATTCAATGTTTACTATTGTGAATATCTCTGTGATTGGTCACAGTGATCACATGGTACAGACAGGACCTATCACATCTGTAATATTTTAATTTATTTTTTTACATACTGCCACCAGTCAGTATCACTGATCACCACCACACCAGTCATATGATTATGCTGTACCGCTCTGGTGACAAATAAATTCTAAAAACAAGAGTGGCAGCGCTGAAATCTGAAAATTGGCCTGGGCAGGAAGGAGATGAAAGTGTCGGGTACTGAAGTGGTTAATAATGCACAAATGTCCATATAAGGATTTCTATAGGGACCACCGAGACCATCTCTGCATGGCTTGGACATAGCTCCCAACTGTCCCTGATTTCAAGGGTCTGTCCCTGATTTGGAGCAATGTCCCCCTGTCCCTCATTCCTCCTCATTTGTCCCTTATTTTGGTCTGATCTATATAGTTGTATAGAAAATGCACTTTTTATCTTTCAAATACTGTTTCCCCTATGCTAAACCTTTCATCCAATTTTTAAATTGCTGCATTTGTAAATTTAAAAGCTGATGCTGATATGTAAGGTTTAGCTCATTTGATCAGGGCCTAGGTACCATCGCATCAGTACCTTCAGACTCGCCTCCACCAAGGTAATGTTTAGCAACCCTTGGTAGGAGGAAGAGAAGGCCCCATGCCATTCCTCCGAGTCCCATACCTGTGAGAGGTCTCTCTCCCATTTCACCATGTAGAGGGGCTTAGTGAAATCAGCGAATAGTGACTTGTAAATCACAGGTTTTCCAATGTCTGCTCCATGGTCTGGCCACACCATTGTTCATAGGCCAAGATTCTGGGGGGTTCGGGTTTTAGTCACCCATAAGGAGTGTAAAAAATGGGAGACTTGGAGAAATCGGAACTTCTCTGCCAGGGGCATATCCAGTCTACTTATACAAAAACGAAGTGAGATCCGACCTGCAGGGCCGGATTAACATAGGGGCTTTAGGAGGTGCAGCTTCAGGCCCCTGCCTTAAAATCGGCCCGTCCAGCCAGCAGTATAAGCCCGATTTTCTCCTGTCCATAAACTTCTATGGGACAGGAGAAGCTGTGTGTAAATGTAGGGGTGTCTGGCTGCATCTGTGTTTGCTCACTGTGGTTATTACAATGTCATAGTGCACAGTCCCCCCCCCTACACAAATGGGGGAGGCTGAGTCGGCTCTGCCCCTCCCCTCTCCCTCTGTGAAGTCTGTGCAGTGAAGGATCCGTGTGGTTGGGAAATTATGAACAGAACACCGGCAGAGAGAAGGTGAACAGGATATCTCTGAGTGATGAGCCTCCAGAGACCAAAGTGACTGGACTCTCATCTCCCTTCCCCTCGTTTTTAACTTTCTTCTCCAGCAGTAGCTCTTATAACTGCAGCCAAAGTGTTTAGAATTGTGTCCTCAGCCTGTGGTAGTGCTCGGCCCCTTGTGCTTTTATGTGGGTTCACACTGATTTGCTAAGTTTTGGCCCATTGCTGGTGTATCCGCAGTTTTCCTGTGTTTTACCCACAGTCCTATTGATTTCTATTAGGTTGTGTGTTTTTTCTGCATTTTCTGAAAGTGCACCCAAATTCCTACAGTCTACATCTTATCTTTGGCGCACTGTCAGAAAATGCAGCAAAAACCTGCAACCTAATATATACAGTGGGGACAGAAAGTATTCAGACCCCCTTAATGGGCAGTTTGGAAATGTGGTCGCCCTATGTTGCTGTTAGCAGGTGGTATTGGTGGTGTTGCTGCTCCTCAAAGGCTGCACGGCTGTTATTACTGGTGAGAGTATATTTAATTTGTTTTAGAAAAACATTTTTGCATTTTCATTTTGTTTCCATAAAAAGGCCCACCAAAATCCTCAGCACCAGGCCCATGATGTTCTTAATCTGGCCCTGCGGACCTGAAGACTTGAAAACGTGACCAATCCTATACAACCCTTTGTTCAGCCACCATTTAAAGGCTTTGATGTCCATGCCTGGAAGAAACTGAAGGTTATGAAACAGATGGGCTAATGGGTGACTATCAGAGACCATCTCTGGGGGACCTCTAAGTCCACCCTATAGGGTTACTGAATGAGAGAAAGTTGGAGCCAAGATAGAGGGACAAGGAGGACACCACATTAGGTCATCCAGAGTCACCTGGGGTACCGACTGTCGTTCCATGTGCACCCGATTGGGTTTAGTAACTCTGGAATATATGATTGAGATGTGGGCTAGTTGAGCGGCTTAGTAGTACTATAATAGGTTTGGCAGACCAAGACCGCCTTTGTTGCGAGCGTGAAATAGACCCTCTTAGCCACTCGATGCCCTTTCGAACCCCAGATGAAGTCAGTAATGTTGGCCTGAAAATGC
This sequence comes from Lithobates septentrionalis, assembly GCA_037952835.1. NCBI lineage: Eukaryota > Metazoa > Chordata > Amphibia > Anura > Ranidae > Lithobates > Lithobates septentrionalis. The sequence continues at coordinate 3,441,859 of JBBDGP010000047.1, read as the reverse complement.
TGTAGATGGTCATTAACGATAGGGAAGGGTAGGGAGTTGGAGAGGTATAGTACATGTGGGAGTAACATGATCTTAATGGAATGACCCCGACCTTGCCAAGACAGGTGGAGTTGTGCCCATTGTTTTATATCTGCTTCTAATTTCCTGTATATCGGGGGAGGGGGTGAGGTTGGCTCCATACAGTTGGTCTATACTGGAGGCTACATTCACCCCCAGGTAAGGAATGACGGAATCACTCCAAGCCACAGTGATCGTTCACGCGTGTGACTAGTGTGTGCGGGTCCGTGATATGTCATGCCTGTGATTTGGACATGTTGACGTACAGGCCAGAGATCCACCAAAATCACCCAGTAATGGGCGTTTGTTGGGGGAGGAGATTAAAGGGGAAGTGACAAATAAAAGAAGATCATCAGAGAAGAGGGCGTATTTATGATGTTGTGGGCCGCCCTGTACTGTGTTTATCAATGAATTATGTGACCTGATCCATCTGCAAATTCATATACAAAGGGGGATGCACACAGAGAACACTATATTGAGCACAAAATATTGTATGATTACATTAGTTTGCATAGATTTTTACTTTATTTATTATAGGAGCAAATATTATAAGATTAAAGAAGTAGGTGTAAAGTGGAAGCAGTGGATCTGCAGGGAACAGCATCTTGAGCACAAAGCACTTTCCTGATGCCTCCATGGCAGCACACACTGGGTTGTGACTCCGCCCCCACAACCTGACAGGATTGGTTAGCTATAAATTTGAAGGGGAGACACCCCGCTGCATTCTCTTTTTTATCCTCACCTGACAGATTGGGATAAGCAGCTTGCTCCTGTTGTCAAGATAAGAAAAAAGCCTCTTACCGCACTCGCCCCAGCAGGTTCAAGCCTCTCCTGTTTGGAAGTCCCTCCTGTACAGTCTCTAAAGGAGCTTTTATGGAGGGAACCCCCGGTCTGGTGGTCTCAGGGGGCGTCTGGACATCTGGCACAGTAAGCTTTAAAGAAGCTTCATATTTTTGCAGTGGTCTCCTTTTCCTTTTTGCCTGTACCTTGCCTGTAGCTTGCTTATGGTGTTTCTTCTGCTTAAGGGGCTTGCTGGCACTTGCTGTCCACCGCTGTAGGAACCGTCATGGCCGCCGAGGCCGCCTCCTCCACTCTGCAATTGGCCTCAGGACCTAGTTCTGCCTTGGGAAGGTAATGCCCTTCTCCAAGATGGCGCCGAGGCGCTCGGGACGCTCTGCGCATGCGCGGGAGCGTCATTTTGCCGCGACGGCAGCGGCAGATTTAAAAACACAGGCATTTCTGTATTTTTTGCTGAGCAGTATCACAGATACCTGAATGTTCACCGGCGTTCAACTGCTTTGCCAGAAAACGACTCAGCAAGACCAGGTAAGTCAATTTATTCGATTTAGCCTTTTTTAAAAAATAATAATAATAATAATAAAAGAAAGAGTAAGATTTAAAAAAAAAAAAAAAATTTTTTTCCTTTCTCTTAATTTCCTTCAGTCTACACTGTCTACTACCACTATGGAGACCACTGCCCGCGCAGACCACCATCGGCAAACGAGGTAAGAGGCTATTCGTCATTGGTAAGTATTGAAGAAGGGGAGAGAAAAAAGAGAGCCAACCACTAACGCTGCGTTTTTGGCAGCCCCACCAGGTCAAGAGCCGCAAGTTCCAGGCGTGAGAGGACATCAAGCCATGGGTCAAGCAAGAAGTCCCGCAGAAGCCGCTCAAGATCCTCTTCTCGCCACCGAAGACATAGCCGCTCACGTCACAGCCGCTCAAGACGCAGCCGCTCCCGTCACAGTCGGTCACACCGCAGACGGTCACCTTCATCGCAGAAGCCGCCACACCTGTCCTGCAGCAAACGCTTGCTGGGTATGCGGCGCACCAGCCTTGCCAGATAAACTAGTCTGCAGATCCTGCTTCAATGAAGCAGCAAAGGACAAAGAGCTAGACGCAGCAATGGCTACGGAGCTCATAAGAGAATCTGTGCGGGAATCCATAAGGGAGACAACAGCACCACTAACCGATAGGCCTACGCCTAGCACATCGGTGGCGGATGACAGCCAACCCCAGGCATCAGAACCCTCCTCAGGAGATGAGGAACAGGACATGTCAGCAGGTTTTGACTTTTCCCTGGTACAGCCTTTCGCAAAGTCAGTCAAAGAAGCGATAGGCTGGGAAGAAGATAAAGAGGAACCGCAGAAAGTCCGGAAATATTTCCCAAATTTAAGGAAAGAACCAGAGAATTTCCCTTTTATAGGTGAACTGGAGGATCTAATTAAAGATGAGTGGGAAAGATCTGATAAGCGGTCCAGTCTCACCAACAGACTGACAAAAAATGTATCCTCTGAAGGAGTCAAAAGTCAAAACATTGATGAACGCTCCAGTAGTCGACTCCTCCTTGATGCGTCTTGCACGGCATGTCACTCTGCCTATTGAAGACGCAGTTTCCTTTCGGGATGTTCTGGATCGGAAATTGGATCTAGAATTGAAGAAAGCATACTCCACTGCTGGGGGCGCATGCAGACCAGCAATTACCACAGCAGCAGTGGCCAAAGCCATATCAGGTTGGGCAACCAAGGTGGAGAAGGATCTGCAAGACGGTACTGAAATAGATAAAATAATATCTTCTCTTCAGGAGATCAAGTTGGCAGGTGACTTCGTGGCAGAAGCCTCAGTGGATATTATAAGATCCTCGGCGAGATCAATGCTAGCATCAGTCACAGCAAGAAGGGCCTTGTGGCTGAAACCATGGATGGCCGATACTGCATCCAAAACAAACTGGTGCAGAATTCCATATGATGGCTCAAACCTGTTCGGGTCTAAATTGGACACCGCTATTTCGAAGGTAACAGGAGGGAAGTCGGGATTAATTCCCTCGGATAGAAAACCCAAGGCCCAAAAGGATTCCTTCTTCAGGCGCAACCTTCCTGAGAAATATAGGGAAGCTAGAGCCTACCGTCCTGGTAGGGAGTTTAGAAGGGACTGGAAGAACACAAGACCTTCCTTCCTAAGGATGCAGAAGTCCAAGCCTACCCCGGTAGGGGAGCAGCAGAAGTCCTTTTGAAGGTTTGCCTGCCCACTCAGTACAGGTGGGCGCCAGGCTCAAGGACTTCGCACAGATTTGGTCAAGCCATATAGAGGACCAGTGGACTCTTTCCACGATCAAATTTGGACACAAGTGGAAATTTATGGGCAAAATTCCAAAAAATCACTTCCAATCAACAAGACTGCCATCTTCACTAGTCAAAAGGAAGTTACTATTAAAATATATAGTGGAATTGAAGGAGAAAGGGGCAATACTGGAAGTTCCGTCAGATCAAAAGGGGAGGGGGTTCTATTCCCCACTATTTTTGGTAAAGAAGAAGACCGGAGACTTACGTCCTGTATTGGATTTAAAAAATCTCAACAGGTACATAAAAACAGAGGCCTTCAAAATGGAGAGTCTGCAGTCTATACTTCTGGCAGTGAACCTGGGCGACTGGATGCTCTCAGTAGATTTATCAGACGCTTATCTACATATTCCAATTCATCCCGCCTTTCAAAAATTCCTCCGATTTGCCATCAACAAAAGCCACTTCCAATTTCAGTGCCTTCCTTTCGGCATCTCGTCGGCTCCCAGGACATTTACCAAGGTCCTTCTACCCTTGGTTGCATTCCTCAGGGAGAAAGGTCTGCGAGTCCACCATTATTTGGACGACATCCTGCTCTTGGCAGAGGATCAAGAAACCTTGCTATGCCATCAGAAGATCTTACTCACGACTCTCCAAGACTTCGGCTGGCTAGTCAACTGGAAAAAGAGCAGCTTACAACCCACTCAGAACATGGTATTCTTGGGAGCAGATCTGAACACCAAATTGAACATGGTACAACTTCCTCAGGAAAAGATTCAGCCTCTAGTACAGAAGATGTGGAGATTACTATCAGCAAGGCATCTTCCAGCCAGAATCTGCTTAAGTGTGCTAGGGTCTATGGCTGCAACCCTGCCCATGGTGCAATGGTCACAATGGCACATGAGAATCCTCCAGAACTCCTTTCTGAGACAGTGGGATGGAGTATCGATGCGTCAGACCATTACCATCTCCAGACCAATGAAGCAATCAGTGTGGTGGTGGACACACTTGACCAACCTCAGGAAATACAAACTGATAGTTCCCCCAGATCCGATAATAGTCACCTCGGACGCCTGTCAGAGCGGCTGGGGAGCTCACTGTCAAGATCAAGCAGCGCAGGGCCGATGGCAGTTCCGGGGCCAGGATTTAGTATCGAATATACTGGAACTCAGAGCAGCTTTCCAGGCCCTCATGGCATTTGCACCAGTCCTCAGAGGGAAGAACGTGCTTATTCGGTTGGACAACAAGGTGGCAGTGTCCTACATCCAGAGGCAAGGGGGTACCAAGAGTCTCACACTGATGGAGGAAGTCCACCCTATCTTGGAATGGGCACAGGCACACCTAGCAGATCTAAAAGCAATATATGTTCCTGCGGCACAGAACATGTTAGCCGATTACCTGAGTCGAGAAACTCTTTCGAACAACGAATGGTCCCTGAGTCTCCAGGCCTTTTCTCTTCTTACGGAGACATGGGGAGTACCAGAGATCGACTTAGCAGCTACTCCGGCGAATACGAAGTGTCGGAGGTTCCAGTCCAGAGCATCTTTCCCTTCAGCCGAGGGGATAGATTGTCTAATCCATCCCTGGAACTTCAAGTTGGGGTACATATTCCCGCCAACTCCGCTAATTGCGAGATTCCTGTCCAGGCTTCGGAGATCTTCAGCCACGGTAATCGCGATAATTCCTCTTTGGCCGAGAAGACCATGGTTCACGACACTATTGCAGCTCAGCCTTCAACCTCCAATCCCCCTTCCGGTAACTCCGGATCTGCTATTTCAAGGCCAATTCCTACATCCAGCTCCAGAGAAACTACATCTGACAGCATGGAAGTTGAAAGGGTTAGGTTAAGGGAACAAGGCTGCTCACAGGAAGTAATATCGACTTTGATGCAAGCCAGGAAGAGCACCACCAACACCACCTATACAAGAATTTGGAACCAATTCTTTAGAATGGCGCAGCAGAAGGGATGGGATCCTATTGCTCCAGAACCTTCTCAAATCCTAGAATTCCTCCAATCAGGAATCAACAAAGGTCTAAGTTCAAGTACCCTTAAGGTACAAGTATCTGCCTTGTCGGCCAAAACAGGCACCAGATGGGCATTACATCCGCTGGTTATCCAATTACTGAGAGCCTGCCTGAAAATCAAACCTCCTAAGAAACCAGTTTTTCCATCATGGGATCTCTCAATAGTTCTTGAAGCCTTCACCAATCCTCCTTTTACTCCATCTGAATCAATATCTCTATGGGATCTGACTCTAAAACTATCCTTTCTCATTGCAATCACATCAGCAAAGAGGGTGTCTGAGATCCAAGCACTGATGGCATCAGAACCTTACTTGGTATTCTTTCCTGATAAGGTAGTACTAAGACCTTCAGACCACTTCATCCCGAAGGTAGCAACTTCCTTCCATTACAACCAAGATATTGTCTTACCATCCTTCACTAATGATCAGGGTGAACCTCATCCTCTGGATGTTAAAACTACCATCATTAGTTACCTGACGGCTACGAATTCTTTTAGAAAGACGGATACCCTCATGGTCATCCCACATGGAAACAGACGAGGTCAAGCGGCTACTTCACGTACTATCGCCTCCTGGCTAGTCAAGTCCATCAAGAAGGCATACTCCATGCGGCATATGGCAATTCCTGAAGGCATCAGGGCTCACTCGACCAGGGCAGTGGCTACCTCCTGGGCAGCGTATTGCAGGGTTTCACCGGAGACTATTTGCAAAGCAGCAACTTGGTCCTCCAGACATACGTTTATTTCTCACTATAGAGTAGATTCTGCTCACTTGGCTATGGCAGACTTCGGTAGATCCGTTGTTAGAGCCAATTCTTCCGCATTATAAGGAATAAATATTATTTTCTTGCACCCACCCGACTGGCGAGTTATTTCCCAGTGTGTGCTGCCATGGAGGCGTCAGGAAAACGGAAAATTGTATACTCACCTTTCCGTAATTTTCCTTTCCTGACGCCTCTCCATGGCAGCACAGATTCCCACCCCGTTTTTTGGTGATATATTTACAGAGAATGCAGCGGGGTGTCTCCCCTTCAAATTTATAGCTAACCAATCCTGTCAGGTTGTGGGGGCGGAGTCACAACCCAGTGTGTGCTGCCATGGAGAGGCGTCAGGAAAGGAAAATTACGGAAAGGTGAGTATACAATTTTCCGTTTTATGTTGTATATGAATTTGCACATGGATCAGATTACTTCATTTATTGATAAACACCATAAGATCAATGAAGTAGGTGTAAAGCGGAAGCAGTAGATCTGCAGAGAATATTATTTGAGCCCCTAGCACTTTATATATGAATGTCTCCACATATTTTAGTGTATTTGTGATGATTTATGTGCACACACAATAGGACAGCGCTGTGACACATAATGCTCTTCTAGTTGATAAAGGGAATACTTACCTTTGTTACAGCAGCAGTCCGATATAAGTTATTTTTGTAGGTATTTGAGTTGTTACACATAGCGCGGGTTTTATTCTATTTATATTGGGGACATAATTGCCCAAATCTGGGGATCAGGAGCCATTTCCACCCTTTACTCTCGGCTGGGGTTCTTTGTATCCATATAACAGATGTTCTACATGACTAAATCTTCAATCAATTTTACTGCAAAATCAAAGGGGCCAAAATGTCTCCCCCCGAGCAGTAATATATTTCTATCCCCCTTGGTGGGAGTGGAGATGACCCATCTATAAGGATATACAGTACATACACACAGCACAAGGCCGTGTTTACACTACGAGACGTTTCTCAGGGCTGCAGTTCCTCTGATCTCCACAAGATGGTGATCTCACGTCTACTCAGACAGGAAGTCTCTATGGAAGACAGGAAGTGATGTCAGACACAGAGAGGACAAAGGACATTCCATTTGGAAAGACGTAGTGAGGAGACACTGCTGGATTTGGCGGCAGAGGAGGTAATATGTCGATTAACCCTTTCAGGGGGATCAGTTGATGATTAATATATTTTGATTCCAAAGCTGGCCATACATGGTTCAGTTTTATCGTTCATCCAGCGGGATGAGAGAAAAAAACTGAACTGATTTCCCCATCCACACATTGGAGGGGGATGGGGGAATCCTCCCCTCTGCACTATTGTATTCTGACAATGGGGGGCGCTCCTCCGCTCTCAGAATACACAGATCAGTGATGAAGCTATTGGCTGCAGCCGCTGATCGAGTGACTTTTATCCGGCAGTGACCACACATGGATGGAAATGTGACCGATCCCTGCTGAGCTGAATTTCCATATATCTATGGTCACCTTAACTGCTTCCCGCCGAGCGTACGCAGATGTGCGTACTCGGCTTGCGGGGGTTATACCGGGATGATGCCTGCAGCTGCAGGCATTATCCCAGTACTGTTTTTTAGAGCCGGCGATCGGCTTTCCATGTGTAACAACTGATGCGGCTAAAAGCTGCTCGGCTGTTATACCGGAGGAGCGGGAGGGGACGCCCCCTCTCCCGCCGCCTCCCGTCGCTCTTACCGGGCCTCCCGGTGGATCCACCGGGAGGCCTGATCACCAATCCGCCGCCTTCGGCAGCTAGTAATGGTCTGGAACAAAGCCGTGAGTGGCTTTGTTCCAGCCTCCTAATAGTAAACACGGAAGCGACGTCATGACATCACTTCCCGTTTACTCGGCTGCCAATGGCGCCGGTTTTAAAAAAATATACAGTATTCAGAATCGCCGAAAACGGCGATTTGAATATTTTGAAGTGCAAAGGAGGGATTTGGGGTCTTTTAGACCCCCTGATCCCTCCATAAAGAGTACCTGTCACCACCTATTACTGTCACAAGGGATGTTTACATTCCTTGTGACAGCAATAAAAGTGATCAATTTTTTTTTTTTTTAAACACAATTTATAAATCTAAAAACTAATAAAATAAATAAGATATATTTTTTTTAAAAGCGCCCCCGTCCCTGCGAGCTCGCGCAGCAAAGAGAACGCATACGGAAGTCGCGTCCGCATATGTAAACAATGTTCAAATCACACATGTGAGGTATCGCCGCGATCGTCAGAGCAAGAGCAATAATTCTAGCACTAGACCTCCTCTGTATTTCTAACCTGGTAACCATAAAAAAATTTAAAGCGTTGCCTATGGAGATTTTTAGGTACCGTAGTTTGTCGCCATTCCACAAGTGCGTGCAATTATAAAGCGTGACATGTTTGGTATCCATTTACTCGGTGTAAAATCATCTTTCACATTATACAGAAAAATTGGGCTAACTTTACTGTTTGGTTTTTTTAAAATTCATGAAAGTGTCCCTTTTCCCAAAAAGTTGCGTTTAAAACACCGCTGCACAAGTACTGCGAGATATAAAATATTGCAACGATCGCCATTTTATTCTCTAGATTCTCTGCTAAAAATATATATATATATAATGTTTGGGGGCTCTAAGTAATTTTCTAGCAAAAAATACAGATTTTAACTTGTAAACACCAAATGTCAAAAATAGTCTTAGTCATGAAAGGGTTAAGTCAGGATTCAACAAATCCCAGGTCACCATGGTGACTAGAAATGGCGCCCTGTCCCCTGGGCTCTTGTCATTCTCACTGTTGGTCTGAATAATGTTTCTGCCTGAAACCCGGACACATTATACAGACAGGAATGTGGCTCGGAGCGGGGCCAGGCGGGAGGGGGAGGGGAGGAGGAGGAGATGATGGCACCCGACCTGTGAAGTGAGGGGTGGACTGGACAGGACAGCGGCATGAGAGGACTCATCTCACTGATCTCCCGCTGCCGATCTTTCTCCTTTCCGCGGCTGCATTACTGTCACCATCGGCTCCTGCTTCCACCCACAGCTGCCTGTGTCCCTGCAGAGCCCTCCGGCAGAACAGAGAGGAAGGAGCGGGATTGAATCTCCAACATGGCGCCTCGGCACTGCCACAAAGATCCCCACAAGGTGCTGAGAAATAGGACTACAGAGTCCTTACAGGAGTAACCAGGACAAGCCTGCAAAGCAGCCAGCTAAGAGACCAGCCAGGGAGGGACATGCTGCTTTATGTACACAAGATGTCCTCTCCATCCACTCTGCTCTCACACACTGCTGGGGGAGATGTACAGGACATGCAGGAGGACACAGGGGGAGGGGGGATTGTATTCCTGTCCTGCATTCTGCACACCATGTCCTGCATTCTGCACCTTGCACTGTGTCCTGTACCCTTCCCCTGCATTCCATGTCCTGTGTTCTGCACCCTTGTCCTGCATCCTGAAGGTCCTAAGGTGACCTACACCCTTTTCTGGTACCCTGTACCATATTTGCTCCATTCTGCACTCATTACCCTTTCCCTGCACTCCATGTCCTGCATTGTGCACAATGTACCCCTTCTCCTGCATCCCATGTGCTGTGGTGACCTACACCCGTCTCTGGTACCCTGCACCCCATGTCCTGCGTCCTGCATTTTTCACCCTTCTCCTGCATCCCATGTGCTGTGGTGACCTACACCCTTCTCTGGTACCCTGCACCCCATGTCCTGCATTCTGCACCCATTGTCCTGCACCACATGTCCTGCATTCTGCACAATGTACCCTTCCCCTGCACCCCATGTCCTGCATTCTGCATCCTTCTCCTGCATCCCATGTACTGTGGTGACCTACACCCTTCTCTGGTACCCTGCTCCCCATCTCCTGCATTCTGCACACTGTATCCTTCCCCTGCACCCCATGTCCTGTGTTATGCACCCAGCACCACATGTCCTGCACCTTGCACCCCGATGTTCTACATTCTGCACACTGCTCCCCATGTCCTGCATTCTGCATAATGTACCCTTCTCCTGCACCCCATGTCCTGCATTTTGCATCCTTCTCCTGCACCCCATGTCCTGCATTTTGCATCCTTCTCCTGCACCCCATGTCCTGCATTTTGCATCCTTCTCCTGCACCCCATGTCCTGCATTTTGCATCCTTCTCCTGCATCCCATGTACTGCATTTTGCACATTTCTCCTGCATTCCATGTCCTACATTCTGCACCCTTCTCCTGCATCCCATGTGCTGCAGTGACCTACACCCTTCTCTGGTACCCTTCACCCCATGCCCTGCATTCTGCACACTGTGCCTTTCCCCTGTACCCCATGTCCCATGTTATGCACTCTGCACCACATGTCCTGCACCTTGCACCCAAATGTTCTACATTCTGCGCCCTGCTCCCCATGTCCTACAGTCTGCACAATGTACCTTTCCCCTGAACCCCATGTCATGCATTCTGCACCCTTCTCATGCATCCCATGTGCTGTGGTGACCTACACCCTTCTCTGGCCCAAAATCCACTGACAAAGATACCAAGTGAAGTCAGGGTGGGGGGGGGGGCTCTCTCACTTTCTCACTCAGTGGGAAAGGAACGCTCAAAGCCCCCACATCCTACGGATAATAAGAAAGGGCTACAGGTTGGAATTACTCTCCTCACCTCCTCCAAGCTTCCTTCTAACCTGCCTACCCAGGGTTCCAAAGAAAGCGAGCTTCAGGCAGCTGGCAGAGCAGGGTGTTATAGTACCTGTCCAAGTAGAGCAACTCGGTCGAGGGTTTCAGTCTCACATCTTTGTGGTCCCAAATCCCTCGGGGAAAGTACCATCTTAAAATAAATTTAAGAAGGCTAAACAGGTTCTTACGGTAAAAGAAGTCAGGAAGCACTTCTGAAGAAGGTGTTTATGGTCACGATAGACCTAAAAGATGCCTATCTTCACATCCCCATTTTCCCAGGGCACCAGGAATTTCTATGGTATGCGATTCTCTCGGGTCAGGGCGTGGAGCATTGACAGTTTTGCGCCCTACCCTTTGGGCTGGCAGCCAGCCCGAGAGTTTACACAAGGCTTCTTGCAGAGATGGTTTTGTACCTCCATCTCCAAGGGATAGAGCTGATACCTATCTGGATGACCTTTTGGTTTACAACCAGAGGAGCGATCTACTACTGTCCGACCTGGACAAAGTAGTAAGTACCTTGGAGTCCGGGGCAGACCAAGGTTTACCTAGGGTTCCTGGTAAACACAGCACAGAAGCATGTGTTGCCCCCGGGGAAAGTAGAGAGCCTGATAGCTGCAGTCTCATCCCTCCTAGAGGCAGAGGAGGTCTCTTTCAGAGAAGTTATGAAAGTCCTCGAGTTAATGACAGCTTGTATTCCTGCAGTGCCGTGGGCTTCACTCCAGGACACTCCAGCAGTTTCACCCTTCCTCCTGGGATGGAAAAAGGGGAACCTTCGACGAAAAGGTCTCCATTCCAGGAGGGGTAAAGGAGTCTTTGGAGTGGTGGCTCAACCCTCAGAGTTTAGGGGAGGGTCACCTCTGGGCTCAGGTTCAACCCCTCAGGGTGAAGACTGATGCCAGCGCCTGGGGTTGGGGGGGCCCATCTGGAGGAACTGCGGGCCCAGGGTGTCTGGAACCAAGTTCAGAGGGGCTCTTCCTCCAACTTCCGGGAGCTCTTGGCAGTCAGGGAAGCCTTAGAGGCTTTAAAAGAAAGAATCCGGGAAATGAGGTTCAGATCCTTTCCGACAATTCAACTACGGTGGCCTTCCTAAATCACCGGGGGGGGGGGGGGCACCAGGTCCTTTTTTTGGGCCTGTCTCAGAAACTCCTGGAGTGGGTGGAACAGAGGACCCCCTCAATTTCAGCAGTGCATATAAAGGGGGTCTGCAATGTCGAAACGGACTACCTCAGTCGACAGCTGATTCACCAGGGAGAGTGGCAATTGAAGTCCTCGTGTACTCCCTCGTGTGTCGACGCTTCGGCAGACCGGAGATAGGTATCTTCATGCGCAGAGGGAACAGGAAGGTGAATAGGTTCTTTTCACTGTCCAGGGAGAAAGGATCCGAGGGGGTGGACACGTTGGCCCAAAACTGGGACTTCCACTTGACCTATGCCTTTCCCCCCTTGGCTCTGATCCCAAAGATAGTGCAGTAGTTGAGTCAGCCTGAGGGTAGACTGATTTTAATCGCTCCCTGGTGGCCCAAGAGTACCTGGTTCTCTACCCTGGGAAATTGGTCCGTGTCTCCTCCACAGCATCTTCCGGAGTGGCAGGACCTTTTCCTACAGAGTCCAGTCTGCCACCCAAACCCCGGTTTCTTCAAGCTAACAGCTGGGCTCTTGAAAGGGAGAGCATGTGGCAGCAGAGGTGTTCAGAGAGCATAATTGAAACCCTGTTACAGAGTAGGAAGCCGGTTACCAGGTGTATTTACGCCAAATTCTGGGGAGCTTTCTTGCGTTGGTGTCAGGCGAGGGGGACCCAGCAGGAGATCCCTGCAATACTGGATTTCCTCCAGAACGGCATGGATCAGGGTCTAGCTACTAGGATGCTCAGGGTCCAGGTGGCAGCCTTGTCCAGTTTTTTGGACAGGAGACTGGCACTGAACCCACAGATCAAGAGATTTTTGTAGGCTAGGTAGAGGATTTCCACCATTTCCACCATTTAGATCTTACCCTAGTCCTTGGAGCCCTGACCAAGGCACCGTTCAAGCCCTTTGCTCATATCCCACTTAAATTACTTGCCCTTAAGACAACCTTCCTGCTGACCATTACAACAGCCAGGAGGATAGATGATCCCCAGGCTCTGTCTGTAAAAGAGCCCTTTTTAAAGACAGGATTATCCTTAGGCAGGATCCCCTGTACCTTTCGGCAGGTGGCCTCATGGTTCCACAGGACACAGGAGACTGTCCTTTCCATTTGTGCCAATCCTCAGAACAAGAAGGAAAGTAAATTTCATTGTTTAGATATCAGACGGTGTCTGTTAGTTTAGAGAGAGTGAAGGATTTTAGAAGGTCCAGTCACTTATTAGTTGGTTTTTGCGGCCAGAAGAGTTTTATCCACAGGGAAAATGACTAGTTACACTTACCCGTAACGGTGTTTCTGGGAAGTCTTCCAGGACAGCAGGCCTACTTCCCACCCGTTTTTTGTGTGTTGGGGTGGTTCTCACACTCGTTTACTGGTGTGTGTCAATACTTTTTCACAACTGAGGAGTACAGGGAAGGGCAGGGGTTTCTGACCTCTTCTTCTTTGATTGTTTCTTGTCAAGTGGGACCAGTTATCTCTCAGGGTGCCGTCCTGGAAGACTTCCCAGAAACACCGTTACTGGTAAGTGTAACTGGTAATTTTCTCCAGAGATAAAACTATAATTCTACCACTTTATAAAACTCTGGTCAGGCCACATCTGGAGTATTTCATCTAGTTTTGGTCACCAGTCCATAGAAGGGATGTGCTGGAGCTGGAGAGAGTCCAAAGAAGGGCAACTAAATTAATTAGGGGGCTGGAGGACCGACTACAAGCGCTAAATTTATTCTCGCTGGAGAAAAGTTGCTTGAGAGGAGATAGGATGGCTATTTACAAATATCTCAGTGGTGATCCCAGCATAGGAAAAAGGCTATTCAATCTCAGGGGATGTGTGAGGACATGGGGACACACAATGAGATTGGAGGAAAATTGGTTTAACCTTAAGCTGCGTAGGGGTTTTTTTCACTGTCAGGGTGGTGGCTGCGGGGAGTATGGATATTTTTAAGAGACTCTTGGACGTGCATCTTAAAGAACACAACATACACGGATATGGGAAATAATTATTGACACTGAGATACGTGCACCTACACAGGTAGGACTGGATGGACTATTGTCTTTATTCAACCTTACCTACTATGTAACTATGTTTTGCATTCAGCACACTGTACCCTTCTCCTGCATCTCATGTTCTGTGGTGACCTGCACCCTTCTCTGGTACCCGGCACCCCATGTCCTGCAGTCTGCACACAGCACAACATGTCCTGCACCCTTCTCCTGTACCTTGCACCCCAAGTCCTGTGTTCTGCACCTCACAAATTACTTCCCTTACATGAGGGATGGAGGAAGGAAAGAAAGAAAGGAAAGAAACAGGCCCAGATCCAACACCACAATAGCAATATATGTATTCCAGAAAGTTTAACAATCAACAGATAAAGATACTCCAAACACCTGGGGTTGGCGCTTCAATCACTCTCACCTGTGCCCAATGCAGCGTTACCAGTGCCCAATGTGGCCTGTGTGTTCCCAATGCAGCGTGGCCTGCCCGTGCGCAATACAGCCTCACCTGTGCCCAATACAGCCTCACCTGTGCCCACTTGTGCCCAATGCAGCCTGGCCTGTGCCCAATGCAGCGTGTCCAGTGCCCGATACAGCCTCACCTGTGCCCAATGCAGCCTCACCAGTGCCAAATGCAGCATGTCCAGTGCCCAATGCAGCGTGTCCAGTGCCCAATGCAGCAAGACCTGCCTGTGCCCAATGCAGCATGTCCAGTGCCCAATGCAGCCCCACCTGTGCCCAATGTGGGCTGCCTGTTCCCACTGCAGCGTGGCCTGCCCATGCCCAATGCAGCTTCACCTGTGCCCAATGCAGCTTGACCCGTGCCCAATACAGCCTTACCTGTGACATGTGCCCAATACTGCCTCACCTGTGCCCAATGCAGTGTGACCCATGCACAATGCAGACTCACCTGTGCAGAGAAAGAGGCGAGCCAGTGGCGGAACTACCAGGGAGGATGAGGAATGCATACTGCAGCCCTCAAATCGCTGTTGGCGAGCATGGGGCTGCCTCAGAGTTGGAGGGGGCAAGCACCGCCCACACGGTCCCCCAGCCAGGGGAAGTGAGGAGAGGAAGAGGCAAGCTGTCTACGAGCAGAGAGCGAGATGGTCCGCTGTAATAGCTTTCATTAGAATTTCCTGTGTTCCCGGGGCTCACCGTCACATAGCCCCACCTCTTGGCCCGGCGCCTTTGATAGACAGAACACCGGTCCAATGCAGGACATGTGACGTCATCAAAGGCGCCGGGCCAAGAGGTGGGGCTATGTGACGGTGAGCCCCAGGAACACAGGAAATTCTAATGAAAGCTATTACAGCGGACCATCTCGCTCTCTGCTCGTAGACAGCTTGCCTCTTCCTCTCCTCACTTCCCCTGGCTGGGGGACCGTGCGGGCGGTGCTCGCCCCCCTGCGCAGTATGCATTCCTCATCCTCCCCACGGGCCCCTCTCTACTGCGGGCCCCATAGCGCCTGCGTGGCTTGCTATGGCAGTAGTTCCGCCACTGGCCCCACCTTAAGTTACTTCCTCCCCTCCCCCTCATCTCCTTCATTATGTAAGTCATGCTGAGCAATATTCTCATTTGTCTCTGAGCTCCTTCTTGCTATTCCTCGTCCTGCCTGTTGTTTCCTTGGATTGATTTTCTGTGTAGTGACCCCGGCTTCATCTCTTGGATGCGCTTGTCTGTTGCTTGTCCTGACCTTTAACCTGATTCCTGGATCTCCTCCTCATCTCTCCTCCATATCCTCTTACACAGCTTTTCTCCACACCTGCAGTGACCCTGGGGGGTGGAAACTTGGCACCAGCACTCAGCGAAATCCATCCCCACCATTAGGAGCTCTGGAGAAAATTGTCTGCTATTTACACTCCGTTCCTCCGCATGTCACCTGATCACATGAGAGCTTACTTTCACAGATTCCTGATAGATTTCTGTATGTAAGGTCAGAGTTCACTCTTCAGTTTAGGAGAGGTAGGACGCACCCAGTAACAATAAGTTTGGTTTGCACGTGAGCCTCAAAACTTCCCATCCAAATGTCCCGCCATTGAGACTCTATATGTCCTATGACATCACACTGACCTCACAGCTCCCCCTCCCAAAGTCCCTCCATCCATAGTCAGAGAATCCTATGACATCACACTGACCTCACAGCTGCTCCTCCTAATGTGCATCTATCTGGCTTTTTTCTGATGCTCTTAGGATGTGGGCGGACCCTTGGCATCCTCACTAGCAAAGCGGAACTGTTGGTCCTGCTTTGTATGTAATGACATTAAAATGCCTGCAACAAGCTTTTAACCTATGTAGTGTTGGTGTCCTTTGAGGGTAAATTATACCTCAGCCTGAAGTGGGGCTTTAATTAATGGAAACCTGACTGGTGAGAAGGATTCTGGGAATATTGCTTGATTTTGCTATTTGTGTTTAGATCTAGAGTTTTCCTCCTGTGAAGTCTGGAGATCATATGACCATCACATTGCCTCCACATCCCTCCCTGATAGAATAGAGAAATAAAAAGAAGATTCTAGAAGTCACCAGAAAGATCATCGAGGAGAGGTGAGCGGTGCTGGGAATTCTGGGACATTATCCAGTAACAGACAAGGGATGTGTCTGGATGGTGACTGTATCATTGTGTGTGTCAGGTTCCTATAAGGTGTCAGGATGTCACTGTCTATTTCTCCATGGAGGAGTGGGAGTATTTAGAAGGACACAAGGATCTCTACAAGGACGTCATGATGGACAATCAGCCGCCCCTCACATCACCGGGTAAGAGGAGACTTTATTGTAAAGGAGAGAGCAGTACGGAGGGTCCACCTAGATCCCCCATCATCTGATAAACACATAGAAACAATGTATTCAGTCAGTGTGTGTGTTTCCTACAGATGGATCCAGTAATGGGAACCCACCAGAGAGATGTCCCCGTCCTCTGTATTCCCGGGATTCCACACAGGAAGATCTCACAATCCCTCACCATCATCAGGTAGATGATTGACAATTATTGGTAGTTCTGATTTATACACATCATGTTTGTTACAATGAATGTTTTATTATATATTCAGAGTGGAAACCTCGGGGATGATAATATTGACATTAAAGAAGAGTATAAAGAGGAGGATGAGGAGTATGGAGTGCTGAAGGAGTTTTCAGAAGGACAGAAGGATAAGATGGAGCTACCAAATACCAGGAACCCACCAGAGAGATGTCCCCGTCCTCTGTTTTCTCGGGGTTCCACTAAGGTAGATCACACCATCCCTCACTGTTACATGGTTGGTGGAATGGAGCATCTAGAACATGGACTCCTAGAGATGATGTGTGGATTTATTATGTGATGTCACAATAATAAATCCTATTGTTTACAGATGATATTCTCTCATTTTCTTGAATTAGAGTGGAGATCCAATCGATATTACATGTGAGGTTAAAGTAGAAGAAGAAGAGACGTATGTGAGGGAGGATGGAATAATTGTAACATTTATAGAGGAGGACACTCCTACAGATATCAATACAGGTAGGTTCAGCTGGCAGTAAAAGGTTGATTTTCACCATAGATGTTGCTCTACCTAGGCACCTTGGGCATGTGCTTTGGGTCTTCTGCCCCATGCCCAGGTCTAGCATGATCTCTGACAGAACAATTCTCCCAGGATTACTTGTTTTATTGTTTGATGGTTGTGCCGAGTGGAGGGATATGTCTGTATAGTTTCAGACTCAAGTCTGAGTGCAATCTAAGTAGATGGGAGTCAGTGGTGTGGGACCTTTTCAACTTGTCTCATGTAAACATTTAAGCTTCCACTGATTACCAATATTATGAGTCCTGACCTTTACACTGTATAATTTATATTGTACATTACATACCCCTAACCCCTGCATACTTTATGGTGTACATTACATACACCTAACCCCTGCATTATATACTTTATGTTGTATATTACATATATACTCTATGGTGTACACAACACACTCCTGACCCCTGCACTATATACTCTATGGTGTACATTACATACTCCTGACCCCTACACTATATATACTCTATGTTGTACATTATATAGTCCTGACCCCTGCACTATATACTTTGTTGTACATTACATCGTTCTGATACTATATAGTCCTATCTGTTGTATCTTATACAATATGTTGTACATTACATAGTCCTGACTTCTTCTCTCACCCCTCTCCCCACTGCTATATATACACATAATATGTATTCTCTTTTGTTACACCCTTTTCCTACCAGCTGGATATTTTTATATCTGATGGTTTGATTGGATCACAGACTTTTACATGTTGATAATAATGTGATAACATCCTCAAACTTTGGAACCTTAAACAGAAAGTGATAATGAGGGAGGAGCTAATAACCCAATGATGGTGGTCTTCAGGATCAGTCCAGTCTTCATCTTGATTGTTCTCCCCCCATCCTCACTCTCTGACCTCTGGTGGGGCTCAGCCCCACTGTTAATTATGACTAAATCACGGACTAAATAAGGAAGTGCAGGACTTCTTGTGTTGGGAAGATGGCAATGAGTGATAGAGGGGGTGGGGACACTTGTCCTATAATCCCCTCATCACTGTCACTGCTATAAAAGACAGTTTTCATTGTTTCCTCACTCTCTGACTAAGGTCCATGAATAAAGAAATGAACTGGTAGGAGATCAGAGGACCCATTTACTAGTTACCTTGAGGGTGGAATTGTAAGATCCTCAGAGACCAAGCTGCCTGATGTGGGCGGAGTCCTGATTTAGGGGAACCAATCTGCTCATGTCTAGTAATAATCTTTTTATTTCTATTTTAGTACATGGACGGGAGATGAGGAAAACCTCAGAGGATTGTCTCACTTTGTCTCCAGACTGTAAAGTAGAAGATGAGGACATCACACAGTATAGTCCAGGAGAAAACCCGACTACCTCAAATGTCCATCCGGCACCACACAGTGTAGTGAGGGACAGTGCCGTTCTTCCAACAGAGAAGAGGTTTTCCTGTACAGAGTGCGGGAAGTGTTTCAATTTTAAATCACATCTTAATGTGCATATAAGATCTCATACAGGAGAGAAGCCATATTCCTGTCCTGAGTGTGGGAAATGCTTTTTAGTGAAGTCCAGTCTTTACAAACATCAGAGATCTCACAGGGGGGAGAAGCCCTATTCCTGTCCTGAGTGTGGGAAATGTTTTTTAGTGAAGTCCAGTCTTTACAAACATCAGAGATCTCACAGGGGGGAGAAGCCATTTTCCTGTCCTGAGTGCGGGAAATGTTTTTCAGATAAGTCCTATGTTTACACACATCAGAGATCTCACACGGGGGAGAAGCCGCATTCCTGCCCTGATTGCGGGAAATGTTTTTCACACAAGTCCAATCTTTACACACATCAGAGAACTCATACAGGGGAGAAGCCATATTCCTGTCCTGAGTGCAGGAAATGTTTTTTACTGAAGTCCAGTCTTGACAAACATCAGAGATCTCACACAGGGGAGAAGCCGTTTTCCTGCCCTGAATGCGGGAAATGTTTTTCAGATAAGTCCCATCTTTATAGACATCAGAGATCTCACACAGGGGAGAAGCCGCATTCCTGCCCTGAGTGCGGGAAATGTTTTTCAGACAAGTCCAATCTTTACACACATCAGAGATTTCACACGGGGGAGAAGCCATATTTCTGTCCTGAGTGTGGGAAATGTTTTTCAGACAAGTCCAGTCTTTACAAACATCAGAGATCTCACACGGGGGAGAAGCCATATTCCTGTCCTGAGTGCGGGAAATGTTTTTCACAGAAGTCCCATCTTTACACACATCAGAGATCTCACACTGGAGGAGAAGTCGTATTCCTGTCCTGAGTGCGGTAAATGTTTTTCACGGAAATCCATTCTTTACACACATCAGAGATCTCACACGCGGGGAGAAGCCTTATACCTGTCCTGAGTGAGGGAATTGTTCTTCACTAAAATCCTGAATTCCTGTACATCAGGGATCCCACACAACTCTCGAGGTGCATTATTGAATCGAGTGCGGGAAATGTCTTCTGTATGAATGTTGCTGGACATCACAGCTCTCATGTGGGGAAGAAGCACACCCTGATTTACACCTCAGATATACTCCATGGCTGATCTTCATCATGTAAGAAACCGTTCATAAGGAGATCACCAAAGATATGGATGAATTGTTGTAAAAATACAATGGATGGGGGCTCATACACGTCTGGTAATGTACTTTTATATCATGGCTTTCTTCCAGGTCCGCACCCATGCACACGCACACCCAGAAACCTCCACTGTCATTGGCTGTAGGACAAGTTTGTCAGCAGGTCCCAGCCAATGATTTTGCCCTGTAACCTGCTGATCACCTGCAGCCAATGACAAATCACTCCTGTGTTTTATTTTTTAAACACGGGGAGCTATCTTGCGATTTCTTCTCTTCCCGAGTCCTTTTGGATTCTGGAAGAGAAGAGAACACCACACTGTGAGTATAATCATCACACTTTACACCCACACACCTTAGATTGGCACTTTTAACCCCATTGATTGCCCTCATTCACCCTTTGATCACCCCTGTCACCCAACCAGTGCCATTAGTACAGCGTCAGTGTACAGTATTTTTCACCAATCGCTGTATTAGCGTCACTTGTTACATCAGATAGCGCCAGGGTCAGCTAGCATTATATTTCCCGCACACTATCGCACCCAAGCTATAGGATTACGATCAACACCATTGCTAGTATATTGTCTTTATGGCTCGATATCCTGATCACCGCCATTGTTAGTATAGTGTCTGTATGGATCAATATCCTGATCATGAACAGACCTATAGTAGTGTCCCGAAATAATATATTTATAAAAGATAGATATCAGACAATTCTTTAATTGTGAACAAATAATTAAATAGTGAAAATCCACCCTCTAAGCACCATTAAAATGTTAAAAATGTATATCAAAGAGACAACGTTGTCACCTTAAAATAATTGACACACCGGCGCTAGCTGCTTAAAATCTAGGATAGCCGCATTTAAACATGGCACAGAAATTCCCATTTATCTAAGTCAGGGGGGTCTTCTAGGTGAATTATCTTAGAGCTACGTCAGAAATCTGACAAACTAGAAACCCAATAACGCCAGAAAAACTTTCCCTGCGTGTTTTGGACCTAAATCAGTGTGGGTCATTGGAAAACCATATTCTCCATTCATCATTGTTTGGCTACTTGAGATACAGCTAAGGAGGATGATTTATGTTTGGGTCATTTGGTTAATATTGCACTCGGAGAGCATCAGCAACAAACAAACATCAAAGTGCTGATGATTCAGCAGGGATAGTCAAAGTCAATAAAAGACTGCCATACATACGATTCCCCGTTGGCTTGGTTAGATATATAGGGATGTCAGGGGCAGGTCAGATAAGGCTCCCATTACTTCTGAGTTTTATCTCAGTGAGGTCTTCCTCCCACAGCTGTGTATGCTTCTCATCCTCCGTAGGTAAGGATACAGACATTCATCCTCACTGGTTTAGACACAGTTCCTTTGGAAAGACACCAGCAGTGTCACGTCTCCAGTGTACCGATGTATCGGAGCCTCGCTCGTTTGTTGCCTCGGCTCAGCAGCATCCAGCATGCAGCTTGGCGTCCTGTGGTCTCTGCTACACATCAATGCATTTCATGAACCTTTACATTCGCTTCATCAGGACGTTGAGATGTTAGCCAGATGTCTCTTTTAAAGCCTGGGGATTACACAGTTTAACATCTGGACAGGTCTCTGTGGGGGCATCCAGTGGTCATTCGGTAGATAACAGGGAAAATTCCTAAAGACATTCCTACCAGTACTAGGAATTTTCATACATCAATCAGTTTTAAGAAAACATAGGGAAACCAAACCTCTTCCCTGGCTATCTCTCTGAGTTATCACTAGGGCTAAAAGATATCTAGTAATGAAATGAAAGATATACAGGAACAAGGTATAGTGAAAAAAACACGAGAAAATTACTTACTTGGTTGATAAATCAATATGAATTAAGTAACAGCAGGAGAGATGTTATATCCATAGGGTTATGTTATATATAGATTGATAGATCTCTCCATCTAGCATCTATGGTTGTCAATTAAACTGTGAATGTGATTTAGCCTCTCTTGGTCAAGGAACACTTTCAGGCTCAATTCATTATTTAACTCTTTGGGGGTCGTACTTCCTAATCTGAAAATCCAGGTTTTTTCCTTTCTCAGAAGAATGGTGTCAAAATCGCCTCTTCTGGTCGGGAGATTAAGGGCAAAAAACCCTTTTACCGTCAGGCCTTCTGGACATGCATTATGGTGATCAGCAAAATGCTGACCAATAGGGTTATCCTCTTTTGTGGTTAATACTTTTTGATGTGTTCACCGATCCTGATGTGCAGCTGACGTTTTGTCTTGCCCACATCGAGTTTCCCACATGGACATTCCAATAAGTAAAGAACTCTAGTGGTGGCACAATTAATAAATTGTCGGATGTTGGTACCATCAGATTTAGTGAACACATCCGAGCACTCCACAAATCTACAAATGTCGCAGTGACCACACTGAAACATCCCTCTGAGTTGTGGCAAATTAGTTAGCCAGTTTCTGTTTGTGGTTTAAGTGAATTCTCATTGGACCAGGGTGTCATTAAGATTGCTTGCTCTCTTGCCCACTAAATAGGGTCTAGAACCGACTATACAGTATCTCTGAGATCTGCTGATCGTGTAAGGATATGCCACTGTTCTTTTAGTATTCTGTTCAAAGTACTCCTCTGTGCGCCAAATTTTGGTAATAATCCTCACAGGTCCCTCTGTTGTGGTCCTTGGTATTGTCCGTGGCTTTATTAAATTGTTTCTACATTTACTGCTTGCTAACCTCTTAGCTCTTCTCAGGTTACGATGTGAGTATCCTCTCTCTCTAAATCTCTGATAGATTTCCTTCGCTTCCTGTTTATAGTCCAACTCATTCGAGCAATTACACCTAATTCTTTGAAACTGACCAATAGGGATGCCGCGTATCAGAGATTTAGGATGGTGGCTGCTAGCATGGAGCAGAGTATTTGCCGCCTTGCTTTTTCTAAAGGTTTGGGTGCTCAGGTAGCTATTTCCCAGACTAATTAACAGATCCAGGAAAGAAATGTCATGTGCATCTGCTGTAAATGACAGCCTGATATTCCTGGAATTATTATTAAGCTCATCCATAAAAAGAGAGAGATCCTCATCTGGTCCCTCCCACAGCATCAGCACGTCATCTATGTACCTGAGCCACAGTCGCACGTGGCTCAGGTACATAGGCGAGGCGTATACCACCTCTTCCTCCCAGCACCCTAGGTGCAAACAAGCATAACCAGGTGTCCATGGAGCTCCCATGGCTGTTCCTCTGGACTCAAAATTTCAGTACCAAATCCCTAATAAGGGAATCAATTTACCGATTCTCTCCTGGGGGATTCCTCTTGCCCTTATGGATTTTTGGAATGATATAAAAAGTTGGGACGTTAAAGTCCTCCACCCTTAAATATCCAAATTCACTTTTTTTGTTATCAAATCAGCGTCCAATGTAAAATACAACTTGTCGTTAATCAGAGCGACAAGGGAAGGAAATGGGCTATGATCCAATTTTTATAGGTATAGCCATCTCCTAACAGACGTCTAGCTTCCTTTTCATAGTTCTCTTCTGATAACACTACATTTCACCCCTTGTCGTTCTTCTTCACGAGAAAGCCCTCAGCTTCATGCAGCACAACCAGTGCTTTCCTTTCCTCCAGGGTTATGGTTATCTGAAAACTCACTGTGCCAGGCCAGTTTACTAAGGTCATCTTCTACCAGCTCGAGGAACCCACCAAGCTATTTATTTTTTCTTAATTGTGGCATAGATGTAGATCTAATCTAGAGATTAGCCTTACGTCTTGATTGTTCTATAGTAGACATCTCCTCATCATCCGAGGCCGTGTCGCATTCCTAAAGCAGAGAAATAAGCTGCTCCACAACTTCTTTATTTTGTGTACTGTTTTCCTCAACTGCAGAGTCCTGTCCTTCCTTTGTATATATCTGTTTATAGTATACTTTCCTAAGGAACAGATTTAGATCTTTGTAGATGTCAAAATGGTCTATTTTCTCAATTGGGGAGAAAGACAGACCTCTGCTCAGAAGAATGATATGTCTTTCCTTTAAGTTGAAATCTGAAAGGTTTATTTTTGATCTTTTTCCATAGCCATGGCCGGCATGTTGACAGACTACATGTCCTCCATGGCTAGTCTTCCTAATATTTCTGACTCCTTGTCCTTGTCCTGTTGTTCCTCTTTTTATTTCCAGATTCCCTGGGTTTTCCCCTCCCCTTTCCCTTTTCTCCTTCTAATATTTCCTACGTGATTTCCTTTTAAATTTCCCTTTGATGTTTGGGATACTTTCTTGTCTAAAAAAAAATCCAAATTATTTAGTTAGTCTTCCTCACTCCCGGAGGTTGTGTGGTTTATTTTAGGAACTACCTGTGAGGGGTTTCTATGTTCTACTTCTTCCATCTCTTGTTGTAAGATCGAAAATGTACCCTTTTGCCCAGTCATCAATGTCACGTTTAAACTTGGACTGTTTTGTCTGTTTGAGATTTTTTGTGTTCTATCTGTTTCTTTTTTGAGTAGTTCATTAAGTTTATTAAACTCTTCTTTGTCCTTAAACGGTTCAAGTTTATCTTTACTTTCGGTAATCTGTTCCTGTAGAGTGGAAATTTGGATTTTCTCTTCCTCAGTAATTCGTTTTATGACCTCAATACCGTGGTCAATGCATTGTTGTTTCCACTTCTCCAGGAACCTCTCTGTATGTAGATGAATGGTCGGGAATGACACGTTCTCTTAGACCACGTGGTATAATGTTATTTGGAATATAGGACTCCAGTGAGAGAATATCCCATTTTTTCTGTTGAGGGATTTTACAATAAATTTTTTGTGTTCCCTAAACAGAACCTTACGTTCCTCATTCTCAGGTTGCATAGATGTTTGATTTTCACAGTCAAATGATGCCCAGATTTCGTTATCTAATTCATCTGCTAGCATAAATGCCATTCCAACCAATTAGTCATACACTGCAGCCGCAGACCCACAACCACCAAAAACCTAGGTGCTTAAAGAGTAGATAATGACTTTAGGAGATCACATCAGAATAGATCCATCTAAGATCTGGCAGATTGACTAGAAATATATATAAAAGATGGATCTGAGACTACTGTTATATTAAGGCAATAGAGACCAATTTGTCTTGTATAGATGGGGTACCTCCACAACTTGGCTAACAATTAACAAAAAAGATAGGACAGCAGACGGGGGATGGGAAAGTAGTTGAAAGGAGGACGAACCATGGTATTCATATGCCAAAAATTCTTTCACTGTGAACAAATAATAAATAGTGAAAATCCACCCTCTAAGCACCATAAAAATATGTACGCTACACATGTACTAAGTTCCCCCGCAGGGATATCGACCCAATAATAGACCAATCAACCTGAACTTTAATGATGAAGAGGGGGAAAAGAGGCACCATGGTTGGTACTCCTTTCAACTACTTTCCCATCGCCCATCTGGTATCCTATATTAGTGTCCCCCCTTAGTATAATGTCTGTATGGATCAATAGCCTGATCATGAACAGAACTATATTTGTGTCCCCCTCATTATAGTGTCCCTAATAACGCAGCATTAGCAGGATCAGCCCTCCTGCCCCTCACCCCCCCAACAAGTGCAGTGTCAGTAGATCACCGGCACCTCTAATACATTGCACACATAACCGCAGTGTTGGCAGAATCAAGCCTGATCTCTTCTAGCACTAGCAGGTAAGTTTTATTTGTGTAGCACCCTGGAGTTTAGGCAGGGAGCTCCTCACAAATTTACTTGCCAGGAGTAGTTATCCTGGTTGATTGTTGGAGATCTATTGATTTCTCCCTAAGTTTGACCTTTGTTGCACTTTTCTCTTCTACCACTAGGTGGCCAGGCACTTGGTGGTACTAGATATGAGAAGGACAACTCAAGGTCAGGTTATGGGTATATGGGGTATCTCAGACAATGGGCAGGGGTTTTCTTGAATCCCTTGGCCTGCCGGAAGAGCCTACATATTTGGGTGGAGTCAGGTGATTAGGATTCTGTGCCACCTGGATGGCTGGCCCGGGGGCATCTGGCTGCTTGGCTGTCTAAAGGGGCCTATCCAGAGGTAAGAGAGCAGCGCAGGATTGGGATTGCAGTCCAACCAGAAGTGACGGTTCTGCCGACCGGAGAGCCTGTCAATCTGACAATCCGATCGTGTGTACGAGGCTTTAGGGTTCCCGGTGTCAGCATCCTAACTGTGGACAGCTGGCTAGGGATGGGCGAGCGGTTCGGCCTAAGCATAAGTTCGGGCCGAACATTTGCTATGAGCTGAACACCCAAATTTGCAGGGTGTTCACCCCGACGAAAACCCTGCAATTCATTGAGCGCTGCACAGTGCATTCTGTGCCCTGATTGGGCAAAGCTTTGCCAATCAGGGTGCAGTGTAAGCTAGTTGTTAATGAAAGGGGACGGGAATCCGGCCATGGCGTCCTTAACCACAAAAGAGTCATCAGCTGTCAATGGGTTTCCCCACTGACAGCTGAATAAAAAAAAGTGCCGGTAAAAAAAATAAAGAAAAAAAAACGGCATTATATGCAAGTGATTGGCCTTAAAAGGAGTATGGGGGTCTGGGTATTGCCCTGGGGGAAATGTATTAATAAATAAAACTTTAAAAATGTAAACTTTGAATTTTTTTTTCAGGAGGAGTGATCTTAATGATGCTTAAAGTGCAACAATGAAAATGAAATATTCCTTTAAATATTGTGCCTGGGGGGGGGGGGGGCCTTAATGTGCCTGTAAAGTGACGCATTTGTAGCATATACAGAACATGCTACAGCAAAACTGAAATTTCTAAACAAAAAAATCCCATTTAACATGACTCGCGGTTACAATTGCCGGCACCCAGCTATTAAAAAATAAAGAAAAAGATGGTGTGGGGTCCCCCTCAAGTCCATACCAGGCCCTTTGGGTCTGGTATGGATTTTAAGGGGAACCCCACGCCAAAATTAAAAAAACGGCATGGGGTCCCCCCTTCAATATCCATACCAGACCCTTAGCCGAGCATACAGCCTGGCAGGTCAGACTAGGGGGGATAAGCGAGCACCCTCACCCCTCCTGAACCATACCGGGGTACATTCCCTCAACATGGGGGGGATGGGTGATTTGGGTCAGGGGGGCTCTGCAGCCCCACCCCAAAGCACTGTGTCCCATGTTGGGAACAAGGGCCTCTTCCCAACAACCCTGGGCTATGGTTGTTGGGGTCTGAGGGTGGGGAACTTATCTGAATCTGGAAGCCCCCTTTAAGAAGGGGGCCCCAGATCTCGCCCCTTATGTGAATGGGTATCAGGTACAATGCAACCCTACCCATTCACCAAAAAAGTGTCAAAAAGTAAAAACCACAAGAGACAGTTTTTGACAAATCATTTATTTAAAAATGTTAAAAAGTGTCTCACAATGTAGTCCACTGCCAATCAAATCAAACTGCCAATTAGAGCTATCAAAGGGAAGAGAGCATATACGGAGGGTAGCTTCCAATGGAGGTGGAGCGTTTTCATTTTTTCCTGCTCTGCCGGGGGGCCTCCTTTTTAAAGGGGGCTTCCGGATTCCGATAAGCCCCCCGCCCGCAGACCCCGACAACCACAGCCCATGTTTTTCGAGAACAGGCTCTTTTTCCCATCAACATGGGAACAAAGTGCTTTGGGGTGGGGGGGCAGAGCCCCCTCTGCCCCAAAGCACCCACCCCTCCATGTTGAGGGCATGTGGCCTGGTATGGTTCAGGAGGGAGGGGCGCTTGCTCTTCCCCACCATCCTGACCTGCCAGGCTGCATGCTCGAAAAAGGGTCTGGTATGGATTTTTGGGGGGACCCCACACCATTTTTGTTTTTTTAATTTTGGCGTGGGGTTCCCCTTAAAATCCATACCAGATCATCTGCATCTACCTGGGCACTGATTGGCATATCCCTGGTATAGTCCAGGGTGGCATACCTGGTGGGCATCACTGGGTGGATATCCACGGGGGCTGCGCTGATAAACAATCAGCGCAGACCCCCCTGTCAGGAGTTCTGCCGATTGGCTCTCCTCTATTCACGCCTGTCAGACGCGAGTGAGGAAAAGCTGATAAACGGCTATTCCTGTTTACACTGTGATCAGCCGTGATTGGACATGGCTGATCATGTAGTAAAGAGCCTCTGTCAGAGGCTCTTTACCAAGATCGCTGTTGCGGTGTGTCAGACTGACACACCGCACCACCGATAACCGCACTGCGTGCCCCCTAGGGCTTATACTGCTGGATGTCATATGATGCCCAGTCAGTATAACTGAACCACCAAAGTGGTTAAAATCACTGCTCCTTTAAAAACGATTGTTTTAAAAACTTTTTTTTGCATTGATACATGTCCCCAGGGCAGTATCCAGGTCCCCATACACTTTTTATGACAAATAACTTGCATAATAAGCCTTTAAAATTAGGACTTTTCATGTTCGTTCCCCATAGACTTTAATAGCGTTTGCATGTTCGCTAGAACTTTTTGCCTGTTTGAGATGTTCTGGTGCAAACTGAACCGGGGGGTGTTCGGGCCATCTCTACAGCTGGCTCTGCTGCTTTCTGCTTCACAGCCGCCTGCCCACTGTGCATGTGCAAGCCGCGCTGCTCTAGCTAACTGGCCCTGCAGTCTTTTTGGACATGTGATGTGTCCCAGAAGGCGGCAAGCAGGGAGGAAGAAGGAGAACTTTTGCTCAGATTGCATAGGTAATCTGAGTGGAAGTGGGAGCGGGTACCTGTCAAAACCAAGTACGTGCCCCCCCCCCCAAAAAAATTGACATGCGAAATGTGGCAGAGGAGGAGGGGAGGACTTAAAGTGGAACTTCCCATTTTAGGTGAAGTTGAAATAGATCAGGCAGTAAACTGTTAAAAAGAAAGAGTTGTTCAGTGATATATAGATTTGGTGATCACAGTGTAGGGAGGGGAGAGAAAAGTTGTATAGAATCTAGGAAAGGAACCAGACTGGGGGAGAGGAGTGGGAAGCCCAGCTACATATAGTGGGAGAGGCGTGGGAAGCCCAGCTACATATAGTGGGAGAGGAGTGGGAAGCCCAGCTACATATAGTGGGAGAGGAGTGGGAAGCCCAGCTACATATAGTGGGAAGCTCAGCTACATATAGTGGGAGAGGAGTGGGAAGCCTAGCTACATATAGTGGGAAGCCCAGCTACATAAAGTGGGAGAGGAGTGGGAGGCCCAGCTACATATAGTGGGAGAGGAGTGGGAGGCCCAGCCATATATATTACACTAAGCTGTGCTGGGAGAAGATAAAGGCAGAACAGAATACAGCTGATCGGGAGAGCAACGAGGGGACAACAGGGAAGATATATAGGCTGGGTAGACAAGTGACTGGATAGACGGGACAGAACGAGGAGTACATGAGCGAAGAACTGCAGGGAGACACAATCAAAGATATCAGGGAGAAGGATCGGAGATTGACTGTAGGAAAAGGGTATGGGGGCATATCTGAGAAGAAAAAACCAGGAATAGGGGTGCCTCTGAGTATATATCATAAAACAATTTAATAAAATCATAATATCCCCTCACATGAAGGAAAAAAAAGTAGTATTCCTGAACATGATCAGGGCTGAGAAGATGATGATGTGGGACTTTAGTTAGCAGCAGTTCCAGTGTAGCTGATACTCAATCAGATCCAGGCAGGCAGGAGTGTAGATGGCTGAGCACAACACAGTCTGATAGGGTTCAGTATTCCTGGCAGATGGCAAAAGCAGTCCGGTGGAGAGGGGGGGTATGTCAGTCAGATGCTGAGAGGGATGTCTGTGGGGGGGAGGGGGGAAGGACGTACGGACGGATGGCCGAGCCATGCTGTATCTCCACAGCGTTCGCACTGTCCCTGTATGGTAAAGGGAAAGAAACGGCCGTGTGTGCAGATTGAAAGCGAGGCTTGG
This sequence comes from Lithobates septentrionalis, assembly GCA_037952835.1. Classification (NCBI taxonomy): domain Eukaryota; kingdom Metazoa; phylum Chordata; class Amphibia; order Anura; family Ranidae; genus Lithobates; species Lithobates septentrionalis. Next base: position 3,412,241 of record JBBDGP010000047.1, on the reverse strand, counting down.
AGTGCAGACAAAGGCCGGTGCCGATGCTTGAGAAAGGAATGCGGCTATCTCTTCCATCCATAGCCAGCTAGTTCAGAAACGCGTCGCATGTTGATGACGTCACGGCTCGGCGCCGGCCTGTGTCTGCAGTCTTATAATATTATAAGCTTGGTTTTGGACAAGTTGAGTTTGAGGGAGTGGTGTGACATCCATACAGATATGTCTGTTAGGAAGTTAGTGATGCGTGAGGAGACTGATGGAGTCAGTTGAGGGGTGGAGAGATAGATTTGTGTGTCGTCAGCGTAGAAATGATATTGAAAGCTGTGAGTGGCTATCAGCTGACCCAGGGAAGAGGTGTAGATTGAAAATAAAAGAGGTCCAAGAACAGAACCAACTAATGACTACCGACTAATGAAGAGGAAAGAGGGACTTTGTTCCAAATCGGGGACAGTCCCTCGAAACTAGGGACAGTTGGAGCTATGTAAGAGTTTCAAGATGGCCAAATAGACTCAATCTGTAGTGTATCTACCAGTAACACTGTATGTTATGTTTAAGACTGTTCACAATCTGTTTTTAGGTTGTTTACACATTTTTGAATTGAATGTAAAAAAAGGGGAGATGTTATGGAGTTCTTATACAAATACATTGACTCTATTGTAATATATTCTATGGTAATATTGCATTGCTTGTACTTCCTGTTCTGTGTTTGCTGTTCCTGTTATACAATTCAACACGACTCCTCAAACAGTTTGCAGTGTCTTCATTTCTATACTGTAAAGCTCTGCGTAAACTGTTGGTGCTATATAAATCCTGTATAATAATAATAATAATACTTGAAAACAGCAGTGTTCACGCTATGAGACGTTTCTTCAGCTGCAGTTCCTCTGAGTTCCACAAGGTGATGATCTCACCTCTACCCAGTAAAAAAAGTCTCCATGGAATACAGACAGGAAGTGATGTCAGATACAGACAGGACATTCCATTTGGAAGGACGTAGAGAGGAGACGTTGCTGGATCTGGAAGTCGAGGAGGTAATACGTAGATTAACCCCTTCAGGGGGATCAGTTGATGATTAATATATCTTGCTTCCAAAGCTGGCCATACATGGTTCCGTTTTATCGTTCAGCCAGCGGGATGAGAGGAAAAAACGGAAGTGATTCCCCCATCCACACATTGGAGGGGGATGGGGGAATCCTCCCCGCTGCACTATTGTATTCTGACAATGGGGGGCGCTCCTCCGCTCTCAGAATACACAGATCAGTGATGAAGCTATTGGCTGCAGCCGCTGATGGAGTGACTTTTATCCGGCAGTGACCACACATGGATGGAAATGTGACCGATCCCTGCTGAACCCGCTGAATTTCCATGTCTCTATGGTCACCATAAGTGACTTCCTCCCCTCCCCCTCATCTCCTTCATTATGTAAGTCATGCTGAGATAATCTCCCATTGGCTGAGCAATATTCTCATTGGTCTCTGAGCTCCTTCTTGCTATTCCTCGTCCTGCCTGTTGTTTCCTTGGATTGATTTTCTGTGTAGTGACCCCGGCTTCATCTCTTGGATGCGCTCGTCTGTTGCTTGTCCTGACCTTTATCCTGATTCCTGGATCTCCTCCTCATCTCTCCTCCATATCCTCTTACACAGCTTTTCTCCACACCTGCAGTGATCCTGGGGGGTGGAAACTTGGCACCAGCATGCAGCAAAGTTGAGGTGGTTTGGGGGTAAGGACTTTCAGGAAGCCATGGCCTGGTAAGGTCAAGTATTTCCATCCCTAGGGACTTTAAATGACATCATGGCCTGTTAAGGTCATAGATATCCATAACATCCATATCCAGCATGTAGCAAAATCCATCCCCACCATTAGGCGCTCTGGAGGAAAAAAAGGGATCCCTCTGTCACCTTCCCATGAAGATGACAGAGCAGGTTTTAAAAAGGAAGGGGTGTGACCTTGACAGGAAGGGGTGGGTCATGTTTAAATTAGGGGGTGCTTGAGTTTAGTCAGGGCTAGGGCAGCACAAAACCTAAATACACCATTTAATGACAAAGGTGAATGATAGAAGGTTATGCCCATAGAGTATAATGGGAAACAAATTATGAACTTATTTGCAGGCAAATCTTAGAGACATAGCAATTTCACTTTTCCCAAAGGTGTTCCTCCAGTAGAGTAACAGATTGTATGATTGTAATTATTTGGGATTACAGCTGTTTTCTATAGAATGACAGATAAATGATAGAAAGGAATGCCCATAGAGTATAATGGGAAGGCGAGATTTGATCTGGAGTCAGAACCATTAGACATATCAGATCAATCTTTAGCAGACATTCTCTCCATGTTCAGTTTGCAGGCAAACCTGAATGATATAGCAAGTTAAAGGGACATGCAGTGGTGTCGCTATGGGGAGGGTGGCGGTGGTGTGCAGCCGGCACCTAGGTGACACCAGGCCTGGACTGACACTAAACACCGTGGCTCCCTCTTTCCCTTCCAGGATCTCTGTAATCCCTTCAGCTCCACACGATGTGCGGGGAAGATGGGGGTGGAGGAAGTAAACCAGAGACACTGACAGACAGGGTGCCCTATCGTTCCCCCACACCCCGACAATTGCATCTCTCTTTGACTGCAGCCTGCAGGAACCTGACTATAGCTGCTTCCTCCTTGGTTCTGATGTTCACATACACAGGCCGGGCGGAAGAGTGGGGAAGGAGGCAGAGGAGGGACACGTGCCCTATGAGGTCTGTAATAACAACAGTAGTCTTACATGGTGATTGGGAGGGGGGATTCTGGGAGTCCTGGGCAGGTAACAGTTGTGCTGCCAAGAGTGATTTTAGGGGGGTGGGGCTTAAAGAATATGTGCTAGGGAGTGCTTTGTTTTGGGTAGACGATAACTTGTGCTAGAAGGAGATCGATCCCATCCCAGCTCCATTCTCCCCCCAATCCTATCCCGGCTCCATCCACCACTCTGATCCCATCATGGCTCCATCCACCACCCCGACTCCATCCCAGCTCCAACTATTCCCCCGATCCCACCCTGACTCCATCCATTCCCCCGATCCCACCCTGACTCCATCCATTTCCCCCAAACCCATCCCGGCTCCATCCATTCCCCCCGATCCTATCCCGGCTCCATCCACCACCCTGACCCCATCCCGGCTCCATCCATTTTCCCCAAACCCATCCCAGCTCCATCTATTCCCCCCGATCCCATCCTGGCTCCATCCACCACCCCAATCCCATTCCGGCTCCATTCATCCCCTGATCCTATTCCCGCTCCTTCCACCACCTGATATTATTCCAGCTCCATTCACCACCCCGACCCCATCCCAGCTTCATCCACCACCCCGACCCCATCACGAGTCCATCCATTCCCCCAGTCCCATCCTGGCTCCATCCACCACCCCAATCCCATCCTGGCTTCATTCATCCCCTGATTCCATTCCCGCTCCTTCCACCACCTTGATCCAATTCCAGCTCCATCCACCACCCCGATCCTATTCCAACTCCATCCATCACCCCGACCCCATCCCGGCTCCATCTATTACCCCGACCCCACCATACGGGCTCCATCCATTCCCCAGTCCCATCCTGGCTCCATCCACCACCCCAATCCCATCCTGGCTTCTTTCATCCCCTGTTCCCATTCCCGCTCCTTTCATCACATTGATCCAATTCTGGCTCCATCCACCACCCCGACCCTCATCCTGGCTCCATCAACCACCCTGACCCCCATCCCGGCTCCATCCACCACCCCGACCCCTATCCCGGCTCCATCCACCACCCCAATCCCATCCCAGATTCATTCATCACCCCAATCCCATCCCAGATTCATTCATCCCCTGATCCCATTCCCGCTCCTTCCACCACCTTGATCCAATTCCGGCTCTATCCACCACCCCTACCCCATCTCGGCTCTATCCACCACCCCGACCCCATCCCGGCTCTATCCACCACCCCAGTCTTATTCCAACTCCATCCACCACCCCGATCCCATCCACCACAGGGGGGCTGACACTTTGTTTTGCTGCACCAGATGACACCAACTCTAGTGACGCCAATTGAGACATGTATTCCTTATGAGACAACTACCTCATTTAAAGGCTTTGCTTTGCCTGTAAATAGGACAGTTGTTTCACGTTGAATGAACAGGATAAATAAATACATTTATATATAAAAAATGAAGATTTTTATATATAGAACGTGTTTTTCTTATACATATAATGGTTCTGACTCCCATGCTTTCCATTATAGTCTCTGGGCAGCCCTTTCTGTCATTCACCCTTGTTATTTCATAGAAAACAATAATAATTCCGCTTCATCTCAATATTAAACATTGTAACTGAACATGGAGAGAATATCTGCTAAAGATTGATCTGATATGTTGAATGGTTCTTTCTCCGGGTCACATCTCGCTTCCCATTATACTCTATGGTCATTCCTTTCTATCATTTATCTGTCATTCCATAGAAAAAAACAGCTATAATGCCAAAAAATTACAATCATATGATCTGCTACTCTACCTGTGGGAAAGGTGAATTGCTGTGCTTCTCAGATTTGCCTGAGTTTATATTTTGCTTCCCATTATACTCTAAGGGCATAACCTTCGATCATTCACCTTTGTCATTCATTGGTGTATTTAGGTTTTGTGCTGCCCTAGGCCTGACTAAACTCGCTCACCGCCTAATTGTGTCAAGGCCACACCCCTTCTTTTTTAAGACCCACCCTGTCATCTTCGTGGGAGGAGGACAGAGTGGGACGCCATGGGAGGAGGACAGAGAGGGACGCCGTTGGAAGACAGAGGAATGCCATGGGAGGAGGACAGAGAAGGATGCCGTGGGAGGAGGACATAGAGGGACGCCGTGGGAGGAGGACAGAAAGGGACACGGCATCTTTTGATTTTGGGAGAGAGGGGGAGTAAAAAGATATATGCTTGGGGGATGCTTTGGAAGAGGAGAGGACATGTGCTAGTGGGGGGGGGGGATCAGAAATCAGAACCCCCCCACTAGCTCATATCCTCTCCCCTCCCAAAGCTTTTTGTGCCCCCACACAAAGTGCCACCCTAGGCCTGAGTCTTGTCAGCCTAGGTCAAGACACAGCACTGCTGTCATTGCATAGAAAGCAATGCTAATCCCACTTCATCTTAGTAATAAACATCATCACTGACCATGGAGAGAATGTCTTCTAAAGATTGATCTGATGTGTCTATAGGTTCTGACTCCGGGTCACATCTCGCCTTCCCATTATAGTCTATGGGCATTCCTTTCAATCATTTATCTGTCATTCCATAGAAAATAATAATCCCACCTAATCTCAATATTAAACATCGCCACTGATATTTGAAAGTAGGTTTGCTAAAGATGAATTTGATATGTCTAAAGATTCTGTCACTGATTGAAATTTAAAGCAGCCTATGGAGAGGCCCAGACAAGGGAAAGCCACAGACACCATGGCTCTTTCCTGAGTGGCTCTGTCACGGGTGATGCGCAGTTTCACCGCCGCAGTTTAACCAAAGCAGGATAACTCCTGCTCCATGAACACAGGATGCTCAAAAAAGTAGTTCTGGACTTCAGATTGCTGGCAGGAAAACGCTTTAAAAACGTGATTGTATCAGCCTCTTGCATTAGCGTCAATGCGCGTTTAGCCGCGCTAGCTTTTAGCTGCATTTCTCTGCCTCTATTCAAAATCAATGGTTTCCTATGGGAGCCCATTTATTTGAATAGAAGTCACACAAGAAGACTGATCATAATGATCTGACTTGCGGGGCGATTTGTGTGCTGAGGATGTTGAAGGGAAACCCCAACCAAAATAAAAATTGGCGTGGGGTTCCCCCCCGGCGATACCAGATCCTTAGGTCTAGTATGGATTATAAGCGGAACCCAAATGCTAAAAAAAAATGGCATGGGGTCCCCACAAAATCCATACCAGTCCCTTATCCGAGCACGCAGCCCGGCAGGTCAGGATAGGGGGGGCGAGCGAGCGCCCCCCCTCAACCATACCAGGCCACATGCTCTCAACATGGGGGTGTGGGTGCTTCGGGCTAGGGGGGTTCTGCGCCCCCCCACCCCAAAGCACCTTGTCCCCATGTTGATGAGGACAAGAGCCTCTTCCAGACAACCCTGACCGGTGGTTGTCGGTGTCTGCGGGCGGGGGCCTATCGGAATCTGGAAGCCCGCTTTAACAAGGTGGCCCCCAGATCCCGGCCCCCCACCCTATGTGAATGAGTATGCGGTACATTGTATCCTTACCTATTCATCTAAAAAAGTGTCAAAAACAAACACTGTACACAGGTGTTTAAAGTATTTTATTAAGGCAGCTCCGGCATCTCTTTCCATTCCTTCTCCCCTCTCCGGCTCTTCTCCCTCCTCCAGCGATGTCTTCTCCTGCTGGTCCTTCTCCCCTCTCCGGCTCTTCTCTGGGTCCTTCTACCTCTCTGTTTCTTCTCCTCTCTGCACTGTCTTCTCCTTCTCTTCTTTTTCCGATGTTGACTCGACGCAATCTCCTGGTGTAATGCTGGGTCCGCCATGTGAAATGACTTATATTGGCATGGGACATGGCCACCTGCCAACGTCTTCCAGAGGCCCAACTCCTTATGATGTCACCACCCGGGGAATGATGGGGATGATGATGTCACAAGGGGTGGGGCCTCTGAATGACGTTGGCGGGTGGCCCGCCCCATGCCAATATAAGTCATAGCACACAGCGGACCCAGCATTACACCGGGAGATCGCGTTGAGTCATTATCGGAAGAAGACAGCGGCGAAGACCCGGCAAAAGAGTGAGAAGACAGCGGAAGGAGAAGACAGCGTAGAGAGAAGAATCGGAGAGGGAGAAGGACCAATAGAGGGATAAGACATCACCGGAGGAGGGAGAAGAGCCGGAGAGAGAAGGAATCGGAAGAGACGCTGAAGCTGCCGTAATAAAATACTTTAAAAACCCGTGTACAGTGTTTGTTTTTGACATCTTTTTTAGGTAAATGGGTAGGGGTATAATGTACCCCATACTCATTCACATAGGGTGGGGGCCCCCTTATTAAAGGGGGCTTCCAGATTCCAATAAGCCCCCACCTGCAGACCCCGACAACCACAGGCCAGGGTTGACAGGAAAGGGCCCTTGTCCTCATCAACATGGGGACAAGGTGCTTTGGGGTAGGGGGCGCAGGGCCCTCTACACCTAAGCACCCACACCCCCATGTTGAGGGCATGTGGCCTGGTATGGTTGAATGGGGGAGAGAGAAGGAATCGGAAGAGGCGCCAAAGCTGCCGTAATAAAATACTTTAAAAACCTGTGTACAGTGTTTGTTTTTGACATCTTTTTTAGGTAAATGGGTAGGGGTACAATGTACCCCATACTCATTCACATAGGGTGGGGGTCCCCTTATTAAAGGGGGCTTCCAGATTCCAATAAGCCCCCACCTGCAGACCCCGACAACCACAGGCCAGGGTTGTCAGGAAGAGGCCCTTGTCCTCATCAACATGGGGACAAGGTGCTTTGGGGTAGGGGGCGCAGGGCCCCCTGCCCCTAAGCACCCACACCCCCATGTTGAGGGCATGTGGCCTGGTATGGTTGAATGGGGGGCACACGCTCGCCTTCCCCCCTATCCTGACCTGCCGGGCTGCATGCCCGAATAAGGGTTTGGTAAAGGTTTTGGGGGGGACCCCACACCATTTTTTTGGAGTGGGGGTTCTCCTTACAATCCATACCAGACTGGAGGGTCTGGTATTGTCCAGGGGGAACCCCACAGCAATTTTTTTTCATTTTGGTGGAGGTTCCCCTTCAACATCCTCAGCACACAAGTCGCACCGCAAGTCAGATCATCATGATCCGACTTCTATTCAAATCAATGGGCTCCCATAGGGAACCATTGATTTTGAATAGAGGCAGAGAAACACTGCTAAAAGCTAGCGTGACTAAACGTGCATTAACATCAATGTGGCTTAATGAGGCTTAACACTGTTTACAGCATTAAACCGCGTTTAACAGCCTTTACCGGCGTCTGGCATTTTTAGGATCGCTTTTGAACACGATATTAGGCCTTTCAGACAACAGCCCATAAACGCCCCTGCTGATAAACGTCCAAAAATGTCCATGTGTGCATGGACACATAGAGGAGAGTTTATGGGCTGTTAAAAAAAATGCCCAAGCTCCCAAATACGGCCGTTTATGAGCTTCAGTGTGCATGTAGCCTAAAGCTGTATGCAGATACAACAAGAACTCTGTTCCACTCTGAAAGACGACAAGCAACCAAGCATTTGACGTTTATTTTATGGGAAGTCAGATTCCCACTCTCTATCCACTAACATGCTCCTTCTTCTCTTCCTTTTCACATTGGTGACTTCTATCCTCAAATTATCCTTACTCTACCCCTCCTCTCTACCCTGCAGCATGCACATATCACTCTCACTCCTACCTTCATGCTACTACTGCACCCATCATCTCCTGCATTTGCTGCACCCACATGCTGACATAAACACCAGGGCTGTTAGACACATGCGCTCATGCACATCCCACTCCCATCTTGCCTTCCTCACCCTCCTTCTCCTAGTCTCAGGTGACATTTCTCCTAATCCTGGTCCGCCATTTTCCAACTGCAAACCACATATCCAATACCCCTCCCCCTCTGGCAACCACTGCACTCCGCTCAGTTTAATTTCTATCCCCCTGCTTCCTTAAACCAGCCCCCCATTCTCACATGCCCTTTGGAACGCCCGCTCCATCTGTAACAAGCTAACATCTGTGCATGACCTTTTCATCTCTCATGGCTTTAACATACTCGCCATAACTGAAACCTGCCTTCAAAATTTTGACTCAGTTTCTCCTGCTGCCCTCTCCCATGGTGGCCTCCACTGGACTCACTCCCCCAGACCCAACGGACAGAAAGGAGGTGGAGTTGGATTCCTTCTATCCCTGCAAGCACCTTCCAAGTCCTTCCTATCCCTCTCTTCTTTCGAGATGCACTGTATTCATCTATTTTCTCCCATTTCTCTGAGGATTGCAGCAATTTATCAGCCTCCTGGACCAGTATCGCGCTTTTTTTTATAAATTCACTGCCTGGCTACCCTACTTTCTCTCCTCTGAAATATCCACTATCATTCTTGGTAACTTCAACATTCCTGTCAATGTTAACAGCCCAGCTACAGCTCAACTTCTCAACTTAACCTCATCTTTTGACTTAACCCAATGGACACATACTTCCACTCTCCAATGGTAATACCCTCAACCTTGTATTCTCCCATCTCTACAATCCTGGTAACCTCAGCAACACCCCTTTTCCTCTCTCTGATCACAACATCATCACTTTCACTGTACCCTTGCCTCCTACTACCCATCCCTCCAAGCAGCAAACCATTTTGTCGGCGTGGGGGTTCCCCTTAAAATCCATGCCAGACCGAAGGGCCTGGTATGCTCTTGGAGGGGAACCCATGCTGTTTTTAAAAAAAAAAATTGGCATGGAGTTCCCTTTCAAGATCATCAGAGCACAAGTACCATGCCAAAATCGGATCAATTAATACGGCGATCCGAATTTGATACGACTTCAGTGATATTCAATGGGCTGAAGTAGGATCAAAGTCAGACCAAAGTAGTGCAAGGACTACTTTGAAGTCAGCACGACTGAGTCGTACTAATATGAATGGTAGTCATTGGAAATCATGGGGAACGACTTGTCATGCTACTTTGCAGTCCCAAATCGTGGGACAAGTCGTACAAGTGTAAAAGGGGCCTCACTAAAACTCACTAACGATTTACTAACTGCTAAAACCAACGGTCACTACTCCATACTCCTACTACTTGACCTCTCTGCGGCCTTTGATACTGTTGACCACCCACTCCTTCTCAATAAACTCCATTCCCTTGGACTCCAAGATTCTACTCTATCCTGGTGCTCTGCCTACCTATCCCAGCGCTCCTTCAGTGTTACCTACAACTCTGTCTCCTCCTCTCCATTGCCCCTTTCTGTGGGGGTCCCCCAAGGCTCTGTTCTTGGACCCCTTCTCTTCTCTATCTACACCTCGTCACTTGATAACCGCCCATGGCTTCCAATACCACTTATACATCGATGACACCCAAATCTATCTGACTACTCCTCACCTCACACCTTCAGTCTCCTCTCGCATTACTAACTTACTAACTGACATATCAGCATGGATGTCGCACCACTTCCTTAAACTAAATCTCTCTAAAACTGAGCTATTCATATTCCCCCCCGCCCGTGCCCCCCTCCATGACATTTCTATCAAAATCAACAATGCAACTATCAGTCCCTCCCCTCACACCAGGGTACTCGGTGTAATTCTAGACTCTGACTTGTCATTTCAGCCTCAAATCCAATCATTGTCAAAAGTTTGTAGAATTCACCTCCGTAACGTCTCTAAAATTTGCCCCTTTTTGATAAATGAAACCACCAAGCTCCTCATTCACTCCCTTGTTATCTTTCGCCTTGACTATTGCAACTCCCTTCTCATTGGCCTGCCTCTCCATAGGCTCCTCCCCTCTTCAGTCTATCATGAATGCTGCTGCCAGACTTATCCACCTTACCAACCGCTCAGTGTCTGCCAACCCTCTCCTCCAATCCCTACACTGGCTCCCAATCACCCAGCAAATTAAATTCAAAATTCTAACCACAACATACAAAGCCATTCACAACTCTGCCCCGAGCTACATCACCAACCTTGTCTCCAAATATCACCCAAATCGTCCTCTCCGCTCTTCTCAAGACCTCCTACTCTCAAGCTGTCTCGTCTCCTCCTCCCATGCTCGTCTCCAGGATTTCTCTAGAGCCTCTCCCATCCTCTGGAACTCGCTACCTCAACCTATCCAGCTATCCCCTACTCTTGCTACCTTCAGGTGATCCCTGAAAACTCATCTCAAGGAAGCCTATGACGCCTCCAACTAATCTTTTACAACTTCTATCAGCTCATTCCCCACAGTTATAACCTTTTGTACCACCTGCCCCACCCTATTAGATTGTAAGCTTTTCTGAGCATGGCTGTCTTAATCCTCTTGTATTTTATTGTAATATAACTTTATTGTCTCCCTTTTATATTGTAAAGCACTGCGTAAACTGTTGGCAATATATAAATCCTGTATATTAATAATATGTTGTTGTTTTCATTATTTTCTACGGGCATTCCATTTTGTTCCATTATTCTCTATGGGCATTCCATCTCCCTGTTAAAGACTATGGGCATTCCTTTCTGTCATTCCTTTTAGTATGTCCCAGAAAAATCCATTTCCACCATTAGGAGCTCTGGAGAAAATGGTCTGCTATTTACGCTCGTTCCTCCGCACGTCACCTGATCACATGAGAGCTTACTTTAACAGATTTCTGTATGGTAAAGGTCAAAGTTCAATCTTCAGTTTAGGAGAGGTAGGACACACCCAGGAACAATGATTTGGTTTTCATAGGAGCCTCATATAGAAGGCCCCTCAAATCTCCCCATCCAAATGTCCCTCCATCCAGAGTCTATATGTCCTATGACATCACACTGACCTCACAGCTCCTCCTCCCAATGTCCCTCCATCCAGAGTCTATATGTCCTATGACATCACACTGACCTCACAGCTCCTCCTCCCAATGTCCCTCCATCCAGCTCTTTTTTTTCTGTGATGCTCTTAGGATGTGGGCGGACCCTTGGCATCCTCACTAGCAAAGTGGGACTGTTGGTTCTGCATTGTATGTAATGATGTCAGAATTCCTGCAACAAGCATTTAACCTGCGTATTGTGAGTGTTTCTGTGTAGGTAAATTATACCTCAGTCTTAAAGTGGGGCTTTAATAAAATGGAAACCTGAATGGTAAGGAGGATTCTGGGAATATCATTTGATTTTACTATTGGTTTTCAGATCTAGAGTTTTCCTCCTGTGAAGTCTGGAGATCATATGACCATCACATTGCCTCCATCTCCCTCCCTGATAGAATAGAGAAATACAAAGAAGATTCTAGAAGTCACCAGAGAGATCATGGAGGAGAGGTGAGCGGTGCTGGGAATTCTGGGACATTATCCAGTAACAGACAAGGGATGTGTCTGGATGGTGACTGTATCATTGTGTGTGTCAGGTTCCTATAAGGTGTCAGGATGTCACTGTCTATTTCTCCATGGAGGAGTGGGAGTATTTAGAAGGACACAAGGATCTCTACAAGGACGTCATGATGGACAATCAGCCGCCCCTCACATCACCGGGTAAGAGGAGACTTTATTGTAAAGGAGAGAGCAGTACGGAGGGTCCACCTAGATCCCCCATCATCTGATAAACACATAGAAACAATGTATTCAGTCAGTGTGTGTGTTTCCTACAGATGGATCCAGTAATGGGAACCCACCAGAGAGATGTCCCCGTCCTCTGTATTCCCGGGATTCCACACAGGAAGGTCACACCATCCCTCATCATCATCAGGTAGATGAGGAACAATCACTGATAGTATCATTAGGATCTGTACATTATCTGCATTGTTACAATTGATGTCATTTTTATTATATATTCAGAGTGGAAACCTGAGAGATTCTAAAGTTGAAGTTAAAGAAGAGATAAAAGAGGAGGATGATGAAGATGGGGTGATGGAGGAGTCAGCATTTCTAAAAGAACACAAAGATCTGTACCAGGACACCATGGTGGAGTCATCCAGATACAGAAACCCACCAGAGAGATGTCCCCGTCCTCTGTATTCCCGGGATTCCACACAGGAAGATCACACCATCCCTTACCATCATCAGGTAGATGATTGACAATTATTAGTAGTTCTGATTTATACACAGCATGTTTGTTACAATGAATGTTCTATTATATCTTTCAGAGTGGAAAACTCAGGGATGATAATATTGATGTTAAAGAAGAGTATAAAGAGGAAGATGAAGAGTATGGAGTGATGGAGTTCTCAGAAGAACACAAGGATATGATGGAGCCACCTAATACCAGGAACCCACCAGAGAGATGTCCCCATCCTCTGTATTCCGGGGATTCCACACAGGAAGATCACATCATCCCTCACTGTTACAAGGTTGGTGGGATGGATCATCTAGAACATGAACTTGAGGAGACAGGGGGGGTTATTTACTAAAGGCAAATCCACTGTGCACTTGGAAGTGCAGTCGCTGTAGATCTGAGGGGAACATTGAAGGAAAATAAAAAAAACTCAATTTTTGCTTGTACATGATTGGATGATAGAAATCAGCAGAGCTTCCCCTCATTTCAGATCTCCCCCTCAGATCTACAGCAACTGCACTTCCATGTGCACTTGTAGTGCGTAGTGGATTTGCCTTTAGTAAATTAGTAAATTTTAGTAAATGTGTAGATTTTTTTATGCAATGTCACAATAAAAAAGCTTATATTTTACAGATGATATTCTCTCTCATTTTCTTGATTTAGAGTGGAGATCCAATCGATATAGAATTTGAGGTTAAAGAAGAAGAAGAGAGGTATGTGAGGGATGATCAGCAGTCTATGGAGGAGGATGGAATAACGGGGACATTTATAGAGGAGGACACTCCTACAGAGATCAGCACAGGTGGGTCATTAACACTAAATACATTCCTCCACCCATACTGCTCACTGATTGGTCCAGAGTAGGGCAAGGACTGGGTGATATCAGCCTGTAATCCCCTGGTCACTTTCCTGAGCTGTGTTCCCCGTCCTGTATTGCTGTATTTCTCTCGGATAATCTTCCATCTCTGTGCTGAGGACACAATTTATGTCTCTAGACTGGATTTATGGAGATTCTGGGATTCAGCTGACAGCAAAATGTTCATTTTCACCATAGGTGCTACTAGACCTAGTGAACTAGGGGATTTGCTTTGGGTGTTCAACCCAATACCCGGGTCTATTAAGATTTCTGACAGAACAATGCTCTCCGGGTTACTGTTATTTGCTGGCTGTGCCGGGTGGAGGGATATGTCTGTATAGTGTCAGACCCAAGTCACTGAGTGCAGTCTCAGGAGATGGGAGGCAGTGGTGTGGGACCTCTGCAACTTGTCTCATGTAAACATTTAATCTTCCACTGATTACTGACTACCAGTATTATGAGTCCTGACCCTTACACTGTATAATTTATATTGTACATTACATACTCCTGACCCCTGCACTATATACTCTATGTTGTACATTACATTATTCTGATACTATAAAATCCTAACCTTTGTATCATATATATTAAGTTGTACATTCCATAAGCCTTACCTCTTTTGCACACATTTCCTACCAGCTGGACATTTTATATCTGATGATTAGATTGGAGCACAGACTTTTACATATTGATTATAATGTGATATAATGTAATCCTCAAACTTTGAAACCTTAAACAGAAAGTGATAATGAGGGAGGAGTCAATAACCCAATGATGGGGATCTTCAGGATCAGTCCAGTCTTCATCTTGGTTGTTCTCCCCCATCCTCACTCTCTGACATCTGGTGGGGCTCAGCCCCGCTGTTATTCATGACTAAATCATGGACTAAATAAGGAAGTGCAGGACTTCTTGTGTTGGGAAGATGGCAATGAGTGATAGAGGGGGTGGGAGACACTCGTCCTATAATCCCCTCATCACTGACACTGCTATCATGTACTCAGTCTTTATATATCACATTGTATCATGTTCTACAGTCTCTAACCATCTCTTGTATCCTGTCCCCAGTCTCTGACCATCTCTTGTATCATGTCCTCAGTCTCTGACCATCTCTTGTATCATGTCCTCAGTCTCTGACCATCTCTTGTATCATGTCCCCAGTCTCTGACAATCTCTTGTATCCTTTCCTCAGTCTCTGACCATCTCTTGTATCATGTCCTCAGTCTCTGACCATCTCTTGTATCATGTCCCCAGTCTCTGACCATCTCTTGCATCCTTTCCTTAGTCTCTGACCATCTCTTGTATCATGTCCTCAGTCACTGACCATCTCTTGTATCATGTCCCCAGTCTCTAACCATCTCTTGTATCCTTTCCTCAGTCTCTGACCATCTCTTGTATTATGTCTGCAGTCTCTGACCATCTCTTGTATCATGTCCCCAGTCTGACCATCTCTTTTATCATGTCCTCAGTCTCTGACCATTTCTTGTATCACGTCCCCGGTCTCTAACCATCTCTTGTATCATGTCCACAGTCTCTAACCATCTCTTGTATCATGTCCCCAGTCTCTAACCATCTCTTGTATCATGTCCCCAGTCTCTAAGCATCTCTTGTGTCATGTCCCCAGTCTCTAACCATCTCTTGTATCATGCCCCTAGTCTCTAAACATCTCTTGTATCATGCCCCCAGTCTCTAAACATCTCTTGTATCATGTCCCCAGTCTCTAACCATCTCTTGTATCATGTCCCCAGTCTCTAACCATCTCCTGTATCATGTCCCCAGTCTCTAACCATCTCCTGTATCATGTCCCCAGTCTCTAACCACCTCTTGTATCATGTCCCCAGTCTCTAACCATCTCCTGTATTATGTCCCCAGTCTCTAACCATCTCCTGTATTATGTCCCCAGTCTCTAACCATCTCCTGTATTATGTCCCCAGTCTCTAACCATTTCTTGTATCATGTCCACAGTCTCTAACCATCTCCTGTATTATGTCCCCAGTCTCTAACCATTTCTTGTATTATTATTACCTAGAGGTAAGTATGACAAGTTTATTTAAAAAAGAAATCCAACATTTACAATGACTTTAAGGGCTCTACATAGTTACATATAGTTACATAGTAGGTGAGGTTGAAAAAAGACACGAGTCCATCAAGTCCAACCTATGTGTGTGATTATATGTCAGTATTACATTATATATCCCTGTATGTTGCGGTCGTTCAGGTGCTTATCTAATAGTTTCTTGAAACTACCGATGCCCCCCCGAGGCCACCGCCTGTGGAAGGGAATTCCACATCCTTGCCGCTCTTATAGTAAAGAACCCTTTACGTGGTTTAAGGTTAAACCTATTTCCTTCTAATTTTAATGAGTGGCCACGAGTCTTGTTAAACTCCCTTCCGCGAAAAAGTTTTATCCCTATTGTGGGGTCACCAGTATGGTATTTGTATATTGAAATCATATCCCCTCTCAAGCGTCTATTCTCCAGAGAGAATAAGTTCAGTGCTCGCAACCTTTCCTCATAACTAATATCCTCCAGACCCTTTATTAGCTTTGTTGCCCTTTTTGTAATTGCTCCATTTCCAGTACATCCTTCCTGAGGACAGGTGCCCAAAACCTGGGCCTGAGTGGGAGAATTATTGTTTTATCTCTGGAGTTGATCT
This sequence comes from Lithobates septentrionalis, assembly GCA_037952835.1. Classification (NCBI taxonomy): domain Eukaryota; kingdom Metazoa; phylum Chordata; class Amphibia; order Anura; family Ranidae; genus Lithobates; species Lithobates septentrionalis. The sequence goes on along the minus strand of JBBDGP010000047.1, from coordinate 3,396,065 downwards.
CCTTTTTAATGCATGCCAATATTCTGTTTGCTTTGTTAGCAGCAGCTTGGCATTGCATGCCATTGCTGAGCCTATCATCTACTAGGACCCCCAGGTCCTTTTCCATCCTAGATTCCCCCAGAGGTTCACCCCCCAGTGAGTAGATTGCATTCATATTTTTGTCACCCAAATGCATTATTTTACATTTTTCTACATTAAACCTCATTTGCCATGTAGTTGCCCACCCCATTAATTTGTTCAGATCTTCTTGCAAGGTTTCCACATCCTGCGGAGAAGTTATTGCCCTGCTTAGCTTAGTAACGTCCGCAAATACAGCAATTGAACTGTTTATCCCATCCTTCAGGTCATTTATGAACAAATTAAATACGATTGATCCCAGCACAGAACCCTGGGGAACCCCACTACCCACCCCTGACCATTCCGAAAACTCCCCATTTATCACCACCCTCTGAACTCCTCCTTGTAGCCAGTTTTCAATGCATGTACTCACCCTATGGTCCATGCCAACGGACCTTACTTTGTACAGTAAACATTAATGGGGAACTGTGTCAAATGCTTTTGCAAAATCCAGATACACCATGTCTACAGACCTTTCTTTATCTAGATGGCAACTCACTTCCTCATAGAAGGTTAATAGGTTGGTTTGACAAGACCGATTCTTCATGAATCCATCCTGATTACTGCTAATGATACCATTCTCATTACTAAAATCTTGTATATAGTCCCTTATCATCCCCTCCAGGAGCTTGCATACTATTGATGTTAGGCTAACTGGTCTGTAATTCCCAGGGATGTATTTTGGGCCTTTTTTAAATATTGGTGCTACATTGGCTTTTCTCCAATCAGCTGGTACCATTCCAGTCAGTAGATTGTCAGTAAAAATTAGGACCAATGGTCTGGCAATTACTTGACTGAGTTTCCTAAGTACCCTCGGGTGCAAGCCATCCGGTCCCGGTGATTTATTAATGTTAAGTTTCCCAAATCTAATGCCGCGTAAACACGGTCGGACTTTCCGACGGGAAATGTTGGATGTGAGCTGTCGGAAAGTCCGACTGTGTGTATGCTCCATCGAACATTTGCTGTTGGACTTTCCGCCAACAAATGTTGGCTAGCAGGTTCTCAAATTTTCCACCAACAAAACTTTGTTGTCAGAAAGTCCGATCGTGTGTACAGAAGTCCGTCGCACAAAACTCCACACATGCTCGGAATCAAGCAGAAGGAGCCGCACTGGCTATTGAACTTCATTTTTCTCGGCTCGTCGTACGTCTTGTACTTCACCGCATTCTCATATTCGTAATTGTTGCCCAACATTTATGTGACCGTGTGTATGCAAGACAAGTTTGAGCCAACATCCTTCGAACAAAAATCCATGGTTTTGTTGGCGGAAAGTCCGATCGTGTGTACGGGGCATTATTCTAATTCTGTTCTCTGTTAGCTATGGAGGTGCTTCCTGTGATGTGTCATGAGGATAAACATTGCAGTTTTGGGTAATAAAGCCCCCCTGATTTCCTTGTGAAGACCGAGGAGAAGAATACATTCAATACCTTCGCCATTTCCCCTATCCTTTGTAACCAGATGTCCTTCCTCATTCTTTATGGGGCCGATATGGTCTGTCCTCCCTTTTTTACTGTTTACATACTTAACCACTTGCCGACCAGCCTCCGTCATTATACTGCGGCAGGTCAGCACGATCCTGCGAACCGTCATAGCTGTACGTTGGCTCCTTTAAGTGGGACAGCAGGCGTGTGCAGGGGTGCTGATGCTCGTGACCGGCTGTCGCAATGACAGCCGGCCACGTGCGATCGTGGGCATGAGAGGCAGAACAGGGACGTGTGTGTGTGTAAACACGTAAATCCCAGCTGATCGGGTGCGGGGGCGTGACCGGATGTGAAAGCGAGAAGACGTGCGTACTCCTCCCCCTCCCTGCGCTCTGAACATCGGAGCTGATGGGGGCATGGAGGTCGGCCGGTGATGTGTGAGAGCCGCCGGGCTGACCCGAGATAGTCCCTAATGCTCCACTCTCCAACACAACTCAGGAGCCCAGACAAGCTGTACTGATGGAGCCACGGCGGCAGCGTGAGAGGCTCCCCCTCGCTTGTCAGTAGGGATGAGCTTCGAGTTCGAGTCGAACTCATGTTCGATTCGAACATTGGCTGTTCGCAAGTTCGCCGAACAGCGAACAATTTGGGGTGTTCGCTGCAAATTTGAATGCCGGAACACCCTTTAAAAGTCTATGGGAGAAATCAAAAGTGCTAATTTTAAAGGCTTATATGCAAGTTATTGTCATAAAAAGTGTTTGGGGACCTGGGTCCTGCCACAGGGGACATGGATCAATGCAAAAAAAAGTTTTAAAAACGTCCGTTTTTTTCAGGAGCAGTGATTTTAATAATGCTTAAAGTCAAACAATAAAAGTGTAATATCCCTTTAAATTTCGTAGCTGGGGGGTGTCTATAGTATGCCTGTAAAGGGGCGCATGTTTCCTGTGTTTAGAACAGTCTGACAGCAAAATGACATTTCGAAGGAAAAAAAGCCATTTAAAACTACTCGCGGCTATTGCATTGCCGGTCCGACAATACACATAAAAGTTCATTGATAAAAATGGCATGGGAATTCCCCACAGGGGAACCCCGAACCAAAATTAAAAAAAAAAAATGATGTGGGGGTCCCCCTAAATTCCATACCAGACCCTTCAGGTCTGGTACGGATTTTAAGGGGAACCCCGCGCCAAAAAAACAAAACGGCGTGGGGTCCCCCCAAAGATCCATACCAGACCCTTATCCGAGCACGCAACCTGGCAGGCTGCAGGAAAAGAGGGGGGGGGGCGAGAGAGTGCCCCCCCTCCTGAACTGTACCAGGCCACATGCCCTCAACATTGGGAGGGTGCTTTGGGGTAGCCCCCAAAACACCTTGTCCCCATGTTGATGAGGACAAGGGCCTCATCCCCACAACCCTGGCCGGTGGTTGTGGGGGTCTGCGGGCGGGGGGCTTATCGGAATCTGGAAGCCCCCTTTAACAAGGGGACCCCTATATCCCGGCCCCCCCCCCGTGTGAAATGGGAAGGGGGTACAAAAGTACCCCTACCATTTCACTAAAAAACTGTTAAAAATGACAAGAGACAGTTTTTGACAATTCCTTTATTTAAATGCTTCTTCTTTCTTCTATCTTCCTTCATCTTCTTCTTCTGTTTGTTCTGGCTCTTCTGGTTCTTCCTCCGGCGTTCTTGTCAAGCATCTCCTCCGTGGCGTCTTCTATCTTCTTCTCCTCGGGCCGCTCCGCACTCATGGCATGGGGGGAGGCTCCCGCTCTTCTCTTCATCTTCTTCTCTTCTTCATCTTCTTCTTCATCTTCTTCTTTTCTTCTCTTCTTCTCTTCTTCATTTTCTTCTCCGGCCGCTCCGCATCCATGCTGGCATGGAGGGAGGAGCATTTAAATAAAGGAATTGTCAAAAACTGTCTCTTGTCATTTTTAACATTTTTGACAGTTTTTTAGTGAAATGGTAGGAAGTACCCCCTTCCCATTTCACACAGGGGGGGCCGGGATCTGAGGGTCCCCTTGTTAAAGGGGGCTTCCAGATTCCGATAAGCCCCCTGCCCGCAGACCCCCACAACCACCGGCCAGGGTTGTGGGGATGAGGCCCTTGTCCTCATCAACATGGGGACAAGGTGTTTTGGGGGCTACCCCAAAGCACCCTCCCAATGGTGAGGGCATGTGGCCTGGTACGGTTCAGGAGGGGGGCACTCTCTCGCCCCCCCCTCTTTTCCTGCCAGGTTGCGTGCTCGGATAAGGGTCTGGTATGGATTTTTGGGGGGACCCCACGCTGTTTTTTTTTTTTTTGGCGCGGGGTTCCCCTTAAAATCCGTACCAGACCTGAAGAGTCTGGTATGGAATTTAGGGGGACCCCCACGTCATTTCTTTTTAAATTTTGGCTGGGGTTCCCCTTAATATCCATACCAGGCCTGAAGGGCCTGGTATGGAATTTAGGGGGACCCCCACGTCATTTTTTTTTAAATTTTGGTTCGGGGTTCCCCTGTGGGGAATTCCCATGCCGTTTTTATCAATGAACTTCTATGTGTATTGTCGGACCGGCAATGCAATAGCCGCGAGTAGTTTTAAATGGCTTTTTTCCTTCGAAATGTCATTTTGCTGTCAGACTGTTCTAAACACAGGAAACATGCGCCCCCTTACAGGCATACTATAGACACCCCCCAGCTACGAAATTTAAAGGGATATTACACTTTTATTGTTTGACTTTAAGCATTATTAAAATCACTGCTCCTGAAAAAATGGCTGTTTTTAAAACTTTTTTTTGCATTGATCCATGTCCCCTGGGGCAGGACCCGGGTCCCCAAACACTTTTTATGACAATAACCTGCATATAAGCCTTTAAAATTAGCACTTTTGATTATTCATGTTCGTGTCCCATAGACTTTAACGGTGTTCGCGTGTTCGAACAAACTTTTTTCCTGTTCGCATGTTCTGGTGCGAACCGAACAGGGGGGTGTTTGGCTCATCCCTACTTGTCAGTAGTCAGTAATAAGATCAGTTCCAGCAGCAGCGTGTGTCTGGCAAGGAGCCAAATGCAGTGAACCGTGACTCTGAGGATTAACTCATGAACGCTGGATGCATATGAAAGCCCTTTCTCCTCTCTCTCTCTCTCTCTCTCTCTACTCTCCCTGACTTTTCTTATAAGTTGCTAGCTTGGACTGCATTTATTATGGAAATGCTGGTTGTGCTAAAGTGTTTATGTGTTAAGGGAGAAGCATTTATTACTTGTACCGAACATAGAAGCAGCCCTAAGAAACAATGTGAGAGGCTGGCAGGGAGTTGGATGATGGGACAGTTCTAACCGCAATACAAATTATTACAGAGAGCTGAGACTTGGAGGATTAACCCCTGCAGTACTGGATGATAGGCGAAAGTTTGTTTTCTCTTTTTCCTGCTCCTCTTTGTTTGCTAGCAATACAAACTGAGTTTGAGCCCTAGTGGAAGACGTGAGGTACTAGCTGTAAGTTCTAAGGACTTTAGGTTTAAACACAGAAGCAGCTCCAAAAATCAGTGTGAGAGACTGACGGGGAGCTGGTTTGTGGGACAATCTCAATAGCAGCAAAAGCAGCAGATAAGAAGACCAGTGCAATGTGTTAAAAGACTTGTAAGCCTAATCCCTGCATTATTGGATGAAAGGAGAAAGCTTTTTTTACCCCCTCCCTTTTTTTTTTTTTCCCCCGGTGATGCTGGTTAGAACCGTGACTCTGAGGATCACCTCGTGTATGCTAGATGCAGCTTGGACTGTGCTCACTATGGATATGCTGGCTGTGTCGAACTGTTGATGCGCTAAGGGAGCAACATCTACTACTTATGTCAAACATAAAAGCAGCTCTAAGAAATTGTGTGTGTGGCTGGCAAAAGACTTGGATGACGGAAGAGTTTTAATCACACACATCATAGCTTGGACTGTGTTTTTCCATGGATATGCTGGCTATGCCGAAGTGTTGATGAGCTAAGGGAGCTGCACTTATCATTTGTACTAAATACAGAAACAGCTCTAAGACAGTGTGTGAGGCTGGCAAGGAACCGGAGGATGAGACAGATCTAATTGCAGTTTAAATGTTTGCAGAGAGTTGAAGCTTGGAGGATTAATCTCTGCAGTGCTGGATGACAGGTGAACGTTTGTCTTTTTCCTTTTGCTGCTTTTTTCTGTCTGCTAGCAATACAGACAGGGCTTGATCCCCAATGGAAGATGGGCAGAAATAGATGGAAAGCTCTGAGGATTTAAAACATATAGCTCCCCAAAAAAATCTGTGTGAAGAGTCTGCTTTAAAAGTCAGTGTGAGAGACTAACAGAGAGCTGGTTTGTGGGACAACTTCAACAATAGTGAAAGACACGCAAGTTCATTGTGTGGAAGATGTGCAATACCAGCCGGAAGTTTTAAGGGCTCCTATGTGTTGAAAGACTTAAAGGACAATCTTAGTAATTTTGGAAAAAGGAGAAAGTTCTTCTTTACATATACACCTCTTTCCTCTTAGAAAAATATGCGCACACACTGGTTAAAGACCGGTTAAAGACCCTCAAACTTCCTCACAAGTTAAAAATCAGGGGGGGGGGGGGGCAGGAACTATAAAAAGCCAGGGCCAGCAAAAGATGGACATAAGTACAGAAATTAAATAAAATGATAAGGGAATAAAGACGGCGCTGCCCTCAATGTGATTGGGTGAAATAAAATAAAATAATAGGTGAACCCAAACTATGTATACATGATGCAATCTCACTAAATATGCAAAAGTGACCCAAACAGATCCAAACAGATCAACATGCACAAGGCAGATGCCGTAATCTCAGTGCATACAACACCGCTGCTAGAGTGAAAAATAAAATAGAATGCTCCCAGTGAGTTAAATGAAAGAATAAAAAATAGAGTGAGAAAATAAATGTAAATATAAGTGGTATAACAAATCAGAATTAGATATATAATATTTCCTCAGAACTCAAAAGTTTTGGGACAAAATGGCGCCAGGGGTGATGATAAATGTTGTGCTAGAAAATAATTAATTACATGTGTATATAGTATTTCTATGGTCTCCGTGTATCATTACCATATGTGTATAAGATGATTCCTACACTTTCCAAAAGTATTGGGACACCATAACATATGTGAACCACAACAACTTATTGTGAACCATGAAAAACTTTTTTGTGACACCCTGTTGACACCCTCCTCATGGGTTAGCTGTCAGTTATATAAAAGAGCATACAGCAGCCATAATTCCACATATACAACAATCATTAGTTCCTAAAAAGTCCATGCAGGGGGTCATCCATTAACGACCAGATAGAGAAGACAAAGTTCAACACTATATATGCTGTTAATTATATCCTTGGGGACACACTGCAGTGACTTCCGTGCTTTACACTCCAACAGTGACTTTCAGGTGCTCACCCCCCAATGATACCCCACTCACCAGAGATGAACACCCCTACAGGGGTACCGAGCGACAGAGTGGGTTTCCCGGGGCAGGTGGTATTCACTCCAAGTCTCCTTACGTTCCTCTGCAACGTTCAATCCTCACTGCTACTCCAGGGAACGGGTGTGTTCTCATATGATCAGGATACTGCAACGTATTGCCACCTTCAGCTCTCCAGTGTACCAGAGGAAAAAAACACAAGGGGGCCTCCTTGGTGAAGTACGTTGTATCCAATTTATTGCAAAAAGTATATTATAAAAAGAGTCCCATTGCACATAACCACAAATGTACAAGCCAAAAAACCGAAATGAAAGTTTTTTAAAAACAAGCGCCGCTGTGTGCAGGGTTGGAACCAGCAGCGAACTAAGAGCGCGCGTTCCACCGTTCGTTCCAGCCAGCACTTCCGGGTATGACGTGTGAGCGTGGCCCCGCCTTACGCGTTTCGTCATAGGACGTTTTCAAAGACGTCACTTTTTATTTTTCACACTAAAAACTACTATGCGATCTGCAGGTCGTGTGGGAATATGTCTATTAAGGAGAGAGGAAAGGGGGGAAGGATTAAAGAAAGGGAAAAATCATTGCACTAAAAATATTATAAAGGGATTTGAGTATCAAGAGGAAACATGTTTAAAAATCACGGTATTTATGCATGATGGTATATACAGGAAAACACGAGATTTAAATCATTTAGTAAGTGGAAGGAACAGCACAAGGAGGAAGGGAAAGAGAAGATATAGGTGGAATGGGGACATTGATTTACTGATAGTTGACTTCTTTTTCCCTTTTGTTTTCTGTTTTCTTTCTTCTTTTTTTTTTTATTATTTTCTTTATATTATATTTTTTCTCATATTGATGCACTTTAAAATAAGGATATGCTCTTGGAATATCCAAGGATTGGGAGACCCTATAAAGAGAGCTGCAGTTATCACTGCAGTGACAGGCCTTCAGGCGTCTGTGGTTTGTCTTCAGGAGACTCATGTAACAAAAGAGTCGATACATTTAAAAAGAAGTTTCCAGATTCAGTATCACTCGGTGTATACCTTATACTCCAGAGGAGTTGAATTCTCCTGCAGACAGATCAATATAGATGAGAGAGGCCGGTATATTTTTTTGTATTGTACTATTGAGGGAATGACCTGCATTTTGGCTAACATATATATCCCTCCACCATTTATAGCGGATATTTTATATCAATTGATGAAATTCACGTCAGACAAACGTAATGTCCCAATAATGACAGTGGGAGATTTCAGTATAGTACTAGATGGGAGGGTAGATAGATATCCACCAGGAACTCAGGTTGGAAAAGGGGTTATCACGCTCTTACAAATAACAGGAGAATTGGAGTTAGGAGATACAGTATCTCACAAAAGTGAGTACACCCCTTACATTTTTGTAAATATTTTATTATATCTTTTCATGTGACAACACTGAAGAAATGACACTTTCCTACAATGTAGTGAGTGTACAACTTGTATAACAGTGTAAATTTGCTGTCCCCTCAAAATAACTCAACACACAGCCATTAATGTCTAAACTGCTGGCAACAAAAGTGAGTACACCCCTAAGTGAAAATGTCCAAATTGGGCCCAAAGTGTCAATATTTTGTGTGGCCACCATTATTTTCCAGCACTGCCTTAACCCTCTATTTCACTTTTTTGGGTTCTTCTTATGGACTATTTTTTAATCATTTACAATGATTTTCTAATATATTTATTTTGCTTGGACTTTATTTTCTACTTTTGTTTGCACTGATTGTGATATATTATTGCACATATGGCTTATGCATTCACTTACACTGGTTGCATTTAGTGCTTTTGATGTGACTATTTGGCCACACATTCACTATTTTATTTAGCGCGAATCATCCAATTTTTTTCTTGCTTATGTTATGTGTTTGTGTCACATTTTAGATATCGCTGCTTTTTTATCACATTTTAGACATTTTGAAGCGCAATTATTTTTCTTCTTTTTTCTGACTAGTAAAAAAAAAAATATTAATAAAAATGCCACAAAACTAACCCCTATTTTGTAGATGCTATAATTTTTGTGCAAACTAATCAATAAACACTTATTGCGATTTTTTTTTTTTACCAATAATATGTAGAAGAATACATATCAGCCTAAACTGAGGAAAAAAAATGTTTTTTTATATATTTTTTGGGGCTATTTATTATAGCAAAAAGTTAAAAAATCCAGGGGAACCGTAAGTGACCTCCAAATGGACCTCCAATCAAACAGGCATCGAGACTGGATCCTGATGGTGGATTCAACTGGATAGTGGAGCCACTCGCATCCAAAGGATATGTGGAAAAATAAATGGCTTTCACATAGTGTAGGTCAAAAAGGTATTTTATTTCTAAAAACCGACATATAACAATAAAAAGTGATCACAAATAAAAGTTCCGGGCAATGTGGATATGATGAGCCTAGCCCTACACATTTCGACCAATGGGTCTTCAACAGGGGCATACATCAACTCTCCCACTCTCTCCACATATCCTTTGGATGCGAGTGGCTCCACTATTCAGTTGAATCCACCATCAGGATCCAGTCTCGATGCCTATTTGATTGGAGGTCGCTTACGGTTCCCCCTGGATTTCGTCCCGGAATTATTCAATCATCCTGATGTCCACATATCTGCCCTTTGTGGCATCCTGCCTGTCTGACTCTATGTCGCTGACACTGGAGTCCACCTGTTCTGGTAAGAGCATACACATCTCTCTTCATTGTTGATGACATACCATCTTTGATGTTTCTTCACTGGACAGTGTTTCACTTTTAATCCCTGTGATTTTTCACCATCCGGTGTTGGACGTTCCATTTTTGCATATGTTGGACAATACTGTATACTTTATCACTGGAATCACATTCCATTGGTTGTTAGAGTGTTTGGTTCACTCCAGTTCAACCACTTTGCTTTACAGATGGACTTTTGATTTTTCACATGAATTATTATCACTGTTATGTATTATTTCACATATATTTTGATATTTGTGTTGACTAGATAGCGCTACATCATTTACCACTTCAATATTCTATGTTTGTCACATTTTTATGTAGCTGCTTCTTTAGGTTTTGGGATTAGCGCAGTAATCACCACATTTTCATTGTTACTATACTTACCTCGGGTTTATGTGCTTTAGTCAACCTACCACTAATGCCCCCAATACTACCCTCTAGAATAAGTTCCGCGCTGACAATCTCTATTTCTGGACCCTCCCTCCCATCGCCTAGTTTAAAAACCTGTCTAACTTTTTGGCCATCTTTACTCCCAGCTGATCTGCACCCTCCTCATTTAGGTGCAGTCCGTCCCTTCTATAGTACTGGTGACCGACTGAAAAGTCAGCCCAGTCCTCCAGGAACCCAAACCCCTCCCTACTACACCAGGTCCTCAGCCACTTGTTTTTTTTCCCTAATCTCCCTCTGTCTATCTGGTGTGGCTCGATGTACCGGTAGTATTCCTGAGAATACTACCTTGGAGGTCCTTTTCCTCAATTTAGCTCCCAAGTCCCTAAAATTGTTCTTTAGGACACTCCATCTGCCTCTGACTTTGTCATTGGTGCCAACGTGCACCATGACAGCCGGGTCTTCCCCAGCCCTTCCTAGTAATCTGTCCACCAGATCCGTGATGTGCCGAACCCGAGCGCCCGGTAGACAACATACAATTCGGTGCTTCAGGTCTTTGTTACAGATTGCCTTCTCTGTCCTTCTAAGTATTGAGTCCCCTACCACCAGAATCTGTATTTCCTTTCCCTTTGTTCCTCACCCACTCTCACTGGAGGAGTTCTTCCCCCGTCAGCTAGGAGAGTCCCTCAGTTCCAGCAGTGCTGGTCCCTGACTGGTTTCACCAATGTCACTCAATGGAGGGTACTTCTTGGGATACTCCAGCCCTGGATCAGCCTCCCTGGCACTTCCCCCTCTAACCTTCCTGACTGTCACCCATCTACTCTTTCCTAGTGCCTGCACCTCTTTGTCTCCACCCGCCTCTGTGCTGGCCCCTACCGGCACCTGATGTGTATGTTCCTGGCTCTCCTTTAGTATGGAGGGTCTTCTCAGTGCTGACAGTTGCTTCCCCAGATTCACAACCTGGGCCTCCAGGGAAACAATGTGCTTACATTTTGCTGACAATAATACTCAATATTGCCCACGTGCACTCCCAGCACTCATGTACTTACAATTCACAGGTACACACTCACACCACGCAGGTACTTTGACCCCTGTAATAACCTCCTGTTTTCAACTCTGTTTTTTAACTCACCACTTAGTCCAGTTCCACCAAGTCTGGTTTTTAATTCACCACTTATGCCGCGTACACACTATCAGAAATTCTGCCAGCAAAAGACCGATGTGAGATTTTGCTTGAAAAATGCGACGGTGTGTATGCTCCATCTGACTTTTGCTGGCGGCATTCCCGCCAGCAAAAGATTGAGAGCAGGTTCTCTATTTTTCGGTTGGAAAAAGTTCCGATCGGAAATTCTGATGGTCTGTACCAATTCCTACGTGCAAAATTTCTATGCATGCTCGGAAACAATCCGACGCATGCTCGGAAGCATTGCACTTCATTTTCTCGACTCGTCGTAGTGCTCTACGCCACTGCATTCTTGACGGTTGAAATTTCAGGGAACTTTTGTGTGACCGTGAGTATGCAAGCCAAGCTTGAGCGGAATTCCTTCAAGAAAAACCATCCAAGATTTTTCAGATAGAAATTCCACTTGTGTGTATGGGGCATTAGTCCAGTTTCACTAACTCTGTTTTTTAACTCACCACTTAGTCCAGTTCCACTTGGTCTAAGTTCCAGCAAGCTCAAAGATGAGCAGGCTCCAAATGAGTTCTACAGAAAGTTATATAGGCCTCAAGCACCTGTGACCAATTAACCACTCCCTTTAATTAGTAGGCTGAAGGAAGGAAAGAAGAAAAAAAAGACTGTTTTAAAAGTGTCAGGAAAGGTTAAACAAAAGCTGCAAGGAAAACCCCAAAAAAGAACCTAAAAATGCAACCCAGGAATCCCCAGCAGTCAAAAGCAAAACTTGTTCACACTGTCCACTCAAGGTCCCCACTGTTCAGCTTTCAACCAGCAAGTCTGGCAGGGAAGATCAGCATCTGAACCCAGAGAAGGTGGAGGCTGATAGACTGGAGGTAATAGAAGGCATTACTATTACATAAAGTAAAAGTTTACTAGTATTGTGTATTATATATAAAATAATTATATTTATAAAAAAGTCTCAGCTTTCAGCACTACTTTAATATAAAAGTTTTTTTCCCCCTCTAACCTCCATATATCTTCATGTGTGACTCCCAGGTAAAATCCCCATATATCCTACTTCTGGGTATATGTATTATTATATATATGATATAAGATATATTACTTTCACTATTTCACAGTATAAATGGATCCCTTATAGTAGTGATTATCTGCTGTTTTTGTACTATAAAGGACTATTTTTTTAACCCCATCATAACAGATGATTAAAAAATAATCATGCTGCTGCTACTAAATGTCCTATGCTGGCCATACACGGATCAATTTTTGGACGACAATATTCACATGAATATTTGTATGAAATTCATTTGTACATTTGATGAATGGACGAGTGTAGTTTGAAAATTCCACTTGCTTTTAACCTTTAATTTTAAAATGAATGTAACTTCTGAGCAAAAACCACATGAACTATTTGAAAATTTGTTCGATAGAGAAAAGTTTTCTGTTCTGCTCCTTCAAATTTTCCCATCACTGTGGTTGAAAATGAACGCCGATTTGACCCCACTAATGGTTCGAAAATTGGATGAAGGTTTTTTTGAAAGAAAAATTTGTTTGTGTACGGCCAGCATAAGTGACATCAGGTGCGGGGAGCTTGTACCTACCTACCTGTCTATGACAATGGAGTCTGTCATCCATCATATTATATTACACTCCTATCTAATCATCTGCAAAACAGCGTTTTATGTCTTTATTTACATTTTAATAATTTTGAGCTGATTCTGATATGTAGCAGATTCACCTTCTAATAATACATCTACAGTGGCTTGCGAAAGTATTCGGCCCCCTTGAACTTTTCAACCTTTTGCCACATTTCAGGCTTCAAACATAAAGATATAACATTTTTATTTTTTGTGAAGAATCACCAACAAGTGGGACACAATTGTGAAGTGGAACGAAATCTTTTGGGTTTTTGAAACTTTTTTAACTAATAAAAAAATGAAAAGTGGGGCGTGCAAAATTATTCGGCCCCCTTGCGTTAATACTTTGTAGAGCCACCTTTTGCTGCGATTACAGCTGCAAGTCGCTTGGGGTATGTCTCTATCAGTTTTGCACATCGAGAGACTGAAATTCTTGCCCATTCTTCCTTGCAAAACAGCTCGAGCTCAGTGAGGTTGGATGGAGAGCGTTTGTGAACAGCAGTTTTCAGCTCTTTCCACAGATTCTCGATTGGATTCAGGTCTGGACTTTGACTTGGCCATTCTAACACCTGGATACGTTTATTTGTGAACCATTCCTTTGTAGATTTTGCTGTATGTTTGGGATCATTGTCTTGTTGGAAGATAAATCTCCGTCCCAGTTTCAGGTCTTTTGCAGACTCCAACAGGTTTTCATCCAGAATGGTCCTGTATTTGGCTGCATCCATCTTCCCCTCAATTTTAACCATCTTCCCTGTCCCTGCTGAAGAAAAGCAGGCCCAAACCATGATGCTGCCACCACCATGTTTGACAGTGGGGATGGTGTGTTGAGTGTGATGAGCTGTGTTGCTTTTACGCCAAACATATCGTTTTGCATTGTGGCCAAAAAGTTTGATTTTGGTTTCATCGGACCAGAGCACCTTCTTCCACATGTTTGGTGTGTCTCCCAGGTGGCTTGTGGCAAACTTTAGACAAGACTTTTTATGGATATCTTTGAGAAATGGCTTTCTTCTTGCCACTCTTCCATAAAGGGCAGATTTGTGCAGTGTACGACTGATTGTTGTCCTATGGACAGACTCTCCCACCTCAGCTGTAGTTCTCTGCAGTTCATCCAGAGTGATCATGGGCCTCTTGGCTGCATCTCTGATCAGTCTTCTCCTTGTCTGAGCTGAAAGTTTAGAGGGACAGCCAGGTCTTGGTAGATTTGCAGTGGTCTGATACTCCTTCCATTTCAAAATGATCGCTTGCACAGTGCTCCTTGGGATGTTTAAAGCTTGGGAAATCTTTTTGTATCCAAATCCGGCTTTAAACTTCTCCACAACAGTATTACGGACCTGCCTGGTGTGTTCCTTGGTCTTCATGATGCTCTCTGCGCTTTCAACAGAACCCTGAGACTATCACAGAGCAGGTGCATTTATACAGAGACTTGATTACACACAGGTGGATTCTATTTATCACCATCAGTCATTTAGGACAACATTGGATCATTCAGAGATCCTCGCTGAACTTCTGGAGTGAGCTTGCTGCACTGAAAGTAAAGGGGCCGAATAATTTTGCACGCACCACTTTTCAGTTTTTTAATTGCTAAAAAAGTTTAAAATATCCAATAGATTTCGTTCCACTTCACAATTGTGTCCCACTTGTTGGTGATTCTTCACAAAAAATTAAAATTTTATATCTTTATGTTTGAAGCCTGAAATGTGGCAAAAGGTTGAAAAGTTCAAGGGGGCCGAATACTTTCACAAGCCACTGTATCTGTCTGTTATTCTCAGAGTGGATTAAATATCCAACTATATATCTGGATATTTATATTTACCGCTGTATATAGATATTCAAGAATATTAACTAAATTATACACCGACCTTTTTTGAGGTTTTTATCCAATTAGTCGATTAATCAAAACAATAATCGGCCAACAAATCAATTATGAAAATAATCATTAGTTGCCGCCCTACAGAGGACCCATTTACTAGTTACCTTGAGGGGGAATTGTAAGATCCTCAGAGACAAAGCTGCCTGATGTGGGGCGGAGTCCTGGTTTAGAGGAACCAATCTGCTCATGTCTAGTAATAATCTTTTTATTCCTATTTTAGTAGATGGACGGGAGATGAGGAAAACCTCAGAGGATTGTCTCACTTTGTCTCCAGACTGTAAAGTAGAAGATGAGGACATCACACAGTATAGTCCAGGAGAAAACCCGACTACCTCAAATGTCCATCCGGCACCACACAGTGTAGATGGGCCATCGTATTCCTCTTATCCTGAGGAACCTCAGACTGTGAGGGACGGTGCCATCCTTCCAACAGATAAGAGGTATTCCTGTACTGAGTGTGGGAAGTGTTTCCATTCTAAATCCAAACTCAATAGTCATATAAGTTCTCACACAAGGCAGAAGCCATATTCCTGTCCTGAGTGCGGAAAATGTTTTTCATATAAACTCATACTTCAAACACATCAGAGATCTCACACGGGGGAGAAGCCATATTCCTGTCCTGAGTGCAGGAAAACTTTTTCACAGACGTCCACTCTTTACAGACATCAGAGATCTCACACAGGGGAGAAGATGTATTCCTGTTCTGAGTGTGGGAAATGTTTCCAGTCTGAATCCAATCTTCATGTGCATAAAAGAACTCACACAGGTGAGAAGCCGTATTCCTGTCCTGAGTGCGGGAAATGTTTTTCAGATAAGTCCAATCTTTCCACACATCATAGATCTCACACAGGGTCGAGGCCGTATTCCTGTCCTGAGTGCGGGAAATGTTTTTCAATTAAGTCCAAGCTTTATGCACATCAGAGATCTCATACGGGGGAGAAGCTGTATTCCTGTCCTGAGTGTGGGAAATGTTTTTCAATGAAGTCCGAGCTTTATGCACATCAGAGATCTCACACGGGGGAGAATCCGTATTCCTGTCCTGAGTGCGGTAAATGTTTTTCACAGAAGTCCCATCTTTGCCAACACC
Organism: Lithobates septentrionalis; assembly: GCA_037952835.1. Taxonomy (NCBI): domain Eukaryota; kingdom Metazoa; phylum Chordata; class Amphibia; order Anura; family Ranidae; genus Lithobates; species Lithobates septentrionalis. The sequence continues at coordinate 3,380,247 of JBBDGP010000047.1, read as the reverse complement.
AGAGATCTCACACGGGGGAGAAGCCGTATTCTTGTTCTGAGTGCAGGAAATGTTTTTCACAGAAGTCCCATCTTTCCACACATCAGAGGTCTCACACGGGGGAGAAGCCATATTCCTGTCCTGAGTGCGGGAAATGTTTTTCAGATAAGTCCAATCTTTCCACACATCAGAGATCTCACACTGGGGAGAAGCTGTATTCCTGTCCTGGGTGCGGGAAATGTTTTTCACAAAAGTCCAATCTTTACACACATCAGAGATCTCACACGGGGGAGAAGCCGTATTCTTGTCCTGATTGTGGGAAATGTTTTTCACAGAAGTCCCATCTTTACACACATCAGAGATCTCACACGGGGAGAAGCCGTATTCTTGTCCTGAGTGCGGGAAATGTTTGTCAATGAAGTCCGAGCTTTATGCACATCAGAGATCTCATACGGGGAGAAGACGAATTCCTGTCCTGAGTGCGGGAAATGTTTTTAACAGAAGTCCAATGTTTCCAAACACCAGAGATCACACACAGGGGAGAAGCCGTATTCCTGTCCTGAGTGCAGGAAATGTTTTTCACAGACGTCCAATCTTTTCACACATCCGAGATCTCACACAGGGAGAAGCCATATTCCTGTCCTGAGTAAGGGAATTGTTCCTCACTGAAGTCCTGACTTCCTGTACATCAGGGGTCCCACAAAACCCTCAAGGTGTATTAGTGCCTTGAGTGCGGGAAAATGTCTTCTATATGAATGTTGATGGACATCACAGCTCTCATGTGGGGAAGAAGCACACCCTGATATACACCTCAGATATACTCCATGGCTGATCTTCATCATGGAAGAAACCGTTCCAGGGGACTAAATCGAGGTCCCAATCTCCTTGTGCCTTATGACAATCTCCTTATTCCTCATCTACCAGAGAGCTCAGCAGCAGTGTGGGAGTTCATTGAAAACTACAAGCCGACATCGGCAAACGACAGAAATCTGTGAATGAATAGCATGGTTGCGCTCTTTTCATAAAGTGACAGCCAGTACGGGAAACTTCTCACCGCACTGCTGTCACATAGATGACTCGGATCGCTGAGCCACTGCAGGGACAGGAACATGTGACATGTTCCCAAGATGAACTTATCCTTTAACCCAGTGGTCAACAACCCTGTCCTCAGGGCCCACTAACAGGCCAGGTTTTATGTATTACCTTGGGGAGATGCCGACTAGAATACTGCAATCACTAAGCAGCAAATGATATCACCTGTGATTGTATTTCAGTTATCTTGCAAACCTGGCCTGTTAGTGGGCCCTAAGGACAGGGTTGATAACCCTTTCACTGCCAGAGGTGTTTTTTTTTGCCCATATGTTTAACCACTTCAATACTGGACACTTTCACGCCCTTCCTGCCCAGGCCAATTTTCATCTTTCAGCGCTCTCACACTTTGACAATTCTGCGGTCATGTAACACTGTACCCATATGACATTTTAATTTTTTTTCCCCACAAATAGAGATTTCTTTTAGTGTTATTTAGTGGTACCACTGGGGTTTTTTATCTTTTGTGCTACAAATAAAAAAACAGAAAATTTTGTAAAAAAAAATAGTTGTTCTTTGCTTGTTATAAAATTTAGTAAATAAGTAAGTTTTTTCCTTATAAGATAGTATAGTGCAGCGCTAATGCACTGAAAAAAACATCCCAGAGAATGTCTTATTAAGACGAAACGTCGGGACGGGCTCTGCTGATGCCACTGCGTTGCTTTGATTTTATCCAAACACTTTTAATGTCTTCTCAAATGTGAGTGACCATTTTAGCATTTTCACTAAATGTTTTACATCTAAACAGAATCACACTATGTGGCCCAATTTTTTCTCCTTTTGCAATATGTCACACTGAGAGGAACTGCTCACGAATTCCGGTTGCTATTCATATGGTGGATATTCACTGATGTCACAATCGTCACGGATCCACATCCGATTCGGTCTAGATTGGAAGTCGTGGTTGCTGTACCTCCTTGGGTGTGTTACACAGCAGTGTTGGGTTCAACCTGTCTGGTAAGCCTCTTTACTTAAGGTGGTGGATTATCTACAGACAACCAGCTCACACTCATTTATAGTCACCATTTTGATGTCATACATGGACTATATGCACTTTATATACACTATCACTGTTGATCTACACTTCAACAATATTGTGGTTTAATAATTTTATTGTATTTGCACTTATATGTACCCCAATTTCCCATTGGGATATCCTGACTGTTTTTTTCATTGCATTAGTGCTGCACTATACTATCTTATTTGGTTTACTTTTTCACAGACTATCTGATGTGCTGGCAGCTACTATTTTTTGTTTAAGACAGCGCAGTTTCTTTCACATTTTTTTATACACTAAGTTTTTTCCTTCACTGATGAGGAAGCACTAATATGCAGCACTGATGGGTTGCACTGATGAGGTACTGACAAGCATCCCTGGTGGGCACTGATTAGCATCCCTGATGGACACTGATTGGCATCACAGGCGAGTACTGCTGTGCATCACTGGTGATCATCGTTGATGAGCCTGTACTGATAATCAGTGCTGAATATCAGTGCAGATCCCCCCTGTCAGGAGAGCCGCTGATTGGCTCTCCTTTACTCGCACCTTGTCAGCATGAATAAAGGAAAGCTGATAACCGGCACTTCCTGGTTACAATGTGATGAGCTTTGATTGGATACAGCTGATCACATGGTAAAGAGCCTACGTCATAGACTTTTTACCAAGATTGGAGATGTGTGTTAGAGCGACTCACCACCAATCACTGTGCGCCCGAGCGGCTTATTCTTCTGGATGTCATAAGATGTCCACTCAGGAAAATGGAACCCCGTCTGGCCGTCATTCTTCTAAAGGCCAGGTGGGAAAGAGTTAAAAAATCATTTAAGCCTGAAAATTACATTTGATAAGAGGGATAAATCTAAATCTAAATAAGTAAAATTCCTGGGACGCCAAAGGAATAAAAACTAGTAAGAAGATGCAAATAAAAATTCAAAAAACAGATGACAACGGTTCTAAGATGCGTGGATAACTGATAATAAAAAAAAGGGATATGCTATGTACCAAAACCAAATAAATAAATGAAATAAAGGATAGGTAAACTATAGGTATTCTTTCCTTCTTTGATGAGCTTGATTTTATATATTATTGTTGTCGTTTACCTATCCTTTATTTCATTTATTTATTTGGTTTTGGTACATAGCATATCCCTTTTTTTTTATTATTATTATTATTATTTTTTTATCAGTTATCCACGCATCTTAGAACCGTTGTCATCTGTTTTTTTAATTTTTATTTGCATCTTCTTATTCTAGTTTTTATTCCTTTGGCGTCCCAGGAATTTTACTTATTTAGATAAGCGCCGCAGATTTATCCCTCTTATCAATTGTTTTTAGGTGTGTGAACACTATTATTTGTGGCCGCTATTTTTTTCTTCTTTGATGAGCTTTGATTTTATATATTGTTGTTGTTTACCCATCCTATTTTTATTTATTTATTTTGTTTTTGGTGTGTGCACAAGTACTTATTACCTCACCTGAAAATTACATAAAACTACCAAAACATTTTTTTTTTAAATAAGTTTTTATTGAAAAACAGGATGTTCACAAAAAGGAGAAAATACATGTAGACATCATAATATGTGCAGATATTTTCAGCATTAACATCGTATCATCTCAGAAGAGGGTCATCTAAGTAAATTAAGTACCTTATCATAAGCGCTATAGTAACTGAAAAAGCAGAGACCTTAGTCGGAAACACTAAATCCTGTCATATTTTTGGTATGAAGAATAAAAAAGAGAAAATAGGGAGAGATAGAAAGAGAAAGAGAAAAGCAGTGTATAGGAGTAAGGGGGGATGGGAAGGGGCTGCCGTCTGCCTCAGGAGGGTCCACGTTACATTAAATCTCCACATAAAACTCCCTAAACATGATATATTTTCTGAAAGCAGACACCCCAGAGAATAAAATAGTGGTAGTATAATTTTTTGAAATAATAATATAGAAAATTTCGCGCAATATTTACTTGAGTGATGTGTATAGGGTGAAGTAGAAGCAGAAGTGTTTGAGGTATTGGTAACTGTGATAATGTTGATAAGGATCTACAATCTCTATATACACATAAAACTATTACCACTGATTCACAGTGGAGTGATAATACTGTGTTTAAAAGTGCATCCGTGCAAATGGTTAAAATAACCAAACAACCATAAAGTGACAGCTAGCTCCAATACCATAAATACATAAATGCAAATAAATAATAAATATTAGTGAGTGAATAAAAGTAATTACCGACTGTGAATAATTAAGTGCAACCCATCAAAAGGATGAATAAAATATACAAAAAATATCGAGAATTAATATCAATTAATTATAAATTCAATTAATGCCATCATCCAGATCCATGTGTCTTAAAACAATGACGATAGCATATGTAAAATTGAAGAAAAAACAGTTCATAAATTTATAAATAGGTGGCGCTGTTGTAGAGGTAGAAAAGTCCTTCTATTCAGATCTGTGTATGTCTTTATATGTTAGATATGTCGTTCCTATAGTGGTGCCTCCTAGTTCAGTCTCTCAAAACTCTCACCTTAAGACAGTAGAAATCAAGCTTTGGTAAATGCCTTTTGAAGTGTAGAAATACTGTCTGGTAACTTCTCCTTTTTGCTGCTCAGCTCTCCTTATTATCTCCTTATTTCCTCCGCTCAAGTGTAGCTCAGACCCAGGGGGGGAAGAGGGGGGAGAGAGAAGGGGGAGACAAAAAGAAGGGAGGGGGAGAGAGAAGATAGGCTCCACTAGTGTATTATTGTTTTTAAGTAAAGGGAGATATTTATTTAATCTATGCTCTTACATTTACAAGCATATAAAAAGGCAGAGTAAAAAACGTCTGAGAAGCCTGGCGTTCTCAGCGCCCTCTCACTTGTGTAGACAGCTGTGTGCCGCTCCAGCCAATCCCTACGCGTTACGACACGTCACGTGTCTTCATCTGGGTTCCCCAGATGAAGACACGTGACGTGTCGTAACGCGTAGGGATTGGCTGGAGCGGCACACAGCTGTCTACACAAGTGAGAGGGCGCTGAGAACGCCAGGCTTCTCAGACGTTTTTTACTCTGCCTTTTTATATGCTTGTAAATGTAAGAGCATAGATTAAATAAATATCTCCCTTTACTTAAAAACAATAATACACTAGTGGAGCCTATCTTCTCTCTCCCCCTCCCTTCTTTTTGTCTCCCCCTTCTCTCTCCCCCCTCTTCCCCCCCTGGGTCTGAGCTACACTAGAGCGGAGGAAATAAGGAGATAATAAGGAGAGCTGAGCAGCAAAAAGGAGAAGTTACCAGACAGTATTTCTACACTTCAAAAGGCATTTACCAAAGCTTGATTTCTACTGTCTTAAGGTGAGAGTTTTGAGAGACTGAACTAGGAGGCACCACTATAGGAACGACATATCTAACATATAAAGACATACACAGATCTGAATAGAAGGACTTTTCTACCTCTACAACAGCGCCACCTATTTATAAATTTATGAACTGTTTTTTCTTCAATTTTACATATGCTATCGTCATTGTTTTAAGACACATGGATCTGGATGATGGCATTAATTGAATTTATAATTAATTGATATTAATTCTCGATATTTTTTGTATATTTTATTCATCCTTTTGATGGGGTGCACTTAATTATTCACAGTCGGTAATTACTTTTATTCACTCACTAATATTTATTATTTATTTGCATTTATGTATTTATGGTATTGGAGCTAGCTGTCACTTTATGGTTGTTTGGTTATTTTAACCATTTGCACGGATGCACTTTTAAACACAGTATTATCACTCCACTGTGAATCAGTGGTAATAGTTTTATGTGTATATAGAGATTGTAGATCCTTATCAACATTATCACAGTTACCAATACCTCAAACACTTCTGCTTCTACTTCACCCTATACACATCACTCAAGTAAATATTGCGCGAAATTTTCTATATTATTATTTCATTAAGTGATTGTGTGAGCACTTTTATTTTGCAGCAATATTTTATTTCTATTTTTATTTCTATTTATTTATTAACCTATAGTATCGTGTTATTAGTTATTTGTCACATCCACTAGCGCGAAGGATATTTTACTATTCAGTATAATTTTTTGGTCACAAGATATTACTGCAAAATTCTAGGAAACACAAAATTTCAGTAAAAAACAAAAGTTCATTTCAGAGGGCACAAAAACACACTAAATTACCCAATTTTTTGTAACATATAAAAGCCGTGTAAATAGATACCCAACAATGTCAAATCTTAAATTTATGTGCACCTGTGAAGTGGTGACAAACTTCAGTACCCTATATTTCCTATAAGTGAAGCTTTAAAAGCCCCCTATAGGTCATCAGTTTAGTGTTACGGAGGAGGTCTGGTGATTATTTGAGAATTATTGCTCTCATTCTGGCCTGCGTGGCAATATGTAACATATGTATCTCAATCAACGTTTTCAGACGTGGGCGCCCCAACATGTGAGTTTATGTTTGTACATGCGTATATGTGGGGAGTGGGGCCTCCAATTTTTTTTATATAGGGGTGTTATGTGCCTGGGTTTCAATTTTAAGAAAAAAAACATTTTTTCATCACATAGAGTAGCCTTTTTCAACCGGTGTGCCTTGAGGTTTCTCCAGGGGTGCCTTGGCAAAGTGCCGAACAATTGCCCCAAAATTGTATACAAGCCGGAGGGTGGATGAAGCCTTTTAGTTACACAAAGCCTCAGGCTTTCATTGTACACCATTACAACCTTCTAGCTGCCAACCTCCTAACAACCAATGACATCATGAGCTGATAAGGAGGATGTCAGTTGCCTGAATATCATCCTTGTGTGACCCTCCCCCGCCTCTCTCCATCAGCTTTGGGGTCTCATTAGCTGAGTGATGGAGAAAAACTGAGGGAGAAGAGAAACATTGGAATACTAGTCAGTACCAGTTTGCAAAAGTGTATTTGATTTGGAAGAATAAATCACTTATAACGTTGGGTGTCCTACGTGTATTGATGTTGTTGCATTATGTAGAACTATTAGTATAGTTTTTACATTTTAGATTGGGGCGCCTCAGGACTGTCCATAATTTTGGAGGGTGCCTTGACTGAAAAAGGTTGAGAAACACTGACATAGAAAACAAAAAGTCCCCTATGTGATGATTTTTTGGTGACAGGTTCTCTTTAACCAGTTTCATATTGGCGTATAGACAAATGACGCCGGCAGGAACACCGTGTCATCCTGAATGGATGTCATATGATGTCCTCTGCCTGTACTGCCGGGGCCTGCAGCGCGTCGATCGGGGATGGGGCGTGTCCCTCAGGACACAGCCCATCCCCGATCAGGGTTAAGAGCCAATGAAACTGGCTCTTTACCACATGACCAGCTGTGTCCAATCACAGCCAGTCAATCTGGAGATCTGCATGCATGCCACTTATGCGTGCTCCGGGGGGGGTTAAGGCTTGTCCCTCGGACAAAGCCCAGCCCCGATCAGGGTAAAGAGCCAATGATATTGGCTCATTAACATGTGACCGGCTGTGTCCAATCACAGCCGGTCACAAACGTAACCAAACCACGGGTAACTGCCTGTTACCAGGTTCTCCTCCTCACACACCAATCCAGTGTGAGGAGGAGATTGCAGGAATAGTGAGTTACCACTTTATTGTGAATATTATTGTGCCCAGATTGCACCCCCCCTGAATAAAGAGGACCTGTCATCATCAATATCCCATCTGAGTACCTGTCTGAACTCATCAGAGTACCTGTCACCCCATCTGGAGTACTTGTCATCCAGTCAGAGTACCTGTCGCCCCGTCAGAGTACCTATCATCCCATCAGGAGTACCTGTCCCATGAGCCCATCAGAGTACCTGTCTGTGCAGCCAATAACTACCTACGTGCAGCCCATTAGTCCCTGATGTGCAGCCCATCACTACCTGTCGTACAGCCCATCAATATCATCCATCATACAGCCACCATGTCCAGAAAAGTATACACTCCAGAAGAGGCATATCAAATACTAAGCCTGACCGATGAGAGCAGCGGGGAGCTCCCGCCGCCCAGTTACAGTTATGGTTTGACTCCGGTTTGGAATATGAGCCCGTTGAAGGCAGTACATCGGCATCCGAATTAGAGGAGGAAGTAGGCCGTCCTAAAAGAAGACGGTCTGAAGACCAGGCAGCTAGCAGCAGCACCATACACCCCAATGGCCAATTGGCAAATGCCAACGGCGTTAGACCCCAGGAGGAAAGGCCCCAGTACAAGCACTGGAATTTCACGCCAAAGAATTAGGGCCCAAACCCAGCTTCCAGATGCCTTGGTAATCCCATTGTGACTGCCTTCTAGCACAGGGTCAGCCATAATCCCCCCTTTCACAGCACAGCCAGGTGTGCACGTCAACACTGAAGGTTTCTCTGAAATCGATTTTTTAAATTTATTTTTCCCTGATGAATGAGTTCAAAACATCATTGACCAAACAAATCGTTTTGCTTATCAATTTATAGAAAACAACCCCAGCTCAAGCTATGGCCGCCCTTTCGAATGGAGACCCCTAACAGTGGAGGAGCTTAAATTGTTTTTAGGCCTTACAATCAACATGGGGCGTACAAAAAAAATGAAGTGCATGCATATTAGTCTACCAACCCCATCCACCACATGCCAATTTTTTTCAGCTGTCATGTAAAGGTCCCATTATGACATCATAATGCGCTTCCTGCATTTCAGTAATAACTCGCAGTGTCCCCCCCCCAAATCATCCCAACTTTGATAAATTATAAAAAATTTGCCCCCTAATTGATTTTGTTTCTAAGAGGTTTGCCGAACCTTATATCCCTGACCAGAACATCTCTGTGGACAAATCCCTGGTCCATTTCACAGGCCGGCTGGCATTCAAGCTGTATATCTCCAGTTAGAGGGCCAGGTATGGATTGAAGCTCAACAAGCTCTGTGAAAGCTCCTCTGGATATGTGCATGCCTTTCATGTGTACAAAGGCAAAGACTCCCAGCTCCAGCCCCCTGAGTGCCCAACGTACATGGAAATAAGCGGGAAAATTGTCTGGGAGTTGGCATTCCCATTCTTCCAAAAGGGGTATCACATTTATATGGACCACTACTATACTAGTTTGTCCCTTTTACACCACCTATACCTGAAGAAAACTTTGGCCTGCAGTACAGCAAGAAAAAACAGGAAGGGCTTCCCACAGCATCTAGTCACCACAAGGCTACAAAGGGGGGAATCGGAAAGCCTGAGGAACGAGGAAGTGTTGGCTGTGAAGTGGAGGGATAGGAAAGATGTATGCATCATGTCCACCATCCATGATGACACCTCACAGAAGACGCGGTCCTGCTCGAAAGCCTTGCTGTATCCACAAGTACAATAAGTTCACGGGGGTGGATTTAAATGATAAAATGTTGCAGCCCTATCTTTCAACACGACAGTCCCTCTTCTGGTATAAAAAAGTCGCAATTTACTTTTTTCATTTGGCCATTTATAAAGCATTCATCACCTATCAAAATCAACGGTAATACCCAACACCTTTCTAAATGTTATTAAAGACATTGTCACTGCCCTGATCTATCAACAAGGATCCCCCCAGAAAGCATTTGTTCTGATTATGTCAGCAGACTGCATGAGTGCCATTTTCCTGACAATATTCCACCATCAGCAACCGGAAGAAGACGCCAAACAAAATGTCGGGTGTGCAGCAAAAGAGAAGTTAGGAAAGACACCAGTTTCCATGGTCCCCAATGTCCCTTCCAACCTGGCCTATGTATCAGACACTATCACACTCTCGTAAACTATTAGCCCATATTTCTAATAGACTGCCATTTCCCCGTTTTCAATTTCTATCCTGAATATTTCCCTGGTGCCCAACCAACCATATCATTGCCTTCCATGTGAACTGACCCTGGCCTGTTTATCGACTATGCCTCTGCCTGCCGTCTGCATTGTTTATCTGCCATGTTTTTGCCTTTCATGTGAACTGACCGTGGACTATCGGCTATGCCTCTGCCTACCGCCTACTTCTGCCTTTTACCTGCACTGAGCTCAGCCTGTTGACCACGTTTTTGCCTGCCCCTTGGACTGATCTTTCACCCTGCTACACAGGGGTCTCTCATATGCAAGGGGCTCCAGAAGAGTGTTCTGAGTTGGGAAAACCAGTTTTTGGTTTTCTCTTTGTTTTGTAATATCCAGAACAAGGTCTGGAGTCCGGAGGCTTCAAAGCGATTTGGATAGGAGAACCCTCTACCCCTGTCCCCATTCTTTCCTGACTGAGGCCCTAAGCCTGATGGTCCTGCCTGCTGCCTGGACAAATACTTACTGCTGACCATATCTCTGCCTTCACTGACCCAGGACATTTTATGGACCATGTGCCTGTTGCCTGGACTAATACTTTGGCTGTACTGACCATATCTCTGCCTGCTGCATGTACTAACTAGACAGTATTCCTGCCAGCTGCATGGACGATCCTTTCGCTGCTGCTGACCACAGCCCTGCCTGCTACCTGGACCAATGCTTTGGCTGTGCTGACTACATCTCTTCCTGTACTGATTATGGACAGTATTCCTGCCTGCTGCCTGTTTTGCTGTTGCTGTCCACGTTCCTGCCTGCTGCCTGGACCGATGCTCTCCTCTGGGGACAACTGCACTACTAAACCCGCAGGTAATCTTTTCTTTACCCTTTGCTCAGCAGAATGTATTTTGGTTTGTAATTGGTATGTACAGTACATGCTATGTGTTAAAAATATGAAGGGCCTTCAACAATGTGATAGGTTGGCAGGAATATATGTGTGTAATTTATGTCCCTAAACACCTGGAGGTGCTACTTGGATGTGGGCCTGTGTATGTGGCTAGTCTGTGTAAAAGTCTCACACATGTGGTATCGCCATACTCAGGAGGAGTAGCAGAATGTATTTTGGAGTGTCATTTTTTTTCTATGTACATGTTATGTGTTATAAATATCTTATAAATGGACAACTTTGTGTAAAAATAATGCGATTTCATTTTTTTCCCACATTTTCCAAAAACGTCTGGAAAAAAATGAACCGTTCAAAAGACTCATAATGCCTCATAGATTATACGTTGGGGTGTTAGCTTTCCAAAATGGTGTCATTTTGTGTGCGTTTCCATTGTCCTGGTGCTCCAGGGCTTTCAAAATTGTGATAGGTTGTCATGAAATTATATGTGTAATTTATGCTCCTAGAACGCCTGGAGGTACTACTTGGATGTTGAGCCTCTGTATGTGGCCAGGCTGTGTAAAAGTCTCACATATGTGGTATTGCCTTACTCAGGAGGAGTAGCAGAATGTATTTTGGGGCGTCATTGGAAGTATGCATATGCTGTGTGTGAAAAATAACTTGTTACAATTTTGTGTTAAAAAAAAAAATCTTAATTTTCCCAAGAATTGTGGGAAAAAATTACAACTTCCAAAAACTTACCATGCCTCTTACTAAATACCTTGGAATGTCTACTTTCCGAAAAGGGGTCATTTGGGGGGTATTTGTACTTTCCTGGCTTGTAATGCCCCGTACACACGATCGGACTTTGTTCGGAAAAAAAGACAAGGAATAGGGGCGCCTCTGAGAAATTATCATAAACACTTTATTTTAAATAAAATATCCACTCACATGAAAGTAGGAGAAGGCATGTACAGGAGCGTAGTGAAGGCTGGAAGGCTGAAAAACACAGGGCTGCAGGTAGAAGCTGTATCAGTGTAGCTGGAGCACAATCCAATCCAGGCAAGCAGGGGTGCAGATGACTGAGCACATACACACATAGGTGAAATGCAATGTCCCTGGAGGATGGTATCGGTAGTCCAGTGGAAAAGGAAGGAATCAGTCCAATAATAGCATGAATATCTGTGGAAAGGAGGAGAGAGACGTCTGGCTGGATGGCAGGGCTGCGCTGTATCTCCAGTGATCGTACTGTCCCTGTGTGGTGAGGGAAGAGACACGGCCGTGTATATGAGATGGAAACGAGGCTTGGAAAGCAGACACAGGCCGGCGCCGAGCCGTGACGTCATCAACATGCGACGCGTTTCTGAAATTGCTAGCTATAGATGGATGGAATAGCCGCATTCCTTTTTCAAGCATGGATACACAATACATGGAGGGGTTTAATATAGGCGGACCGAGGGGCGGAACCAAAAACATGAATGGAGACACAGGCTAATGAAGAGGGGAAGGGGAGGAACTAAGGAAGACAGGAAATGGGGCAGAAAACAGGAAATGGGGCAGAAAACAGGAAATGGGGCAGAAGACAGGAAATTGGGCAGAAAACAGGAAATGGAAAACAGGAAATGGGGCAGAAAATGGGACAGAAAACTGTGAAAACAGGAAATGGGGCAGAAAACAGGAAATGGGGCAGAAAATGGGACAGAAAACTGTGTGTATAATTTAAAAATGGTAAAGAATAATGGAGAAAATATTTTTTGAAAAATAAATAAATAAAAAATGATGATGAAAGAATGACAAGCTAAAAGTATATATAAATATATGAATATTGTAAATAATATAAATAAATATGTAAATAATAAAAATAGATATATGGTCAGGGAATAAAAAAAAAAATGTATGCTAGGAAATAAAAAACTATAGAAATAAATATACATGTATAAATATAATAAATGGGTATAAATGGATGTAAATATAATGGATAGATATAAATGAATGTATGATTGGAGAATGTGGAAAAAACAAAAAATTATAAAAAATCATGTAACGGAAGAGTTATATAATATATGAAATTAAGGATATAAGCTGGATGCCATATTGGAGAAAAAGAGACGGAGTATATGTGCACATATACATACGATTGATAGCGAGAGGGAAAAAAGGGAGGGAAAGAAGAGGAAGAGAAGGGGGGGGGAGAGGAAGGGAAAGGGGGGGGGCAAAGGGAAAAGAAGAAAAAGGGGGGAGGGAGGGGGGTATTTGGAAGGAGGGGGGAGGTTTGAAGGGAGGCAAGCATATACATGTATATACACATACACACACGCATATACACAAGTATGCACGTACACACCCATACACAAGAGGCATCACTTCACCTCCTGGGTTACCAATACTTACTGGAACGAACCCGCCACCCCCACATTCCGACAACAAAATCCTAGGATTTTTTCCGACGGATGTTGGCTCAAACTTGTCTTGCATACACACGGTCACACAAAGTTGTCGGAAAATCCGATCGTTCTGAATGCGGTGACGTAAAACACGTACGTCGGGACTATAAACGGGGCAGTGGCCAATAGCTTTCATTTCTTTATTTATTCTGAGCATGCCTGGCACTTTGTCCGTCGGATTTGTGTACACACGATCGGAATTTCCGACAACGGATTTTGTTGTCGGAAAATTTTATATCCTGCTCTCAAACTTTGTGTGTCGAAAATCCGATGGAAAATGTGTGATGGAGCCTACACACGGTCGGAATTTCCAACAACAAGGTCCTATCACACATTTTCCGTCGGAAAATCTGACCGTGTGTACGGGGCATTAGTGTCTCCAGAAATGAGATAGGCCATCAGTACATCAGGTGTGATCAATTTTCAATGATTTGCACTATAGCTTGTAGACTCTATAACTTTCACAGAGACCAAATAATATAAACTAATTTGGGTTATATTTACCAAAGATATGGAGCAGTATAAATTGCCCAAATTTATGAAGAAAAATAACTTATTTGCAAAATTTTACAATAGAAACTTAAAAAAAGTGTTTTGTTTTTCAAAATTTTCACTCTTTTTTTTCGCTTATATTGCAAAAAATAAAAAACCCAGCACGATTCAATTCAGTACTTTTTTTATTCTTTTCATAGCAGTACAAGTTATACATTTATACATACATTTTATTCCAGATACATAATCTTACTTCTAGCATTCACCCACCCCCAAAAAAAACAAAAAAACAACACAAAACAAAAACTAAAAACAAAACAAAACCCAACAACAAAAAAGATTTCCTCCCCCTACTGTATCTCTCCCCCCCTCAACCCCAAAAGCCCTCCCCTCCTCTCCCAATATTGTCCCTCTCCCATATTGACTCATCTTTTATTTTCATTGTTCCAGGCCTCTACCCAGCTTTTCCAGTTAGCATCAAATTTATCTTGGCTCCCTCTATGTGTATAAATAAATTCCTCCTTTATTATGGTTTCTTTTATTTGTGTTCTCCATTCTTCGACCGTTGGGGGGTATATAGATATCCACTTCTGCGCTATTAACCTTCGTGCCTGAAACAAGCCTCTCGTCATTGCGATATGGGTATGTTTTGAAATATTTGGTTCCTCCACTATATTTAATAAACATAAATTTGGGTCTAGTGAAATCTCTATAGCTAATGCGCTATTTATGGTTTTAATTATATCCTGCCAATATCGATGGAGTTTGGGGCATTTCTACAACATGTGTATTAGATTAGCCGGTGCACCGCTACACCGGGGGCATAAGGGGGATTCCCTGCGTTTCCACTTAAATAGTTTTCTGGGGGTATAGTATGATCTATGTGTAATAAAAAGTTGTGTTAATTTTTGAGTAGCTGACAGAGATACCTTCGGGAGACCTCCGACCACTAAGCGTCAGTCAGTGCTCCCAGGTCTCGTTCCCACTGCGCCCTGGCCGGCACCACTACCGCTTCCTTAAATTTACACTGCAATATCTCATATATTTTAGAGATAAGTCCCTTCTTTTGATCCCTTTTCTTCAACAATATTGTTATTTTACAGACATTAAACTTAAATACAGATGTACGGGCCTGGACATGTAAGGCATGTCTAAGCTGGAGATACTGAAAGAACCTCGGTCTTGGAATCCCGAATTCCTCAGATATTTGCGCAAATGATTTTATGTTATCGTTCCAAAACAGTTGTTCCACATATCTCAGCCCCTGAGTTTGCCAAAGCCCAAATCCCTCCAATCTCTGCACTTCCTCATAGTTTGCGTTATTCCATATTGGTGTATAGGAAGTATAACCTGTAATGCTAGTAATCTTTTTTATTGCTAGCCATACCTTATTGAATAGCTCATCTGTCATGAATTTCTTATCTTTTTGAAAGGTTTTCGTCTCTAGTAGGGACATCAGTGAATATCCCTTACTCAGTGGAAGTAATAACCCCTGTATGGGATCATTCTCATCTACCTTTGTCCAACCAAAAAATTGCTGGGTTTGTGAAGCCAAAAAATAATTTTTTGGATGTGGGATAGATTCCCCCCTCCTCTTTAGCCAGCATTAAGGTTGTTAATTTAATACGCATATTTTTTCTTCCAAATGAGTTATCGAAAAAGCGATTCTATCCTTTTAAACCAAAATGCGGCTATCCACATCGGGCAGTTATGAAAAATATACAATAATTGAGGGGCCCAAATCATCTTTATAAGATTGGCTCTGCCAATCACAGTTAATGGGAGTTTGCACCAGGTCCAACATTTATCTTTAAGCCTAGTCAATAGTGGTCTAAGGTTAAGGTCCACATAGTCCCCAACTTTTCGTGTTACCTGGATCCCTAAATACTTAATTTTATGTTTTATTTGAATTTGTTTTGCACAGTCTGGTAATAAAATTTTTGCGTTATATAGCGGCATCAATACCGACTTCTCCCAGTTGATGCGAAACCCAGAAAACTGTCCAAATGCAGATACAAGTGTCATGAGTTCCTCTAAGGAATTTGTGGGGTCGCTCAGGTAGATTAAGGCGTCATCTGTATATAGGGCTATTTTGTCCTCTCTTCCTGCACGTCGGAATCCCTCTATCCCCGAAGACTGTCTAATCGTGGTGGCCAATGGTTCCACTGCCAATACAAACAGCAACGGGGATAGAGGGCAGCCTTGTCTAGTTCCCCGGGATAACGGGAAAGCTGGTGACACAGTGTCATTGATCCGCAGCCTTGCCCTAGGATCTTTATATAATAGTTTTAGCCAGGTTATAAAGCCTGGACCTATACCAAAGGCAATCAATACCATCCATAGATACCGTATATACTCGAGTATAAGTCGAATTTTTCAGCACTTTTTTTGTGCTGAAAGTACCCCCCTCGACTTATACTCGAGTCAAGCACTTTTCTGCAGCAAAAAATGTCATTTTCTGAACTGACTTTGGGGCCCTGTATCTCAGGGCCACTTGGTGCTAGGAACCCCAAATTTGGTGTGCTAACCCAGTGGAACTGGGTTCATCACATATCCAAAAGCTGGGGTTCCTAGCACCAAGTAGCCCCGAGATACGGGGCCCCAAAGTAGGTTCGGAAAATGTCATTCTCTGCTGCAGAAAAGTGCTTGACATTTTCTGAACCAATTTTGGGGGCTCGTATCACAGGGCCACTTGGGGCTAGGAAGCCCAAATTTAGTGTGCAAACCCAGTGGAAATGGTACCATAACATATCCAAAGCTGGGGTTCCTAGCACCAAGTAGCCCCAAGATACGGGGCCCCACAGTAGGTTCGGAAAATGTCATTCTCTGCTGCAGAAAAGTGCTTAACATTTTCTGAACAGATTTTTGCTAGAAACCCCAGCTTTGGATATTTTATGGTGCTAGTTCCACTGGGTTTGCACACCAAATTTGGGGTTCCTAGCACTAAGTGGCCCTGAGATATGGGGCCCCAAATTTGGTCAACTGTGTCCATCTGCAGCAATGTCATTTCGGGACCCTTTGGGTTCAGAGACACCAAATTTTGGCTGCAGCTAGGGGGCATCTAGGAACCCTTAACTACCGAGTTTGAAGTTCGGGGGACCTATGGCTGCAAATGGTCACAGTGAGGCATGCAAATGGGCACGGTGAGGTTGCAAATGGGCATTGTTGACCCTCTTTTCCACTTACAGTAGCTGTGCATTTCTCACCCTCGTCTTATACTCGGGTCAATACGTTTTTCCCATTATTTTGTGGTAAATTAGGGCCTCGACTTATACTGGGAACGACTTATACTCGAGTATATACTGTACTCCCATTCTACCATGTCAAATGCCTTCTGGGCATCCAACGACAGAATGGCATCAGCTCCCCCGTTATCCATTGGCAATTGCAGATTCAAAAAGAGCCTGCGAATATTTGTTGCTGCTGATCTGGAGGGGATGAAACCTGTTTGATCCCTATGGATCAAAGTATCCATGTGTCTAGATAACCTATTTGCCAAGACCTTAGCTAGTATTTTGACATCAGATGTAAGGAGAGATATTGGGCGATAAGAACTGGGCTTTGGTGGATCTTTATCCGGTTTTAGAATTATGATTATTATTGTTTCCATCATTGATTTAGGGAGTTCCCGTGTGACATATGCTTCATTGAGTACTTCGAGGAGTTCTGGGATCAAGATCTGACCGTATAGTTTATATATCTCCACGGGGATTCCATTCATCCCTGGAGCTTTGTTGTTTTGAATTTGTCCCACCGCTTCCTCCAGCTCTGCCATAGTTATAGGAATATCCAAGGATTCCCTTTCCATTGAGGTCAGCTTGGGCATAGTTAAACTATCTAAGAATTGTTCAGTTAATTTTAGATATTTCTTTAATTATTAGGCCTCTAAGGTATGCTTTCATTGTATCCCACACCTTCATCGCTGAAGTTGAGCCCTTATTATCTCCAAAAAAGCCCATTAGCAGTTGTTTTATTTGACTACTCTCTGGGATCAAGGATAGCCACTGTGTATTGACTTTCCACATTGTCAGGTGTTCTGTCCACTCCAAAGTCACAGTTAATGGAGAGTGGTCCGAGATTCCCCTTGCTTCGTACTGAATTATTTTTACCAATGGGAGAAAATTACCATTTCCCAAGGCCATGTCAATTCTGGATAGTGATCCATAAGTACTTGAATAGCATGAGTATTCTTTACTAACCGGGAATCTTACTCTCCATATATCTGATAGACCCATCTCTTGTATCTGGCTGGTCCATCTTGTGGCCTTTCCCCTCCCATTACTCTTTTTGTTACTTTGCCTGTCCAACTCTTCATTTAGTACAATATTAAAGTCCCCAGTTATCACAGTTGGAACATCAGGCAGTTGTGCCATTTTTTCAAAAACCTTTTTAAAACCCAGCGTGATTAAATACCACCAAAATAAATCTCTATTTCTGAGAAAAAAATGATAAAAAATATCCTCGGGTACAGTGTAGCATGGGTAATTGTCATTCAAAGTGTGAGAGCGCTGAAAGCTGAAAATTGGTCTGGGCAGGAAGGGGGAATAAGTGCCCTGTATTGAAGTGGTTAAAGGAATTGGACATTTTTAATGTTTCACTTTAATTATTTAAAAATCACTTGTCCTGGCTGAATATAATTTTTAAGATTTTTTTTTCATTAGTTTATGTTCCCCAGGCAGTGCCCCCCTACCCTTTATGTTATTGTTTGGCACCCCCTTGCCTATTAGCTCAAAAAAAATAGCATTTTTAATTTGATGGATTCACCTCCCATTGATTTCAAGTTTGTGTTTAACATCAGAAGTTCACAGAACAACACTCGCCTGGATCCTGGAGCAGTTCATCTCATCCCACAATGAAAAGAATGTTCTGCCCCTGAAGGGGTTAATCTAGGTTTCCACACTATATATGTGTGTATCATCATCTGCTGGAGATAAAAGACATCACAGTGACTATGGAGGAAGAGGACGGACATGACGGGGGGTTACTGGGTGTAAAGAGAAAATAAGATCTTATTACCTCCTCTGCTGCCTCTTCCAGCAATGTCTTCTCTCTACTTCCTCCCGACTCAACTTCCTGCCTGTTCCTGAC
Organism: Lithobates septentrionalis; assembly: GCA_037952835.1. Taxonomy (NCBI): domain Eukaryota; kingdom Metazoa; phylum Chordata; class Amphibia; order Anura; family Ranidae; genus Lithobates; species Lithobates septentrionalis. The sequence continues at coordinate 3,361,534 of JBBDGP010000047.1, read as the reverse complement.
ATCACTTCCTGTCTGTATTCCAAATATATTATATATTTATTAGGCATTTGCACTGAAGATAAGAAGTCACCATTTACCTGCACTTTACCTAAGTAAAGCCATCACCAATTATCCAGCACCTTATTTTTTGCATTTTGCACTGCATATAAAGAAGACTTTGCAAGAACATAGCCGATTATTTTCTGTGATCTTCACTGTTTCTATTTAAGAAGAAAATAACATTATATGATACTACATCTCACCTATGCTATTGAACGTTTATCAGTATTTTGGTATCTTTTGTTCATTTTAGCAGATGTCCTTTTAGTTTATTTTCACTGTCACTTTTGCACTCTGTCACTTTATTTGCTATTTGCCTAGTTTTAACCGTATTATTTGTATTACTACATTGTGCATAATTTTAGCATATCTATTACAGCGCAGCACTATCTTTTTTTCTAGTTTATTCCAGAGACATCCTATCTGAGTAGAAGTGAGATCACCACCTCGTGGAGCTCAGAGGAACTGCAGCCCTGAGAAACATCTGGTAGTGTGAACACGGCCTTCTCATTGTTGCCAAGTGTTCCTGGATGAGTGAGGACAGTTCCGGGGTTGTGGGTACAGTGATATCATGTCCTCTTCTCACAGGTTCCAGGACTCAGAGTGCAGAGTGTCAGTCAGGGGATGACGGCTGGAACACTCTCTGGGTCCCATCACCAGGCACTGCAATTATAGCAGACTGTGGGGAGCAGTGATCTCCTTTCTGACAGTGATAGTAGAACTCCGACATCAGCAGAGAGGCAGCGGGAGATGTGTGATCAGGTAAGTACCACCACTGGCCACCAATGCTGGGCTGGAGTTACACTTTATTCTCACTGACACCAACAATGGAGCTTATTTTATATCACTGACACCAATGATGGGACTTACTTTATTTCACTGACAACATTGATAGGACTTATTTTATCCCAATGACACCAACAATGGTCCTTTTTTTTTACTTCAGTAACACCAACAATATTTCTTAATTTATCTCGCTTAGTTTATCTCACTGACACCAATAATGGGACTTATTCTATCTTGCTTACACCAACTATGGGTTGTTATTTTATCTCAGACACCAATGATGGGACTTATTTATCTCACTGACACCAATGTTGGGGCTTATTTTATACCACTGACACAGATGAAGGAACTTATTTTATCATATTGACAGCAGCAACTTTTTTTTTTTATCGCACTGACACCAACGATGGGTGTCAAGGAAATCATGCCCACATTAACTTGCTAACTGGAGAGAGATTCTTGATTGGTGGAGGAGGAATGAGGGGAGAGCTTTCTCTGGGAGGATAAAACCAGCTATGATATAGTTCTCACAGCCTGAAATACTGCTGACCACCACTGGAGGGAGACTCTCCCACATTTACAGTGGGGACGGAAAGTATTCAGACCCACCCTTAAATTTTTCACTCTTTGTTATATTGCAGCCATTTGCTAAAATCATTTAAGTTCATTTTTTTCCTCTTTAATGTACACACAGCATCCCATATTGACAGAAAAACACAGAATTGTTGACATTTTTGCAGATTTATTAAAAAAGAAAAACTGAAATATCACATGGTCCTAAGTATTCAGACCCTTTGCTCAGTATTTAGTAGAAGCTCCTTTTGATCTAATACAGCCATGAGTCTTTTTGGAAAAGATGCAACAAGTTTTTTACACCTGGATTTGGGGATCCTCTGCCATTCCTCCTTGCAGATCCTCTCCAGTTCTGTCAGGTTGGATGGTAAACGTTGGTGGACGGCCATTTTTAGGTCTCTCCAGAGATGCTCAATTGGGTTTAAGCCAGGGCTCTGGCTGGGCCATTCAAGAACAGTCACGGAGTTGTTGTGAAGCCACTCCTTCGTTATTTTAGCTGTGTGCTTAGGGTCATTGTCTTGTTGGAAGGTAAACCTTCGGCCCAGTCTGAGGTCCTGAGCACTCTGGAGAAGGTTTTCGTCCAGGATATCCCTGTACTTGGCCGCATTCATCTTTCCCTTGATTGCAACCAGTCGTCCTGTTCCTGCAGCTGAAAAACACCCCCACAGCATGATGCTGCCACCACCATGCTTCACTGTTGGGACTGTATTGGACAGGTGATAAGCAGTGCCTGGTTTTCTCCACACATACCGCTTAGAATTAAGGCCAAAAAGTTCTATCTTGGTCTCATCAGACCAGAGAATCTTATTACTCACCATCTTGGAGTCCTTCAGGTGTTTTTTTAGCAAACTCCATGTGGGCTTTCATGTGTCTTGCACTGAGGAGAGGCTTCTGTCAGGCCACTCTGCCATAAGGCCCCAACTGGTGGAGGGCTGCAGTGATGGTTGACTTTCTACAACTTTCTCCCATCTCCATCTCTGGAGCTCAGCCACAGTGATCTTTGGGTTCTTCTTTACCTCTCTCACCATGGCTCTTCTCCCCCGATAGCTCAGTTTGGTGAGATGGCCAGCTCTAGGAAGGGTTCTGGTCCTCCCAAACATCTTCCATTTAAGGATTATGGAGGCCACTGTGCTCTTAGGAACCTTAAGTGCAGCAGAAACCTTGTAACCTTGGCCAGATCTGTGCCAGATCTGTGCCTTGCCACAATTCTGTCTCTGAGCTCTTCAGGCAGTTCCTTTGACCTCATGATTCTCATTTGCTCTGACATGCACTGTGAGCTGTAAGGTCTTATATAGACAGGTGTGTGGCTTTCCTAATCAAGTCCAATCGGTATAATCAAACACAGCTGGACTCGAATGATGGTGTAGAACCATCTCAAGGATGATCAGAAGAAATGGACAGCATTAAATATTAAATATATGAGTGTCACAGCAAGGGGTCTGAATACTTAGGGCCATGTGATATTTCAGTTTTTCTTTTTTTAATAAATCTGCAAAAATGTCAACAATTCTGTGTTTTTCTGTCAATATGGGGTGCTGTGTGTACATTAATGAGGAAAAAAATGAACTTAAATCATATTTTAGCAAATGACTGCAATATAACAAAGAGTGAAAAATTTAAGGGGGTCTGAATACTTTCCGTCCCCACTGTATCTGGCTGGACACACGCGCAGGCAGATACAAATCTTTCATTCAATCTGATACAATCTAAGGAGTGTGGAGCAGAAAAGTGATCCCCACACATTTCAGAGGATCCCCCCAAGCTATCCTTCAATCTAGAATCCCCGTGTGATGACTTCTTCCCCCCTACCCCTCGCACACATGATTTAGGGCAGATTGGCTGAAGTGTGTGGTGTACTGGGTAGTGATACACACACACACATACAGATCCCTGTCTGCCAGATACAATCACTTCCACACACTGACAATAATCTGCATTAGGGAGGAGCTCCATGTCTGAACAGAAGATTGGATGAACACTGGCTCCTCCCACATTCTTCTGAACATCCAATGTTTACGGCATTTTCTGCAGACGAATGTGATGGCTTCTGGCTGAAACTGGTTTCTAGGGAAGCAACAGCTGCTTCCAACAGCTGTGTCCTTAGCAACCGCTGACTTCACCCTGCCCATTCCCTTACATGGCCATGTAGGCAAATGGGTGGGACATAGATCATGACATCATTGTCTGAATATGGACATACCTGGGCAATGATGTCAACACTATCCCCGCCCCTTCCTTTATATAGCTGATGACAGCTCAGGACGCTATCAGTCAACGAGTGTTACCGTCAGAAATCGCTTCTGTGTGGCGGGTCATTGGGGGATATTGGGGAGTCAGTGGGCGGTTGGCATCGGGATTGATGATAGATTTACAAGAGACTTTTTGGTTAGTTTTTTTTTCTAAATAAAGGACATTGAGTGTCTTTCTCACTTTATTTTATTTTTTATGAATGAGTAGGGGTGCTATGTACTATGTTCCCCAAACTCATTCATGTAGGGGGGTGGTATCTGGGCAAGTTGGGAGTAGCTGGGCAACACAGCTGGGTAAATGCTGCTCACATTCGTTCAACTATTTTTTTTTTTAATAGACCTCTAAGTGTTTATGAAAGCTTACACCACAAAATGTACTCAGCCAATGAGAGGTAATGACTCCATTTTTATTTTTCTACTGCTATCAATGGCCAACACGGTACAACACTTCATCCATGTCTTTGGTGATCTCTGATCTCCTTATGAACTCAGGGATGTACAATTCCTATCGCCCGACACCCGGGACATGCAGTTCTGAGGGCCGGACAGGTAGGTTTTTTTAAACATTTAGCCCTGCTGCTGGCAAGCAAGGAGCAGGATTACTTGTCGGATGGAAGCATTCGGACGGCTGAGCGAATGTTTACACACCCCCCCCCGGTAAAGTGCCCCCACCCCAACACACACCCGCTATGTATCCCAGGCTCCTCTTGCCCATCTGGAACCCGGGACCAGCATAGCGGGTGATGATGGGTAGAGGGGAGGGAGGAGAGAGGACACACATCCGCTCTCCTCCCCTTCTTGTTTCTGACCCGGAAGTGACATGTATGACATCACTTCCGGGTCCCCAATGAAGGGTCCCCCATCAAGGCCGGGAAAGAATATAATACAGTGTGATCTGTATTACATTACATTCAGTGGAGCACAGGGGAGACATTGGGGGTCTTTTAGATCCTGGATGTCTCATTAAAGAGAACCTGTCACCAAAAAAAATCATCACATACTTACACTTTTTGTCCTTTATGTCATTGTTTCTCAACCTTTTTTCAGTCAAGGTGCCCTCCAAACTTATGGACAGTCTTGAGGCACCCTCCATAATTATGAAAACCTGAGGCTTTGTGTAACTAAAAGTCTTTATCCACCCTCTGGCTTGTATACAATTTCGTGGCAATTGTTTGGCATTTTGCCAAGGCGCCCCTGAAGAAACCTCAAGACACCCTGGTTGAAAAAGGCTGCTCTATGTGATGAAAAAAAATGTTTGTTTTTTATAATTGTACAAAATTAACTACTTAAGGACCGAGCCTCTTTTTGAGATCTGTTGTTTACAAGTTTAAATCTTTTTTTTGCTAAAAACTTACTTAGAACCCCCAAACATTATATATAATTTTTTTCAGACACCCTAGGGAATACAATGGCGGTCATTGCAATACTTTATGTCATACCGTATTTGCGCAGCGGTATTACAAATGCAATTTTATGGGTAAAAAAACACTTTTTCTAATTACGCCGAGTAAATTGATAGGCAACATGTCATGTCAAAATTGTGCCCGCTCGTGGAATGGTGACAAACTTCGACCCTTAAAAATCTCCATAGGCGACATTTAAAAAATTCTACAGGTTACATGTTTAGAGTTACAGAGGAGTTATAGGGCTAGAATTATTGCTCTCACTCTAACGATCGTGGCGATACCTCACGTGTGTGGTTTGAACACTGTTTTCATATGCGGTCGCGAATTACGTATGCGTTCACTTCTGCGTGCGAGTTCGGCGCGACGGTGCCAAATTTTTTTTTATTTATTTTACTTTTTATTTATTTATTTTTTTTACACGATCCCTTTAAAAAAAAATTGGGTAATTTTTATTCCTATTACAAGGAATGTAAACATCATTTGTAATAGAAAAAAAAGCATGACAAAGCTTCTTAAATGTGAGATCTGGGGTCAAAAAAACTGAAAATTCCTATCATAATACTTACCGTAATTTTCCTTTCCTGATGGACTCCATGGCAGCAACGTGTGGGTTACGTCCCACCTCTACTACCCTATAGGACACTACTCCCATAAATCTTTGCTCCCTGCCCCCGGCCGTGTTCGGTAACTAGCCTACTTCAGCCATTCGGGGGGGAACTCCTGCTGCCATGGAGTCCATCAGGAAAGGAAAATTACGGTAAGTATTATGATAGGAATTTTCCGTTTTCCTGACAGACTCCATGGCAGCAACGTGTGGGAAATAACTCGCCAAACACACCCGGGTGGGCTAAATGCTGAACAAAAGATTTATTTAACACTGTCAGCCGACAGCACCTTTAAACCAAAATTAACAGAAGATAAGGTTGCTGGCTCAACACAATAATGGGTCATGAAGGTATGAATCGAAGACCAAGAAGCTGCTCTACAGATCACATCAGGAGCAACGTGACGTGAGGCCGCCCAGGACGTCGAAAGACTTCTCGTAGAGTGAGCTGTAACCGCCTCAGGAGGAGCCAAGCCTTTCTCTCTGTAAGCCCATTGGATGGCTTGAACCACCCAAGCTGCGATGGATCTGACCGAAGCCTTAGAGCCCCTGTTTTTCCCATGGAATAGAACAAAAAGAGATTCAGACTGACGAAAAGATGCCGTAACTTCCAGCTATTGATTGAGAGTAGCTCCAACGTCGAGATGGTGTGGATCAGGACCTCCAGTGGATTTGAAGGTAGGGAGTGTAATATCCTGGTTCTCGTGAAAGACCGAGGTAACTTTGGGATTTGACCCAAGCATTGGTATTAGGACCACTCTGTCCGGAAAAAAGGTGATGAATGGTTCCTTGGACCCCAGGGATTGAATTTCCGAGACCCTCTTCGCCGAAGTTATAGCTATCAGGAACGAAGTCTTGAGGGTTAATTCTCTGACTGAGAGAGATCTGTCAAGTTGAGCAAAGAAATCCAGGACTAACGGAAGATCCCATTTGGGGAATCTGGGTTTCCTCTGTGGCCTAAGCCTGACTGCTCCTTTGAAAAATTGCTGGACCAGAGGGTGCTTGGCCCATGCGACTCCGGAGAAAGCTGATATTGTGGAAACCTGGACACGAAGAGAACTGACGGACAGTGAGATGTCCAGACCCGTCTGCAGAAAACTTAGAACGTCCTGAATAGCCAGATTATCACAGGAGTTGGACCTGGAAGACATATGGCTGCTAAATTTCGCCCAGATCCTCTCATACACTCGGTTGGTACTATTCCTTCTTGAACTAAGGAGAGTGGGAATTACCTCATCCGGGCAGCCTAGCGCCTCCAACCTTCCCCTTTCAAAAGCCAAGCCCTTAGGCGCAGGTGATCCGGGCAAGGGTGTAGCCTCGACCCCTGAGACAGGAGGTCTGGTCTGGATGGAAGAGGGATCGGATCTCGGACACTGAGGAGTGTTAGGAGAGGGAACCAGGGCCTGTTGGGCCAGTAAGGAATTATCGCTAACACCTCTGCTGTCTCTGCCCTGAGCCTCTTCAGGAATTGGAGAATGATCGGAGTAGGCGGAAAGGCATAGGCTCTGTTGAACCACCATTTCTCCGTCAGGGCGTCCACCCCATACGCTTGAGGGTCCCTGTACTTTGAATAGTATCTTGCCATCTTTTTGTTGCAGGGGGAGGCGAACAGGTCGACTTCCGGAAGGAACCCCAACGATAGAATCCACTTGAATACTTCTTCGTGGAGAGACCACTCGTTGTTGTCTAGGAGCCTCCGAGAAAGGAAGTCTGCCTGAACATTCTGAACCCCTGGAACATATGTCGCTGTCAGATCCTTCAGGTTTTTCTGGGCCCAGGACATAATTGGCTCTACCTCTTGTAGTAAGGAGAGACTTCGAGTCCCCCCTTGCCTTCTTATGTATGCCACTGCTGTGGTATTGTCCAGTCTGAGTAGGACCGAGGAGCCTTGAATGAGATGCCGAAACGCTAGAGGTGCCTGGAAGGCTGCTCTCAGCTCCAGGATGTTTGACACTAGCCTTCTGGAGGGGAATTCCCAAGTGCCCTGAGCCACTTCCGCCAGACAGTGGGCACCCCAGCCCCTGTTGCTGGCATCTGTTGTTATAGTCACCCAAGAAATGGGAAGGATGGAATGGCAGTTGGAGAGGTTCTCCCGTTGAAGCCACCATAGGAGAGAGTGCCTCATGGAAGCAGTAATCCGGATCAGCTGGGTCTTGCTGCCCTTCCACTGGTGAAGGAAGCCCTTCTGAAAAGGCCTCATTCTCCATTGGGCCCACCTCACCATCGGAATCGTCGCCACCATAGTGCCAATGATCCTCAGGCATTGGAGAGCGTGAAGATGAGGAGTAGAAAGAGCTGGGTGGATCCTGTCTCTGACTGTCGAGATCTTCTCTTCCGGTAATGAAATGGTGCCTCTGACCGTGTCGAAGAGGGCACCCAAAAACACCAGAGACTGAGATGGGTCTAACTGGCTCTTCTCCTGGTTCAGAATCCATCCGAATTCCTGTAGTGTGGAAATCACTTGCCCTCTGTGTGCTATGAGTTGCACCCTGTCCTGTGCCAAGAGAAGCAGGTCGTCCAGGTAGTGATGTAGACGAATCCCCCTGGTTCTCAGGAGAGCTACTATTGCCAACAGTACCTTTGAGAAAACCCGAGGAGAAGTTGATAACCCGAAGGGAAGGCATGTAAATTGTAAGTGAAGCTTGCCCACAGAGAAGCGGAGAAATTGTTGGAAGTTTTCCGCAATGGGGACGTGAAAATAGGCGTCCTTGAGGTCTATGGACACCATCCAGTCCCCTTGCTGAACCGACTGTTGAATTGTGGAGAGTGTTTCCATCTTGAACCTCTCCTTTTTGATGAAGCGATTTAGATGGGTTAGGTCTATGACCGGCCTCCAGGCCCCACTCTTCTTTTGAACCAGAAAGAGGGGAGAATACATTCCCATGCCTTGCTGGTTGACTGGGACTGGGATGACAGCTCCTTGGGTCAACAAAGATTCTATGTAGGTTAAAAGTATTGTCCTTTTTTCTTCTGGTGCCGGAAGAGTAGTGGGTACCCACCTGAGTCTGGGAGGGTCGGCAAAGGTCCAGGCATGACCAGAGGAGACTGTCTTGATTGTCCAGAAGTCGTGAATCGAAGCCGCCCAGACATGCCGAAAGTGGAAAAGACGGGCCCCCACACGGTCTGCCTGAGCGGGCCCACTTTCAAAAGGATTTGGAAGGTTGCCTCTCCCCTTTCGACTCACTACCTGCAGCCTTCTTAAAGGACGATTGCCTTGACTTCCAGGACCTGGAGAATTCCCGGCCTGGCTTGTAAGTACGAGCCTCTCTGGATCGGTCTTGATATTGCCTCTTCGGGAAGGATCTTCTTTGGCCTTGCAAGCGCCTATCCTGAGGTAGGAACCCCGACTTCCCGCCGGTAGCCCGTGTAATGGCCTCATCCAGCTTGTTGCCAAAAAGAGAAGAGCCCCCGTAGGGAATTCGGCACCATACCTGCTTAGAGGCTGGGTCAGCCAGCCAAGGGCGCAGCCAAAGCGCCCGCTTGGCGGTGACCGATGAGAGCATTACTCGGGCCGCCAGACGAATGATGTCAATCGAGGCCTCACCCAGAAAGGCCGACGCTAGCCTTAATTCTTGAATAGGTGAGTTCTTCGCTGTGTCATCTGAAATATTCCTTAGCGTATCTTGAACACTATCCGTCCACACCTCCATAGCTTTGGACAGGGCTGCCAGGGCTAGGGCTGGTTTGCAAGCCATGCCTGCTGTAAGGTATACTCTCCTCAGATCAGCATCAATCCGTCTGTCCAGAACGTCTTTAAAGGACACTGTGTCTTCCAAGGGGAGTGTCACGTGTTTCACCAGCCTCATCACAGCTGCGTCCACCAATGGAGCTGATTCCAGATGCTTCACTTCTTCCTCCTTAAAGGGATAAAGCTTTGAAACTTTAGTAAGCATGGAGTTTTTCTTCTCCACCTTGCTCCATTCATCTGTGATGATCTCGCCCAACTCAGAAAAGAAAGGAAAGTTAACTCGCTCCTTCTTTAGTTGTTTAAAGAATTTTCTCTGTTTGGGAGGGACAGCCGTCGGATCCTCCCAATTTAAAGTTTCTCTGATAGCCTTGACCAAGGGAGGTAGCAGAGCGAAGTCAAAACCCACACAGGTATTGTCTTCATCCGAGTCACTGTCAGAGTTGACCACTGAAGGGTGACTAGGTACAGAGGACTCCCAGGTGTCCTGCAACTGAGTTTCCCTCACTGGGGAACCTGGTGGTTCTGCCTGAGGGGTAACAGGCCGGACTGCCTCAATACCCTTAAGTGATTCCTTCACAACCCTCTCAACTAGGGCTTTAAGTTGTTGGTCCGAATCACCTCTTTCCCTGGAAGCTTTGGCGAAGCAGGAATCGCACAGCGATTTACCGACAGGTACTTGAGATCTGCATCCCCAGCAGACACTTGATGAGTGGCTGGAGTGGGCCACTGAGGAGTGCGAGCGCTCCTCACTACGGTGTCCTGTTTTTGAGGAGGAGCCGTAATGCTTAGATTTGGAAGAGGATTGCCGGTGATGCGACTTTGATGAATCACTTCCTTTGTGCGAGCTGCGACGCTGTTCTGACCTGGAAGGGCTAAAGCAAAAGACAGAGAACCACAAACAAAACAGAGCAGTTAGAAAGAACGATCACCTGCGGAAATACACCCCCCCCACCCGCCTAAGGACCCCCGGTAACGGGACCTGCCCCTGTACCTTGTGAGAGGAGGCTGGCCAGAGGCAGGCGGTGGAGAGCTCATGTCTTCAGAAATATCCATCTGACTGCAAGTTAATGTAAAGCAAACAAATTAACTTGGCTATGAGCCAGGGAGCGACAGCCCTCCTGTATGTAAAGCTACTTACCAGTAGCTGATTCACTGGAGCGTGGGGAAGAGCCAAAAACAGACTGCAGGCATTCCCAGGGTCTGCAGACTAACTTCCCAGTTTAAATAGGGCGCCCCAGTGACGTCACCGCCCGTGACGAGCAGACGCCAGTGCGCATGCGCGATTAGCGGTGAATTGCCGCTATCGCGCATGCGCGAAAAACCAAGCCTCGGTTTCGTGCCGTCCGCGCATGCGCGGTACGGCCGGACACAAAGTGAAAGTATAAACGGCGGCTGGAACGCAGGAAGAACCAGCCGCCATGCCTGCAACCACATAAACAGTAATACGAAGGGGAAAGACACACAAGGGAGAGAAAACAACAAAGAATTCCAACAGAAACTGCTGCCATGATAGCAAGGAAACATCTCACCAATCCCGCCACGATCATCAGGCCGAAGGTAAACACCAGACTTTCCAGGGGCAACAAGGGGTCACCTGCTAATAGCTGGCTATCCAACCCATGCGCGGCCTCGCCTGCCAGTGGCCAGGGAAAACGGCTTCTTCCTGCGCCTCTTCCAACGCCCCACTCCATACCCTGCTAATAGCTAGGGCTTAGCGGAGTAATGCGACTATCCTGATCCAAGTCGCAGCTCGGCCAACCTTGATCGTGGGGAGAAACATCTTCAGGTAGGAAGACCAACACTAGGTCTTGCGAGGAGGACAAAAAAAGAACACGGCCGGGGGCAGGGAGCAAAGATTTATGGGAGTAGTGTCCTATAGGGTAGTAGAGGCGGGACTTAACCCACACGTTGCTGCCATGGAGTCTGTCAGGAAAGACCTCAGATCTCATATTTGAAAAAAAAATTCAATAAAAAAATGTCCCCTTTAAGACCATTGGGCAGAAGTGACGTTTGACATCGCTTCCGTCATCCAATGGAATGGAGCCGAGTGTAGGCAATCCTTCCCTCACTCGGCATCCAGCCTCAGAGGGGAAAGGACCCAATTGTCTCCACCGCTACCGATGGTCGATGGCAGGGCCCTCTCCCACCGCCGATTAAAAGTGATCTCACGGCCAATCCACTGCAGAGACCACTTTTATCTCAAAGCAGACCGCTCCCTCTTTAAAACAGTACTGGACTATGGCAGCTATCTGCCGCTATAAAAACGGTATTCTACATTAAACAGTCACCATATAATGACAGCAGGAGGTCTGCAAGTACCGGTAAATGCTGTAAACTAATTTAGTAGTGAGAAATCAACATTCAACATCCTGCACTCTCACACCTCAGATCACTGTCTTCTGCTCATCTTCCCCATCACTGTATGTACCCCCCGCACATCTGTCCCACCTCTGTACCCCCTGCACATCTGCCCCACCACTGTACCCCCTGCACATCTGTCCCACCTCTGTACCCCCTGCACATCTGTCCCACCTCTGTACCCCCTGCACATCTGCCCCACCACTGTACCCCCTGCACATCTTTCCCACCTCTGTACCCCCTGCACATCTGTCCCACCACTGTAACACCCTGCACATCTATCCCACCACTGTACCCCCTGCACATCTGCCCCACCACTGTAACACCCTGCACATCTGTCCCACCAATATGCCTCCTTTCTCCTCTGCCCCACCACTGTAACCCCCTTTCTCATCTGGCACAACACTGAACCCCCCCAGCTCATCTGTCCCACCATTGTAACCCCCTGCTCATCTAGGAACAACACTGAACCCCCCCAGCTCATCTGTCCCACCACTGTAACCCCCTGCTCATCAGTCCCACCAGTGTACCTTCTGCACATCTTCCCCACCACTGTACCCCCTTGCTCTTCTGTCCCACCACTGTAACCCCCTGCTCATCTGTCCCATCAATGTACCCCCTTTTCTCTTCTGCCCCACCACTGTACCTCCCTGCACATCTCCTCCACCGCCGTATGCCCCATGCTCTTCTGTCTCACTACTGAATCACCTTCTCATCTGTCCTAATACTGAACCCATCTGGTCCACCACTGTAACCCGCTTTCTCATCTGCCCCACCACTGTACCTCCTGCACATCTGTCTCACCTCTGTACCCTTCTGCTCTCCTGTCCCACCGCTATAACCCCCTGCTCATCTGCCCCACCAATACACCTCCTTTCACATCTGCTCCACTGCTCTACCCCCCTGCTTTTCTGTCCCACCACTGAACCCCCCTGCTCATTTGGCCCAACACTGAACCTCCCTGCTCTTCTGTCCCACTGCTGAACCCCCTTATCATCTCTTCCACCACTGTACCTCCCTGCACATCTGCCTTACTGCTGTACCCTTCTGCTCTTCTGTCCCACCTCTGAACCCCTCCTGCTCATTTTCCCCACCGCTGTACCCTCTTAAACATTTGATATGCGTGATATGCAGAGTGGTGAAAGGAAGCAGAGATGAGACACATCTACCTGTCCTGGCACTCACCCTGCTGATCCACCTCTCGCATCCAGCCCACGTGCTTGTATGGGATGTATGAGATGTATGCATAGCTCCCAACTGTCCCTGATTTGGAGCAATGTCCCTCTGTCCCTCTTTCCTCCTCATTTGTCCCTCATTTTGGTCTGATCTCTATAGTTGTATAGAAAATTCACTTTTTATCTTTCAAAAAGTGTTTCCCAGTGCTAAACCTTTCATCCAATTTCTAAATTGCTGCATTTGTACATTTTAAACACCAATATAAAGGAATACTAGTGGTAAAAAAAGCACTCGTGGATTTAATTGTTCTTTTTTTGTGGTTAATTCTCCTTTAAGGGGGTGTGGCAGGGGGTGTGTCCTATGCCTACATACATTTGTTAGTAGGTAGTCCCTCATTCCCATCTCAAAATGTTGGGAGGTATGTGAAGGGGATGTATGTGATGTATGGGATGTATGTGATGTATGGGATGCATGTGATGCATGTGATGTATGGGATGCATGTGATGTATGGGATGCATGTGATGTATGGGATGTATGTGATGTATGTGATGTCACATACAAGCATCTGGAATGGATGCGCAATGATGAGCTCAGGTCAGGTGTATTTTCTGAAAGCAGTAGGCCTGTGTGCAGGATCATAAGTTGGACCCCCGCAGCTGAAAAAGTGTGGCACTATGCGCCACAGGAAAAGTTGGGTATGATTTTCATTGCACTGAATACTAGCTCTGGCTTAAAGGGACACAGAGTGCTGGGGTTCAGTAGTAAGTGACGCAAAGGTTCAGGAATCATTTTCAACAAAGTTCCCAGAAGCTCAACAGTAATTCCATAAACTGTCACCTGATTGGGGTTTTCTCAATCGCAGTGAAATCCCTTCTTTCTGAGATTGGTAGCAGCAACCAATCGAGTCATCTTCCTCCAGATGGTGGGCGGGGCTAGCAGGACTGTGATTGGCTTTAGCAGTGGCCAATGACAGTCCTCCTCCCCCCTCCCTTAGCAGAACTGCACCCAATCTCTTCCCCATCACAAAAGCTGACGATCGCAGCTACAGCAAAGTTAGAGAACCATACAATGTTTCCCATCTTTTACAATGTGTGGGGGCACAGTGCCTCCCCCTCAGTGTAGGTGCGGTGTGGGGAACTCCGAAATTGGAATGCATTCGTGTCTCACTGACACTTCCCTGCGCTGCTCTGCTGATGGGGAGGGAGTCGAGTGTGGAAAATAAGGCTTTGTGTGCCGCTGGCGGCACCAGTGCTGGGGTTTGCCTACCCCTGTGCCAGAGTGACCAGGAATCTTCAAACTACGGCTCTCCAGCTGGTGCAGAACTACACGTCCCATGAGGCATTGTAAAACTGACATTCACAGACATGACTAGGCATGATGGGAATTGTAGTTCCTGAACAACTGGAGGGCCCTTCTACATCAAAGTCCAGAGTTCCCCTTTTACATCTGGGTCCACAGAGTTCCCCTTTTACATCAGAGTCCACAGAGTTCCCCTTTTACATCAGAGTCCACAGAGTTCCCCTTTTATATCTGGATCCACAGAGTTCCCCTTTTACATCAGAGTCCGCAGAGTTCCCCTTTTACATCAGAGTCCGCAAAGTTCTCCCCTCTTACAACAAAGTCCAGAGTTCCCCTTTTACATCTGGATCCACAGAGTTCCCCTTTTACATCAGAGTCCACAGAGTTCCCCTTTTACATCTGGATCCACAGAGTTCCCCTTTTACATCAGAGTCCGCAGAGTTCCCCTTTTACATCAGAGTCCGCAGAGTTCCCCTCTTACATCAAAGTCCAGAGTTCCCTTTTACATGTGGATCCACAGAGGTCCCCTTTTACATCAGAGTCCGCAGAGTTTCCCTTTTACATCAGAGTCCGCAGAGTTCCCCTTTTACATCAGAGTCCGCAGAGTTCCCCTTTTACATCAGAGTCCGCAGAGTTACCCTTTTACATCAGAGTCCGCAAAGTTCTCCCCTCTTACATCAAAATCCAGAGTTCCCCTTTTACATCTGGATCCACAGAGTTCCCCTTTTACATCAGAGTCCACAGAGTTCCCCTTTTACATCTGAGTCCGCAGAGTTCCCCTTTTACATCTGAGTCCGCAGAGTTCCCCTTTTACATCTGGATCCACAGAGTTCCCCTTTTACATCAGAGTCCGCAAAGTTCTCCCCTCTCACATCAAAGTCCAGAGTTCCTCTTTTACATCTGGATCCACAGAGTTCCCCTTTTACATCAGAGTCCACAGAGTTCCCCTTTTACATCTGGATCCACAGAGTTCCCCTTTTACATCAGAGTCCACAGAGTTCCCCTTTTACATCTGAGTCCGCAGAGTTCCCCTTTTACATCTGAGTCCGCAGAGTTCCCCTTTTACATCTGGATCCACAGAGTTCCCCTTTTACATCAGAGTCCGCAAAGTTCTCCACTCTCACATCAAAATCCAGAGTTCCCCTTTTACATCTGGATCCACAGAGTTCCCCTTTTACATCAGAGTCCACAGAGTTCCCCTTTTACATCTGGATCCACAGAGTTCCCCTTTTACATCAGAGTCCACAGAGTTCCCCTTTTACATCTGAGTCCGCAGAGTTCCCCTTTTACATCTGAGTCCGCAGAGTTCCCCTTTTACATCTGGATCCACAGAGTTCCCCTTTTACATCAGAGTCCGCAAAGTTCTCCCCTCTTACATCAAAGTCCAGAGTTCCTCTTTTACATCTGGATCCACAGAGTTCCCCTTTTACATCAGAGTCCACAGAGTTCCCCTTTTACATCTGGATCCACAGAGGTCCCCTTTTACATCAGAGTCCGCAGAGTTCCCCTTTTACATCAGAGTCCACAGAGTTCCCCTCTTACATCAGAGTCCGCAGAGTTCCCCTCTTACATCAAAGTCCAGAGTTCCCCTTTTACATCTGGATTAGGGCTGAAACAACTAATCGATTAATCGACAACTAATCGATTATGAAATTAATCGATTACTATTTTCATAATCGATTAATCGGCCAGTAACATAATGGGGTTAAAAAAAAAACTAAAATGAGCCCTTTACAGTACAAAAAGAGCAAATCTCTACTGTAAATAAATTAAATAAATAATTTTAGTTGGTCTACCTGACCGTGGTTTGGTTTCAACAGAACTCCTCATTTTCCACTTCTTTATTAGAATTTGAACACTGCTGATTGGCATTCTCAATTCCTTGGATATCTTTTTATATCCCTTTCCTGTTTTATACAGTTCAACTACCTTTTCCCGCAGATCCTTTGACAATTCGATTTGACCCTACTAACAATTAGAAAATCGAACAAACGTTCTTAAAATGACATTTTTTGTCATTTGTCGGGGAAGACATTGTTTTTTAAAATAAAAAATAGATCTCTCAGTCTGATGATATTTACCAGATTCACCCTTTATTAGTATATACAGTATATCTCCTCTAATAGAGGAGATATACTGTGTATATACTAATAGTATATACAGTATATCTCCTCTAATAGTATATACAGTATATCTCCTCTAATAGTATATACACAGTATATCTCCTCTAATAGTATATACAGTATATCTCCTCTAATAGTATATACAGTATATCTCTCCTCTAATAGTATATACAGTATATCTCTTCTGTCTTTTATTCTCAGAGTGGATTAGATATTTTGCTCCCTAACCATATAGTTGGTTATTTATATTTACCACTGCATAGAGATATTTAAGAATAAATTGCCTTTTTTTAAAACTTTACATATTAACTAAATTATACACCACACCTTTGTTAAGGTTATTAACCGATTAATCGATTAATCGAAACAATAATCGGCCAACTAATCGATTATGACAATAATCGTTAGTTGCAGCCCTAATCTGGATCCACAGAGTTCCCCTTTTACATCAGAGTCCACAGAGTTCCCCTTTTACATCTGGATCCACAGAGTTCCCCTTTTACATCAGAGTCCGCAGAGTTCCCCTTTTACATCAGAGTCCGCAGAGTTCCCCTCTTACATCAGAGTCCGCAGAGTTCCCCTCTTACATGAAAGTCCAGAGTTCCCTTTTACATCTGGATCCACAGAGGTCCCCTTTTACATCAGAGTCCGCAGAGTTTCCCTTTTACATCAGAGTCCGCAGAGTTCCCCTTTTACATCAGAGTCCGCAGAGTTCCCCTTTTACATCAGAGTCCGCAAAGTTCTCCCCTCTTACATCAAAGTCCAGAGTTCCCCTTTTACATCTGGATCCACAGAGTTCCCCTTTTACATCAGAGTCCACAGAGTTCCCCTTTTACATCTGGATCCACAGAGTTCCCCTTTTACATCTGAGTCCGCAGAGTTCCCCTTTTACATCTGGATCCACAGAGTTCCCCTTTTACATCAGAGTCCGCAAAGTTCTCCCCTCTTACATCAAAGTCCAGAGTTCCCCTTTTACATCTGGATCCACAGAGTTCCCATTTTACATCAGAGTCCACAGAGTTCCCCTTTTACATCAGAGTCCGCAAAGTTCCCCTTTTACATCTGGATCCACAGAGTTCCCCTTTTACGTCAGAGTCCGCAGAGTTCCCCTTTTACATCAGAGTCCGCAATGTTCCCCTTTTACATCAGAGTCCGCAGAGTTCCCCTTTTACATCAGAGTCCGCAAAGTTCTCCCCTCTTACATCGAAGTCCAGAGTTCCCCTTTTACATCTGGATCCACAGAGTTCCCCTCTTTCATCAGAGTTCCCTTTTTATATCTGGGTCCACAGAGTTCCCCTTTTACATCTGAACTCACAGAGTTCACCTTTTACATCAGAGTACACAGACTTCCCCTTTACATCTGAATCCCCAGAGTTCCCTTACACTGTAAGAGGGGGCTCTGCCGACTCTGATGTAAGGGAGAACTCTGGGGACTCTAACATAAGGGGGGCTCTGGGAACCCTGATTTAAGGGGGAACACTGAGAACTCTGATGTACGGAGAGGACTCCGATGTAAGGGGGAACACTGTGGCCTCTGGTATAAAGAGGAACTGTGATGTAAGGGGTGCTCTGAGAACCCCGATTTACCTTAGTGTATCCCTTAGAGGCAGGAGAGAGAAGGGTGGAGACTTCAGTCACAGACAGGGTTGGATGGTGAGCTCACTCACCCCTTTGCAGTCAGTACCTCTCGTCCAGATTTATCTGAAGCATCTGGACTTCAAATTTCTGGCTCCCCACTTCCCTTTTCTGAGGCACAGCCCTGGGGATTGGTGTGGTGCCAGACACAGAGGGGTGGGAGGAAGAGGAGTAGATTGAGCCTTCTCTCATCTGTGTGTGGGGGGAGGGGGGAACTGTTAGTGCTGGCTTTGGGCAGTGTCAAAGAGAGTGTAACAGACGCTCTCGGCTTACATAACTGCAGCCAGCAACCCTGCATAGTCCGGTCTGAATAATGTGCCCGGTTTTCAGGCTGTCTGAAACACAGACGCATGATTCCAACACACATGACCCACACAAACACCACCCCATGTAAAAATAATTTAAAATTTTTCTTGCATCCGAGGGTACTTAGGGAACTCAGTCAGGTGATTGCCAGACCGTTGTTCCTAATTTTTACAGATAGTCTACTGACTGGAATGGTACCAGCTGATTGGAGAAAAGCCAATGTAGCACCAATATTTAAAAAGGGCCCAAAATACATCCCTGGGAATTACAGACCAGTTAGCCTAACATCAATAGTATGTAAACTCTTGGAGGGGATGATAAGGGACTATATACAAGATTTTAGTAATGAGAATGGTTTTATTAGCAGTAATCAGCATGGATTCATGAAGATTCGTTCTTGCCAAACCAATCTATTAACCTTTTATGAGGATATGAGTTGCCATCTAGATAAAGGAAGGCCCGTAGACGTGGTGTATCTGGATTTTGCAAAAAGCATTTCACACAGTTCCCCATAAACGTTTACTGTACAAAATAAGGTGCGTTGGCATGGACCATAGGGTGAGTACATGGATTGAAAACTGGCTACAAGGGCGAGTTCAGAGGGTGGTGATAAATGGGGAGTACTCAGAATGGTCAGGGGTGGGTAGTGGGATCCCCCAGGGTTCTGTGCTGGGATCAATCCTATTTAATTTGTTCATAAATGGAGGATGGGATAAACAGTTCAATCTCCGTATTTGCAGACGATACTAAGCTAAGCAGGGCAATAACTTCTCCGCAGGATGTGGAAACCTTGCAAAAAGATCTGAACAAATTAATGGGGTGGGCGACTACATGGCAAATGAGGTTCAATGTAGAAAAATGTAAAATAATGCATTTGGGTGGCAAAAATATGAATGCAATCTATACACTGGGGGGAGAACCTCTGGGGGAATCTAGGATGGAAAAGGACCTGGGGGTCCTAGTAGATGATAGGCTCAGCAATGGCATGCAATGCCAAGCTGCTGCTAACAAAGCAAACAGAATATTGACATGCATTAAAAAGGGGGATCAACTCCAGAGATAAAACGATAATTCTCCCACTCTACAAGACTCTGGTCCGGCCGCACCTGGAGTATGCTGTCCAGTTCTGGGCACCAGTCCTCAGGAAGGATGTACTGGAAATGGAGCGAGTACAAAGAAGGGCAACAAAGCTAATAAAGGGTCTGGAGGATCTTAGTTATGAGGAAAGGTTGCGAGCACTGAACTTATTCTCTCTGTAGAAGAGACGCTTGAGAGGGGATATGATTTCAATTTACAAATACTGTACTGGTGACCCCACAATAGGGATAAAACTTTTTTGCGGAAGGGAGTTTAATAAGACTCGTGGCCACTCATTACAATTAGAAGAAAAGAGGTTTAACCTTAAACTACGTAGAGGGTTCTTTACTGTAAGAGCGGCAAGGAAGTTAAATTCCCTTCCACAGGTGGTGGTCTCAGCGGGGAGCATTGATAGCTTCAAGAAACTATTAGATAATCACCTGAATGACCACAACATACAGGGATATGTAATGTAATACTGACACATAATCACACACATAGGTTGGACTTGATGGACTTGTGTCTTTTTTCAACCTCACCTACTATGTAACTATGTATGTAACTATCTTAATTTGCAAATAAGGATCATCTCTTCCTCAGAGAACAGTGAGCGGGGCATGGTGGTGGGAAGAAATTCACAGCAGGACAAGCAACTTCCTGGAGGGGCGTGATGTCATATCATGTGTGCTGCCCACCGCTTCCGGGAACCAGATATGCGCCGCGGGTACATACCTCCGCGCACACAGCAGTTGCACATCTCACATACACAGCGGTTGCACATCTAGCTACAGAAAGCCAATTTTTATGGAAACTAATAGTAAAGCAGATGCAGATTTCCAGGACTGGACTAACAAATGTTTCTAGTGAAAGGCAACTTGTGTTTTTTATTAAACAAGGTCTAAATGGGCCATTGACATACATCACAGTTGAAGGACTGTGTCTTTGCAAAGTTCAACTAAATGAAATCCTTTCTTATTTTTGCTTGGGGATAGAGTGCAGAGGGATTAGAAGTCTTGTCAGTTTTGGGGGATGTCTGCACCCCTGAAAGGGTGAAGACACCTCACAAATTTTGCCACTTTCTCCTTCAAATATATTCACTTTCTGTCACATAGCCAAACAGGAAGTGAGGGTAAAACTCTACCAATGTATTCCTCCTGAATCTTGCTAAAGCTAGCGTCCAACAATATTTTTGGTTTAGGGCACCACCGACACCGAAGACTCATTCTTTCTGCCCGTTTAATAGGGGCATGTAATTACAAGTTTTGAAATAATATTGAAAGCAGAACTCTGGGATTTTCAAAAAATCCCCCCCATTAGTACCCCCCCCCCCCACAAAACACTAAACAGTTATTACATTTGTGAAATTTCAGTGATTGCATAATATCCTCTTCTCTCTAACTGTAATCGGACTACATTTCCCATGAATCCTTGGGATGGGAGTGAATGTGGGAGGTACACGAGGCTTGTACATGTAAATGTGAACACGCCCACTTTAACATAAATTGCACCCCTCATTCAGCAGCAGCAATGATAGGTTGCAGCCTTATGAATGCAAAGCATTTTAATACAAATGCAAACCAGTGCAACGCGTCAGTGCCAAGTGCCGAATGTCAGGGACCCCCAGAGTCAAATGTCTGGGACCACCACAAGTGCCACATGTCAGGGACCACCAGAGCCAAATGTCAGGGACCACCAATGCCAAATGTCAGTGCAGTGGGGATAGTGGAGGGGCGGATTGCTGGCAGAAGGGAGGAGAGAGAGGAGGGAGGACACCTCCTCCATGGGTGACACGGGGGCTGAAAGACCCCTTCTGCCCACAAAAACATGTCTGCTTCCTCCCTGCTCTTTCAGAGGACTACAAGGGGGCATGTCAGACCGCTGGCTGAGCTTAGGAGAGGGATAGCAGCCTCTTACAAACAGGATGTCAGCAGACAATAACGTTTTTTCAGCAAGTTCAGCAGCCTATTAGAGAGGAACTACAGAGCTCAGAAGAACATTGATGGCAAACTTGGTGAAGATAGGAGTGTATATAGTGCAGTTCATATAGTATATATAATACAGTTCAGTGTATATGGTGCAGTGCAGAGTATATAATACAGTGTATTGAAGTGGTTAAGAGGAACCCTATGACAGAATTAAAAAAAAAAAAAATAACAGCATGGGGTCCCCCCCAAAATCACTCCACGCCAATTTTTTTTTTTTTAAATTGGCGTGGGGGTCCCCCAACATCCATACCAGACCCTTATGCGAGCAAGCAGCCTGACAGGTAGAAATGTAATTTTGCTGCGGTACTGTTATAAACATGGGAAAGATGTGCCACTTTACAGGCAGACTAAGGGGACCCCCCAGGCATGATATTTAAAGAAAGATTTCATTTTTATTGTTTCACTTTAAGCATCATTAAAATCACTGCTCCTGAAAAAACGGCCCTTTTTAAAACTTTTTTTTTGCATTGATATTGTCGCCTGGGGCAGGACCCAGGTCCCCAAACACTTTTTGTGGCAATAACTTGCATATAAGCCTTTATAATGTGCACTTTTGATTTTTCATGTTCATGTCACATAGAATTTCATAGGGTTCACACAAATGTTTTGCCTGTTCGCATGTTCTGGTGTGAATCGAACCGGGGGTGTTCGGCCCATCCCTTAAACAAGGCAGATCGCTGTTCTGACAGGGGATAAGATGGAGGTCTTGTGTTCCTGCAGGAACACTAAACTCTGTCTTCACCCAGTCAGACCATCCCCCACACAGTTAGAAAGCACCAGCTAGGCACACAGTTAACCCTTTGATCGCCAGAGGTTAACCACTTCCCAGCCAGTGTCATAAGTACAGTAACAGTGCATATTTTTAGAATTGATCACTTTATTAGTGTCATTGGTCCCCAAAAAAGTGTCAAAAGAGTCAGGTGTCCGAATTGTCCGCTTCAACGTTGCAGTCCCGTTAAAAATCACTGATCTCTACCATTACTGGTAAAAAAATCAATTAAAAAAAATCCATAAAAATATAACAGTTTGGAGACGCTATAACTTTTGCGTAAACCAACTGATATACGCTTATTGGGATTTTTTTTTACCAAAAATATGTAGCAGAATACATATTAGCCTAAAATGATGACCTAATTAGATTTTTTCAAATTTTTTTATAGGATATGTTTCATAGCAGAAAGTAAAAAATGTTTTTTTTTTCAAAATTGTCTGTGTTTTTTTGTTTATAGCGCAAAAGCTAATTAAATACAGCAGTGATCAAATACCACCAAAAGAAAGCTCTTTTTGTAGGAAAAAAAAATACATCAATTTTATTTGGATACAATGTCGAATGACCACGCAATTGTCAGTTAAAGTAACGCAGAGCCGTATCAAACAAAATGGCCCATTAGGGGCTGAAGTGATTAAAGTGCACCAGTGCACAAAGCAAAGTCCATAAAAGACATGGATGAGCAAGTTTGGAGTGAAGGAACTTGACTGGCCTGCACAGAGTCCTGACCTCAACCCGATAGAACACCTTTGGGGTGAAAGAGCGGAGACTGCGAGCCAGGCCTTCTCGTCCAACATCAGTGCCTGACCTCACAAATGCGCTTCTGGAAGAATGGTCAAACATTCCCATAGACACACTCCTTAACCTTGAGGACAGCCTTCCCAGAAGAGTTGAAGCTGTTATAGCTGCAAAGGGTGGGCCAACTTAATATTGAACCCTACGGACTAAGACTGGGATGCCATTAAAGTTCATGTGCGTGTAAAGGCAGACGTCCCAATACTTTTGGCAATATAGTGTATATATAGTACACACAGAGGTTATTACCCTTAAACTACCATAGTTAACAACATAAAAACTAATACCAAGTTCTATGTAACCCAATAATGAATATACACCTGTACGCATGTCTACCTTTGCACCTTTATTAAGTAAAGCGTTTGGAACCTTGTTCTTGCCTGGTCAGAAGTTACTATAGAGGTATATGGTAAATAGTCGACACATATACAGGTAACAAGTGGGTCTTTAACACATTGGGGTATGAAGACATCAGTGTAGAGTGGAGTAATGTGAAGACAATGTGTAACAAATATACCCGTTATAGGTGGCATGGCCTCTAGCAGCGAGGCAGATTGCACCGCAGAGGTTCCCATCCTTTACAGCGCATGCATAGCAAGGCAATATCCCAAGGAAGGACCACTCTCACCTGAGCAGTCTTCAAAGACAGGCCCTGGTATTCCAACCAGTATACTGGAAATAGAGAACCCAACCAAACAACTGCCTCTGTTTATTCCTCCTTCAGGTCCCCTTTCATAGGAGGGGGAGGAAAAGGGAAATGCCTTACATTTGATACGTAAATGGTCCAACCAGCACAATCCCAGAATCTATGCTGTCCCTCAACCAAGCAAATGCAGATTCCTCCATAACCACACAGGAGTTGTAGGAAAAGGTGCCCCAGAGGTATCAGAAATACACTATAGGTGAGCAGAGCCAGAGCCCCAATAGGAGACATTGATATCCCCTCTCTGCCGTCTAGTAGACATAAGGCCTGCCTAACCATATAGTGGGACTGATGGTGATACAGCGATCCTGGTCAGCCAAGAGAGCACTATGCACTGGTTACCCCAGGCGATCACCCACCCAGCCTGTTAGTGCCCACTGCTGCCCCCATCAGGAAGGAGTATGCATGTGTTACCACCAGGTATATTTTGTGACCAGTCGTGTCTACCCGTGGATGTCATCCAGGTTGCAACCATGCATATCTGGTGTGTGAGTCTGTAGGGAAGAAAAACTGCCAGCTGCCTAAAGCATTCAGAGATTCTCCATGAATACTCTGGATGCATGGCTGGGCCACCTGACATAGACACAGGCACCACCTCAGTCCTGATGTCCCCCGCCATTCTGCACATGAACGCACACAGCCCAGAGTTTAGAGGAGGGTGGAGAAAGAATGCTGACACCTCGCAGTTGATGCAAAAAGTCTCCTAGGCCTCCCTGAGAACAACTTTCACCATGTAGTGCTCCGGAGGCGCAGAGTGTAGCTCCATCTAGTGTCCATAATGTGGTATTACTACCGCAGTGCCACTAGATCAGGGATATGCAATTAGCGGACCTCCAGCTGTTGCAGAACTACAAGTCCCATGAGGCATAGCAAGGCTCTGACAACCACAAGCATGACACCCAGAGGCATGATGGGATTCGTAGTTTTGCAACAGCTGGAGGTCAGCTAATTGCATATCCCTGCACTAGATGATCATAAGAAATCACTACATGAAACAGAATACAGGCAATATTGGTCATAGATTGGGAAATGTGCGTCATATTTATTCAACTAATTTTTTTTTACAAAAAACAGACCTCTAAGTTCTCATGAAAGCTTTTTTTTTTAAAGATATTTTTATTAAGTTTTATAAACCAGCATACAAAAGAAAAAAAACTTTGGTTATTCATAGTAGTGCATCTGCAGTAATACACTTAAACATTCAATAAACAGATTTCAATTTACATGTCTCTTGTGATTGTTAACAGCGATGTTACAGGAAATGACCAACATGCAATTCTCCATTCATGAGGCAGCCAGGGGGGTTAACATGGTGAGGTGCACTGCACGATCAGGAACAGTATACAGCAGTGTATCTATCCTGGAGTAAGGGTTAGAGGGCTAGCCAGCTATCTGCCCCATATTTTGTGAAAGGTTTTGGTTCTTTTCCAAACCTCAAACGTGAGTTTGTATAGAGGTAAAGCGTATCTGTGATCCTTTCCAGGACAATGAAATGGCTTTCTTCGCGTAGAAGTGTAGGATGAAAAGAAGTCTCCTAGCATGGGATGAAATGTGGAGAGCACCAAAAATGCCTAGGAGGCAGTTTTTGGGGTGGAGAATGTTTGGGAGACCTACTGCCGATGATATGAAAGACCCTATCTCCGCCCAGTGTAGAAAAATCTGCCACTTGACCACATTCTCGAAAACAATCTGCTGTGGGAGCCAATCTCATTTTGTGTAACCTAGCAGGAGTAAGGTGGGGTAGGTGAAAGATTTTTATGTTTATAATACGATCCCTGGAAGATATTACGGAGGTTTTTTATGTGTCACCTAATTCTGAGCAGTCATCATCTGAAAATGTAATGTCCATAGAGGCCCATTTCGTCTGGGCCACTCGGAATCTAGGGTTACAGTCAGTCATAAGGGCAGCATAGTATGTGGAGATAAGTTTAGTAGGGTTAGGGTGTCTTAGTATTTCCTCTAACTGAGGTATGTGGACAGGGTTTTCTAAAGAGCTAAATTGAGCGTGAATACCGCGACGGAGTTGGTAATAAAAGAACATATATGAGCGTGGTAGGTCAAAATCAATGCACATCTGTTGAAAGGATTTAAATCCCCGTATGTCATAAAGATGACACAAGTATTTAACTCCCTTAGAGTACCAACGCTGTTGGTCAGATATAGAGCACAGTTCTTTCAAGTTTGGATTGAACCGCAGGGGGTTGTTTGGGGAGACCGACCGAGACTCTGTAGAAATTTGAGACAATTATTTTAAACAGGGAGAGGGAGGTATTTAACATAGATGTGCCTGGGCAGGCCAGAACTTGCCCTCTGTATATAATGTTGTGGAGGGTCTCTGGAGAGGAGGCGTTAGTTCCTTCAGTGGATGTACAGGCGTTTGCCGCAACTGGGTGCAGCCAGTCATGAATGTGGACCAATTGGGAGGCCAAATATTATAAATAGAAGTTAGGGAATGCCAAGCCCGCCAGATGCATTGGCAACCTCAACGTCTCCATCGCCACCCTGGGGGGCCTACTATTCCGCAAGAACGCCATACAGATTGTATCTATCCGCCTGAAGATTGACTTAGGGATTTTACATGGGGAGTTGGCTAGAATATATAACAGCTTAGGTAAATAGATCATTTTAGGGGTATTGGCCTTTCCCATGAGGTCTAGAGGTAGGTCCATCCACTGCTTAGTATGTAGTTGAAATTGGGTCAATAGGGGACACAGGTTCTTTTCAATATAGGAGGATAAGGGTAACTGTACTATAACCCCCAGGTATCTAAAAGAGGACACTACCTGTAGTCTGGGTGAATCTGCAGAGTTGCGTCAGGGTCTAAAGGAAAAAGACTGGATTTGTCCCAGTTCACCCGGAACCCAGAGTAGTCACCAAAATTGTCAATCTCAGATGATAGCGTTTTTAGTGAGTCCTGGGTGTCAGACAGGTAGACCAAGGTGTCATCCGCATATAGCGAGGCAATAGGGAGGCCCTTAATCAGCCGGGAGTTGCGAATGCACACAGCTAGAGGCTCCATAGCCAGGCAGGGCAAATAGGAGGGGTGACAATGGACACCCCTGCCTAGTGCCCCTAGTAATGGGAAAAGTATCTGTAATATGGGAATTAACTCATATACGGGCCAGTGGGAGGTATAGAGTAGTCTTCTCCAAGCTATAATGCGGGGGCCAAAGCCATACCACTGTAATACTTGAAAAAGATAAGGCTGTCAAAGGCCTTGCATGTATCCAAAGATACAATGGCCCGGGTAGAAGTGCCGTTCAGGGTGATATTGAAGATTGTGGAACAGTGTACGGATATTCATCCTCATAGATCTACCAGGTATGAAGCCCCCTTGATCGCTCCTGGCCAGTTTCGCAACCACAGCACTCAGACAGTTGGCCAAGACTTTGGCAAGGATTTTAACATCCACATTAATAAGAGAGATCGGGCAGTATAAGTCACATTTAAGGAGGATCCCTATGTGGCTTCAGTAGTAGGATAATCTAAGCTTCTGGCATAGAGGGAGGGAGAATTCCAGTGTCTAAGGCTTTGTTATATGTATGCAAAATAAATGGGCATGTTATGTATTGAAACTGGGTATACAACTCAGCAGGGAAGCCGTTTAAGCCCGGTGTCTTATGTGCTGGCAGCTGTGAAATGGCCACCACGATTTCTTCCACAGAGAGAGGCACCTCCAGTTCCCCATGCCTTTCAACCAAAAGGGAGGGGGAAGAGATATCTGGGCCAGGTAGTCATTTAGTTGGGAGTCAGTGTAATCTGCTCTGGAGGAGTATAGGCCCTTGTAAAAGTCCTATCCCTAGGAGCGTCATTAACCTGGCCCGGTGTACTCAAGATCCGAGGGAGAAATAGGGGAGTGTTCAGGTCTAGTCAAGTAAGCTTAGAGGCATCAAGCCTTGTTACCATGCTCAAATGATTTTTGGGTTATATGTAGCATGCGTTTTTGTGTAATGTCCAGCAGGTGGAGCTCATATCCCCTATGGCACTGCAACCAGGTGTCCCTGTTAGCTGGGAGTAGGGTCAGAAGCATAGGCAGATTCAGCAGAGGTCATGGCTATCTCCAATTCCCAGTATGTTGTTGGGTATTTTTACGTAAAATAACAGTAATGGACATAAAAGTACCCCACAACGTGGTCTTAAACGCCTCCTATTCCGTAAGTGGGTCCACTGTACCCGAGTTCTTATTCCAGTATTCAATACCCTTCCTACATTCCCCCTGTACTATCTCATCCTCCAACCAGTGAGAGTTCAGGCGCCACATACTCGGGCCAGAACCTGGAAGGAGATACACAAACAAGGGGGCGTGATCTGATACACCCCTGGGTAGGTAAGATACTTCAGAAACCACTGGGAGAACGTCTCGTGTACCAAATGCCAGGTCTATGCGAGACATGGTGTGGAAAGAATCCGAATGGCAAAAGTATTGACACATATCTGGGTGTTTCCATCGCCATATCTCAGTGAGTCCATGGACCTGGGCCCAGTCAGTAAAGGAAGTGAAGGATCTACCCCCGCCCCCCAAGCGGTCCAAAGTCGGGTTCATCACAGCATTAAAAATCTTCCACATACAGCAGTGGGCCTGGGAGCTTAGATAAAAGCATAAGTGACAGTTTTACTAGCACATCTGCGGAAAATGGAGGGGGTACATAAACATTCATCAGGGTGAGTGTCACACAGGCAATTTGTATTATAAGCACAAAATACCTGCCATCCGGGTCTGTTTTAATTTTCAATATCTCCACAGGGAGAGATTTGGCCAACAAAACAGAGACCCCTCTAGAGTAGGCTGTATGAGTAGCATGATAGGATTGAGCTAACCATGGCCACTTGAGGGTCCTCACTTTAGAATCAACAAGATGTGTTTCCTGGAGACAAATAATTTGGAGGTGATATTTTTTCAGGACAGAGAATACCAGGGATCACTTCTGGGGTAAGTTCAACCCTCTAGTATTCCAGGAAATTATCTTTAGTGGTCGTGCCATAGTAAGTCAAACAGTACATAATTGACATCCTGGGGGCAGATAGCAGAGATATAACATTGGATATCATGCCACACAGGATATATAAGAGCATAGGCATATAATAACAAGTGTAAGGCACTATTCAAGTTGTTGAAGGAAGCACAGTTATACACGAAAAACCAAAGTACAAGAAAAAAACACCTATCAAAAACAACAAGAACAACCACAAAAAGAAAAAAAGGTAGGAAGTCCATGAAAAACAACCCCATGCCACCCTCCCCGCTCGCCATCCCAAACATACCGAGCCTTGGATCCCTAAACAGAAAAAACCCTCTCTCAAACAAAGTGGGAACTGTCCCGTGGCCACGCCACCAACTGGTACAGGGGTAATGTGAATTTCGGCTTGGCTCTCGAACATAAAAAGGGGGAAAAAAAAACAGCTTCCAGAATTAAAGAGGTCCAGTTTCAGGATAGTAGACAGTTACAGATAGAAGGGTGTGTAAAGGATAGTATGCCTTCCGCAATGTGGGGGACATAACCACGAGGATTATAAGGAGGTCCAGTCTGGGAAGGCTGGGTACAGTAGGATACCACTCCCGTAACATCAGGGGGGTGGGCAACCGTCATCCTGAGGAGCATATACCATATTTAAAGGCAAGGTGTGCAAACATGTCACCTGTCTATAGAGGCAATGTAATGGAGTTGTAATTAGGGAGCATAAGGGGTGCCTGCAGGGAGCACTGGCCATCTTCAATCAGTCAGCCCTGCACCTCGGTAAAACTCCATAATGATCATTTAACCATGCCATGGCTTCTTTATGGTTGGTGTAGAAGTAAGCTTTGCCATCATGGGTAACATGCAGTTTAGCAGGGAAAAGCATAGCATATGAAAGACCCTCTGTGCACAGGCGGGCCTTCACTGCCGCAAAGGATGTGCGTTGTCGGTGGACGTCAGCTGAGAAGTCAGGGTAGACTGAGATGCCATTGCACTTTAGAGCAGTGGTCATCAACCCTGTCCTCAGGGCCCACTTACAGGCCAGGTTTGCAAGATAACTGAAATACATCACAGGTGATATATCATTTGCTACTCAGTGATTGCAGTATTCTAGTCTGCATCTTCCCAAGGTAATACATAAAACCTGGCCTGTCAGTGGGCCCTGAGGACAGGGTTGATGTCCACTGCTTTAGAGGATCTTTCTCTCTGGCAAGGTGTAGAATGGCAACGTTATCCTTGAAGTTAAGTATCCGTGCAATCATGGATTGTGGGGGGAGGGGGCTCCTGCAGGAGGGGGACGTGGAGGGGTATGGTGCGCATGCTCGATAACATAGGCGAAAGAGGGTGTGTCTGTACCAAAAATGTCCCGTAGCCAGGAGTATGAAATTTTTTCTGGTTGAGAGCCCTCTGCTTGTTTAGGAAACCCCACAAAAAACGGAGTTTGTTCCTGCGCAAACGATTTTCCAAGTCATCAATTTTAGTGCGGAGAGCCATCATTTCACCTGTGTGATCTCGCGCGGTGGCAGATTAGGGGTGCACAAAATCCTCCAGAGAGCTTATACATTCTTCAGTAGCCCCTGTTGTATCATATCTTGTTTCAATAGGGAGAAGTCCATGTGGATAGATGCTATCTGGGTAAAAATGGAGGTCTTGCAGTCCTGTATAGCCAGCATATTAGTGGCTAGTGTAGTCTCAGCAGGGGGGAATCTAGGGCCTGGCAGTCCTCATTGTCTAGGTGAGAGTCCTGGGGCTTCAGGGAGTCTGGCTGGGTATAAATTCACTCACCAGAGCTGTAGGCTGTCAGAGAGGAGGGGGACGATGGTTGCAGCGTGTGAGGCGGCTATGCCTGTGTCTCGGCGCCATCTAAAACTGGCGAGTTGTCCCACCACGGATGTCGGCATGGGTGGTCCCTATTTCACCATGGATGTCAGCCTGAAGTGTGCCCACGAATGTGGGGAAGAGTTTGGTGCTGGTCCAGAGGAGAAGGGACCCAGGATCACTGCAGGATGCTGTTCGTGAGCCGGAGCGGTGTCTCTACAAGTCTGCTCACTCCATCAAGCCATGCCCCTTCTTGTGAAAGCTTACACCACAAAATGTACTCAGCCAATAACAGGTAATGATTCCATTTTTATTTTTCTACTGCTACCAATGGCCAACACAGTACAACACTTCATCCATGTCTTTGGTGATCTCTGATCTCCTTATGAACTGTTTCTTACATGATGAAGATCAGCCATGGAGTATATCTGAGGTGTATATCAGGGTGTGCTTCTTCTCCACATGAGAGCTGTGATGTCCAGCAACATTCATATAGAAGACATTTCCATGACACTAATACACCTCGAAGGTCATGTGGGATCTCTGATGTACAGGAAGACAGGACTTCAGTGAGGAACAATCCCTCATTCAGGACAGGAATACGGCTTCTCCCTGTGTGAGATCTCTGATGTGTAACAAGGTTTGATTTTTGTGCGAACATTTTCCGCACTCAGAGCAGGGAAATGGCTTCTGCCCTGTGTGAGATCTGTGATGTCTGTAAAGACTGGAATTAAATGAAAAACATTTTCCACACTCAGGACAGGAATACGGCTTCTCCCCCGTATGCAATCTCTGATGTGTGTAAAGACTGGACTTCTGTGAAAAACATTTCCCGCACTCAGGACAAGAATACGGCTTCTGTCCCGTGTGAGACCTCTGATGTCTGTAAAGACTTGAATTGTCTGAAAAACATTTTCCACACTCAGGGCAGGAATATGGCTTCTCACCTGTGTGAGATCTTTTATGCCTATTAAGTTCGGATTTTGAATTAAAACATTTCCCGCACTCAGGACAGGAATACGGCTTCTCACCTGTGTGAGATCTTTTATGCACATTAAGTTTAGATTTAAAATTGAAACACTTCCCGCACTCAGAACAAGAATAGGGCTTCTCCCCCGTGTGAGAACTTTTATGCACATTAAGTTGGGATTTAAAACGGAAACACTTCCCACACTCAGTACAGGAAAACCTCTTATCTGTTGGAAGAACGGCACCGTCCCTCACAGTCTGAGGTACCTCAGGATAAGAGGAATACGATGGTCCATCTACAATGTGTGGTGCCGAATGGACATTTGAAGTAGCTGGGTTTTCTCCTGGACTATACTGTGTGATGTCCTCATCTTCTACTTTACAGTCTGGAGACAAAGTGAGACAATCCTCTGAGGTTTTCCTCATCTCCCGTCCATCTACTAAAATGGAAATAAAAAGATTATTACTAGACATGAGCAGATTGGTTCCCCTAAACCAGGACTCCACCCACATCAGGCAGCTTTGTCTCTGAGGATCTTACAATTCCACCCTCAAGGTAACTAGTAAATGGGTCCTCTGATCTCCTACCAGTTCATTTCTTTATTCGTGGACCTTAGTCAGAGAGTGAGGAAACAACAAGAACTTTCTTTCATAGGAGTGACAGTGATGAGGGGATTATAGGACGAGTGTCTCCACCCCCTCTATCACTCATTGCCATCTTCCCAACACAAGAAGTCTTGCACTTCCTTATTTAGTCCATGATTTAGTCATGAACAACAGCGGGGCTGAGCCCCACCAGAGGTCAGAGAGTGAGGATGGGGGGAGAACAAGCAAGATGAAGACTGGACTGATCCTGAAGACCACCATCATTGGGTTATTGACTCCTCCCTCATTATCACTTTCTGTTTAAAGTTCCAAAGTTTTAGGATGTTATCACATTATTATCAACATGTAAAAGTCTGTGCTCCAATCAAATCATCAGATATAAAATGTCCAGCTGGTAGGAAATGGGTGTAACAAAAGAGAATACATATTATGTGTATATATAGCAGTGGGTAGAAGGGAGAGAGCAGAAGTCAGGACTATGTAAAGTACATCATATTGTATAAGATACAACAGATAGGACTATATAGTATCAGAACGATGTAATGTACAACACAGAGTATATAGTGCAGGGGTCAGGAGTAGGGCTGCAACTAACGATTATTTTCATAATCGATTAGTTGGCCGATTATTGTTTCGATTAATCGATTAATCGGTTAATAACCTTTAAAAAAAAATGTGGCGTTAATTTAGTTAATATGTAAAGTTTAAAAAAAAAGGCAATTTATTCTTAAATATCTCTATGCAGTGGTAAATATAAATAACCAACTGTATGGTTAGGGAGCAAAATATCTAATCCACTCTGAGAATAACAGACAGAAGAGAGATACTGTATATACTATTAGAGGAGATACACTGTATAAACTGTTAGAGAAGAGATGTACTGTACATACTATTAAAGGGTGAATCTGATAAATATTATCAGACTCAGAGATCAAATGTCTTCCTCCAAAAAAAAATTTCATTTTAAGAACGTTCGTTCGATTTTCTAATCGTTAGTGGGGTCAAGTCGACGTTCATTTTCAACCACAGTGACGGGAAAATTTGGAAATTGAAAACTTCTTGGTCAAAGGAATTTTCAGACAGTGTATGTGGTTTTCGTTCAGAAATTACATTCATTTTAAAAAGAGAATGTTAAAAACAAGTAAAAATTTCAAACAACATTCTTTCATTCAGCGAATGTACAAAGATTTTTCGTCTGAATATTCTCGTATGAAAATTGATCCTTGTGGCCAGAATAAGGCTCGCTACACACCTATGCGGTTTGCTTTCAATCTTTCTGCAGTGCTTTTTGCTGTACGTTTTGATTTTTGCGCACGTGATTTTGCGGCGATTTACGTTTTTGCATTTTTTTTTTGGCCAATTGGGTTAAAAAACTAAAATTAGCCCTTTATAGTACAAAAAAAAAAAAAAAAGCAGATAATCACTACTGTAAGGGGTTCATTTTTTTTATTGCAGAACTGTGAAAGTAACATCTACAGTAGCGATTATTTGCTCTTTGTACTATAAAGGGCTTGTTTTAGTTTTTTTTAACCCCATCATGTTACTGGCCGATTAATCGATTATGAAAATAGTAATCGATTAATTTCATAATCGATTAGTTGTCGATTAATCGATTAGTTGTTTCAGCCCTAGTCAGGAGTATGTAATGTACAATATTAATTATATAGTGTTATGATCAGGACTCAAAATATTGGTATACAGTAAGCAGTGGTATATTAAATGTTTACGTGAGACAAGTTGCAGAGGTCCCACACCGCACAGCCAGCAGACAACAGAACAAGTAACCCTGGGAGAATTGTTCTGTCAGAGATTTTACTAGACCCAGGCATGGGGAGGAAGACTCAAGGTACGTACCCCAGGAGCCTATGTCTAGTAACGCATATAGTGAAAAATCAACATTTTGCTGCCAGCTGAACCCCAGAATCTCCATAAATCCAGTCTAGATGCATAAATTGTGTCTGCAGCACAGAGAAGGAAGATTATCCGAGAGAAATCCAGGAATACAGGACGGGGAACACAGCTCAGGAAAGTGACCAGGGGATTACAGGCTGATATCACCCAGTCCCCGTCCTACTCTGGACCAATCAGTGAGCAGTATGGGTGGAGGAATGTATTTAGTGTTAATGACCCACCTGTGCTGATCTCTGTAGGAGTGTCCTCCTCTATAAATGTCCTCGTTATTCCATCCTCCTCCATAGACTGCTGATCATCTCTCACATACATCTCTTCTTCTTCTGCTTTAACCTCAAATTCTAAATTGATTGGATCTCCACTCTAAATCAAAAAAATTTGAGTGAATATCATCTGTAAGATATAAGCTTTATTGTGACATCACATAAAAAATCCACACATTGTCTCTATAATGTGTTTTATAACCTTTGTCCCACCAACCTTGTAACAGTGAGGGATGGTGTGATCTTCCTGTGTGGAATCCCGGGAATACAGAGGACGGGGACATCTCTCTGGTGGGTTCCTGGTATTTGGTGGCTCCATCATATCCTTGTGTCCTTCTGAAAACTCCTCTATCACTCCATACTCCTCATCCTCCTCTTTATACTCTTCTTTAACAACAATATTATAATCCCCAAGGTTTTCACTCTAAATATATAATAAAACATTTATTGTAACATACGTGCTGTGTATAAATCAGAACTACCAATAATTGTCAATCATCTACCTGATGATGGTGGGGGATGGTGTGATCTTCCTGTGTGGAATCCCGGGAATACAGAGGACGGGGACATCTCTCTGGTGGGTTTCTGTAGCTGGATGTCTCCACCATGGTGTCCTGGTACAGATCTTTGTGTTCTTTAAGATACTCTGACTCCTCCATCACCTCATCCTCATCATCCTCCTCTTTAACCTCAACTCTAGAATCTCTCAGGTTTCCACTCTGAATATATAATAAAAATGACATCAATGGTAACAATGCAGATAATGTACAGATCCTAATGATACTATCAGTGATTGTTCCTCATCTACCTGATGATGGTGAGGGATGGTGTGATCTTCCTGTGTGGAATCCCGGGAATACAGAGGACGGGGACATCTCTCTGGTGGGTTCCCAATACTGGAGCATCTGCAGCAAACCCACACACTGACTGAATACATTGTTTCTATGTGTTTATCAGATGATGGGGGATCTAGGTGGACCCTCCGTACTGCTCTCTCCTTTACAATAAAGTCTCCTCTTACCCAGTGATGTGAGGGGCCATCGTAAAGTCCTTGTAGAGATCCTTGTGTCCTTCTAAATGCTCCCACTCCTCCATGGAGAAATAGACAGTGACATCTTGACACTTTTTTTTTTATGGTTGAACTGGATGGACTTGTGTCTTTTTTCAACCTGACTAACTATGTAACTATGTAGCAGTGGTTCTCAACTCCTGTCCTCAGGACCCACTAACAGGCCAGATTTTAAGTATTACCTTGGGGAAATGCAGACTAGAATACTGCAATCACTAAGCAGCAAATGATATCACCTGTGATGTATTTCAGTTTTTTTTGCAAACCTGGCCTGCTGGTGGGTCCTGGGGACAGGAGTTGAGAACCACTGCCTTATAGGAACCTGACACACACAATGATACAGTCACCATCCAGACACATCCCTTGTCTGTTACTGGATAATGTCCCAGAATTCCCAGCACCGCTCACCTCTCCTGTCAGCAGCTCCATCATCTTCTTGGTGACTTCTAGAATCTTCTGCATGTTGTGTCTCTCAGGTTTTAGGGAGTCACATGGAGGCACTGTGATGGTCATATGATCACCTGACTTCACAAGAGGAAATCTCTGTATTGGAGAACCAATAGGAATATCATGTTAGAATCCCAGAATCCTCCTCACCTCTCCGGTCAAGTCTGTGTTTTATTCATAGAGATAAGAGTGATGTCATGTGACCTCCCAGAATCCTCCTCACCTCTCCAGTCAGCAGGTAGATGATCTCCAGGGTGAATTTAAGTATCTTCTCAGTCATGTGACTCAGGTCCTCCTCCATCCTCATTGGTGCCGTCATCTATGAAGGTTTCCCTGTAGACATACCATTGATAACAGAATTATCTGGATTGGTATTGGTTGTACAATAATAGGATGAGGATATCAGGAGGCAATATGAAGGTCAGTATGTATTTAAGCACTATGGTCCCCAGTGAGAAAATATTTGATCTGGACAGTTTAGTGTTCACTATGATTCTTGCAAATCGGGAGTCTTGTAAAATTTGACCTCCTGGATCACAAATTCCATTCTCTATGTTGGGTGTGAGATGAGGAGGAGATCCAGGAATCAGGATAAAGGTCAGGACAAGCAACAGACGAGCGCATCCAAGAGATGAAGCCGGGGTCACTACACAGAAAATCAATCCAAGAAAACAACAGGCAGGACGAGGAATAGCAAGAAGGAGCTCAGAGACAAATGAGAATATTGCTCAGCCAATGGGAGATTATCTCAGCAGGACTTAAAATGGTTCTAAAGTCTAAAGGTTTCTTACCTTTATGCATTCTATAGATGAAGGTAAATAACCTGTGTGCAGCAGTCCCCCTACCCCCCTTATACTCACCAGAGACAGCAATGTTTTCAGCGATGTGCACAAAATCCTCGACTCTCCTTCCTAATTTGTTATTTTAAAAAAAAAAACATTCCTTTAATATCACTTTAAATAATGAAGGAGATGAGGGGGAGGGGAGAAAGTCACTTAAGGTGACCGTAGAGACATGGAAATTCAGCTGGTTCAGCAGGGATCGGTCACATTTCCATCCATGTGTGGTCACTGCCGGATAAAAGTCACTCGATCAGCGGCTGCAGCCAATAGCTTCATCACTGATCTGTGTATTCTGAGAGTGGAGGAGCACCCCCCATTGTCAGAATACAATAGTGCAGCGGGGAGGATTCCCCCATCCCCCTCCAATGTGTGGATGGGGGAATCACTTCAGTTTTTTTCACTCGTCCCGCTGGATGAACGATAAAACTGAACCATGTATGGCCAGATTTGGAAGGAAGATATATTCATCATCAACTGATCCCCCTGAAGGGGTTAATCTTTGTATATCTACACTATATATGTGTGTATCATCATCTGCTGGAGATAAAAGACATCACAGTGACTATGGAGGAAGAGGACGGACATGACGGGGGTGTGATGTAGGAAGAGTGCAGAGAGAGCACACAGAGGCAAATCACCAGGAACCCGACACGCTGGCGTTTATTGGGGGACTCGGGGTACAGGCAGTGGGAGATCTAGTCCACAGAACAATAGACACAGCAATGAAGGGTGATCCTCACAGTGGCAATATGGGACAGCAAAGGGGAGGTAGTCCACAGGGCAAACAGAAGGCACAGCAATGAAGAGTGCTCCTCAGGACAGCAATATGGGACATCAAAGCGGTGCTAGTCCACAGGGCAGTGTATGGTACAGGGGGGGTTAAAGTCCTTGGCACACGGGCAGAGCAGTGTTAGTACATCAGGGTAGCAAGACACATTACAACAAAACATTCCTCTGGGTGGCAATGTAAAACTACACAGATAGTGCACACTGTGCTCCTAGGGACAGAGATCCAGGCAGAGATGGTTAAGCCTGGAAAAAGGCAGAGATCCAGGCAGACTGGGCTAAGCCCAGAACAGGGCAGAGATCCAGGCAGACAGGGCTAAGCCCAGAACAGGGCAGAGATCCAGGCAGACTGGGCTAAGCCCAGAACAGGGCAGAGATTCAGGCAGACAGAGCTAAGCCCAGAACAGGGCAGAGATCCAGGCAGACAGGGCTAAGCCCAGAGCAGAGATTCAGGCAGACAGAGCTAAGCCTATAACAGGGCAGAGATCCAGGCAGACAGGGCTAAGTCCAGAACAGGGCAGAGATCCAGGCAGGGCTAATCCCAGAACAGGGCAGAGATCCAGGCAGGCAGGGCTAAGCCCAGAACAGGGCAGGGATCCAGGCAGACAGGGCTAAGCCCAGAACAGGGCAGAGATCCAGACAGAGATGGTTAAGCCCGGAACAGGGCAGAGATCCAGGCAGGCAGGGCTAAGCCCAGAAAAGGGCAGAGATCCAGGCAGGCAGGGCTAAGCCCAGAACAGGGCAGAGATCCAGGCAGGCAGGGCTAAGCCCAGAGCAGAGATTCAGGCAGACAGAGCTAAGCCTATAACAGGGCATAGATCCAGGCAGACAGGGCTAAGTCCAGAACAGGGCAGAGATCCAGGCAGGGCTAATCCCAGAACAGGGCAGAGATCCAGGCAGGCAGGGCTAAGCCCAGAACAGGGCAGAGATCCAGGCAGGCAGGGCTAAGCCCAGAACAGGGCAGAGATCCAGGCAGACAGGGCTAAGCCCAGAACAGGGCAGAGATCCAGACAGAGATGGTTAAGCCCGGAACAGGGCAGAGATCCAGGCAGGCAGGGCTAAGCCCAGAAAAGGGCAGAGATCCAGGCAGGCAGGGCTAAGCCCAGAACAGGGCAGAGATCCAGGCAGGCAGGGCTAATCCCAGAACAGGACAGAGATCCAGGCAGACAGGGCTAAGCCCAGAACAGGGCAGAGATCCAGGCAGAGATGGTTAAGACCGGAACAGGTCAGAGATCCAGGTAGGCAGGGCTAAGCCCAGAACAGGGCAGAGATCCAGGCAGGCAGGCAGGGCTAAGCCCAGAACAGGGCAGAGATCCAGGCAGGCAGGCAGGGCTAAGCCCAGAACAGGGCAGAGATCCAGGTAGGCAGGGCTAAGCCCAGAACAGGGCAGAGATCCAGGCAGGCAGGGCTAAGCCCAGAACAGGGCAGAGATCCAGGCAGGCAGGGCTAAGCCCAGAACAGGGCAGAGATCCAAGCAGGCAGGGCTAAGTCCATAACAGGGCAGAGATCCAGGCAGGCAGGGCTAAGTCCAGAACAGGGCAGAGATCCAGGCAGGCAGGGCTAAGCCCAGAACAGGTCAGAGATCCAGGCAGGCAGGGCTAAGCCCAGAACAGGGCAGAGATCCAGGTAGGCAGGGCTAAGCCCAGAACAGGTCAGAGATCCAGGCAGGCAGGGCTAAGCCCAGAACAGGTCAGAGATCCAGGCAGGCAGGGCTAAGCCCAGAACAGGTCAGAGATCCAGGCAGGCAGGGCTAAGCCCAGAACAGGGCAGAGATCCAGGTAGGCAGGGCTAAGCCCAGAACAGGGCAGAGATCCAGGCAGGCAGGCAGGGCTAAGCCCAGAACAGGGCAGAGATCCAGGCAGGCAGGCAGGGCTAAGCCCAGAACAGGGCAGAGATCCAGGTAGGCAGGGCTAAGCCCAGAACAGGGCAGAGATCCAGGCAGGCAGGGCTAAGCCCAGAACAGGGCAGAGATCCAAGCAGGCAGGGCTAAGTCCATAACAGGGCAGAGATCCAGGCAGGCAGGGCTAAGTCCAGAACAGGGCAGAGATCCAGGCAGACAGGGCTAAGTCCAGAACAGGGCAGAGATACAGGCAGTCAGGGCTAAGCCCAGAACAGGGCAGAGATCCAGGCAGGCAGGGCTAAGCCCAGAACAGGGCAGAGATCCAGGCAGGCAGGGCTAAGTCCAGAACAGGGCAGAGATACAGGCAGTCAGGGCTAAGCCCAGAACAGGGCAGAGATACAGGCAGTCAGGGCTAAGCCCAGAACAGGGCAGAGATCCAGGAAGAGAGGGCTAAGTCCAGAACAGGGCAGAGATCCAGGCAGGCAGGGCTAAGCCCAGAACAGGGCAGAGATACAGGCGGTCAGGGCTAAGCCCAGAACAGGTCAGAGATCTAGGCAGACAGGGCTAAGCCCAGAACAGGGCAGAGATCCAGGCAGACAGGGCTAAGTTCAGAACAGGGCAGAGATCTAGGCAGACAGGGCTAAGCCTAGAACAGGGCAGAGATCCAGGCAGACAGGGCTAAGCCCAGAACAGGGCAGAGATCCAGGCAGACAGGGCTAAGTTCAGAACAGGGCAGAGATCCAGGCAGACAGGGCTAAGCCCAGAACAGGGCAGAGATCCAGGCAGGCAGGGCTAAGCCCAGAACAGGGCAGAGATCCAGGAAGAGAGGGCTAAGTTCAGAACAGGGCAGAGATCTAGGCAGACAGGGCTAAGCCTAGAACAGGGCAGAGATCCAGGCAGGCAGGGCTAATCCCAGAACAGGGCAGAGATCCAGGCAGAGAGGGCTAAGTCCAGAACAGGGCAGAGATCCAGGCAGACAGGGCTAAGCCCAGAACATGGCAAAGATACAGTCAGTCAGGGCTAAGCCCAGAACAGGGCAGAGATCCAGGAAGAGAGGGCTAAGTTCAGAACAGGGCAGAGATCTAGGCAGACAGGGCTAAGCCTAGAACAGGGCAGAGATCCAGGCAGGCAGGGCTAAGCCCAGAACAGGGCAGAGATCCAGGCAGTCAGGGCTAAGCCCAGAACAGGGCAGAGATCCAGGCAGTCAGGGCTAAGCCCAGAACAGGGCAGAGATCCAGGCAGACAGGGCTAAGCCCAGAACAGGGCAGAGATCCAGGCAGACAGGGCTAAGTTCAGAACAGGGCAGAGATCTAGGCAGACAGGGCTAAGCCCAGAACAGGGCAGAGATCCAGGAAGAGAGGGCTAAGTTCAGAACAGGGCAGAGATCTAGGCAGACAGGGCTAAGCCCAGAGGCGTAACTAGAATCTTCAGGGCCCCGGTGCAAGAAACCATGAAGGGCCCCCACCAGTGGCATTGCTAGGTCTACAAAAAAACTCGGGCTAGAGCCCATAGCAGCTAAGTAAGAAAAGTCATACACTTTGGCGGGCATACACACATAATATATATATATATATATATATATATATATATATATATATATATATATATATATATATATATATATATATATATATATAAATAATCGTTACATATCTGAATGCAGATCCCCCACTTACATCAGGGTCCCCAGGGATCCACCACCTACATCAGGGTCCCCAGAGAGCCCCCCTTACATCAGGGTCCTTAGAGAGCCTCCCCCTATATTAGGGTCCCGGAGAGCCTCCCTCCTTACACAAGGGTCCCCAGGGATCCCCCCCCCCTTACATCAGGGTACCCAGAGAGCCCCACTTACATCAGAGTTCCCAGGGAGCCCCTCCTCACATCAGGGTCCCCAGAGAGCCCCCCCTTACATCAGGGTCCTTAGAGAGCCTCCCCCTATATTATGGTCCCCAGAGAATCTCCCCTTAGATCAGGGTCCCCAGAGAACCCTCCTTACATCAGGGTCCCCAGGGACCCCTCCTTACATCAGGGTCCCCAGAGAGCCCCCCCCCCTACATTAGGGTCCCTAGAGAGCCTCCCCTTACATCAGGGTCCCAAGAGAGCCTCCCTACTTATATTAGGGTCCTCAGAGCCCCCCTCATTACATCAGGGTCCCCAGAGAGCTCCCCTTAACATCAAGGTCCCCAGAGAGCCTCCCCCTACATAAGGGTCCCTAGAAAGCTTACCCTTGCATAAGGGTCCCCAGAGAGCCTCCCCCTACATTAGGGTCCCCAGAGATCCTCCCCTTACATCAGGGTCCTTAGAGAGCCTCCCCCTATATTAGGGTCCCCAGAGAGCCTCCCTCCTTACATCAGTGTCCCCAGGGATCCCCCCCTTACATCAGGGTCCCCAGGGATCCCCCCTTACATCAGGGTCCCCAGAGAGCCCCACTTACATCAGGGTCCCCAGAGAGCCCCCCTACATTAGGGTCCCCAGAGAGCCCCCCTACATTAGGGTCCCCAGAGAGCCCCCCTACATTAGGGTCCCCAGAGAGCCCCCCTACATTAGGGTCCCAAGAGAGCACCCCTACATTAGGGTCCCCAGAGAGCCCCCCTACATCAAGGTCCCCAGAGAGTCCCCTCCTTACGTCAGGGTCCCTAGAGACCCCTTTCCTTAAATCAGGGTCCCTAGAGACCCCTTTCCTTACATCAGGGTCCCCAGAGACCCCTTTCCTTACATCAGGGTCCCCAGAGACCCCTTTCCTTACTTTAGGGTCCCCAGAGACGTAAGCTAGCAAGTGGGTGTGGTGCTGCGCTAATCCTGGTGACTAAACAAATGCACGAGTGCAACCGTGCTACAATGTTGATGAGTCAGAGGCTAGTCGCCTAACGTGAACGTGGGGTGTGAATAATCATCAAACACCATTGTAAGAGAATAAAAATATAAATATACTCCGCCCAGTGTAAAAAGTGACTAAATTGGGTAAAAGTGTCCGGACTATAAAAATTGCAATAATAGCATTAACATGTGTAAGTGGGTGGTGCTGCGCTAATCCTGAATGCAAGAACCAGTGTGGCTTAGATGATAGACATCACTTATATCGCCAAAATAATAAATGGTAGAAATAAATTACACTGATGGTATTGGTATTAGGACTGATAAAGTGACTAGTAGTGCGTAAAGTATTCTGGATAAAAATAGTAACAACATAAATCGTGACAGAGATTGATAAGATAAAACACACATATTGAAGGGTAAATAACAGTGATAATAAAGCTGGCTAAACATCAATATCTGACAGTAATCCTACATAAGGTGCATATTAGTTGGGGCTGTGTGCATCCACAGCTCAAAAGTGACAATGTGTACAGTGCAGACGAAGAAGCACCTGATGTGATTCACTTTAGCACTTTAACTGCAACGTGTGCATGCTAAGACGTTGCTGTCACATATTTAAATTCAAAGGATTTTTTTTCTTGTGAAAGTTTCTTCCATTTTTTCCATTGCTTTTTTGTTTTTTTTCCATTTTTTCAATATTTGGGACACTTATCATACCATCTTTTGATGAAGTTTTGCACATTATGCACTTTATGCAAAAAGTAGTGTACTTTTTCACTGTTTAGGAGGTTTTCACATTGCACTTATTGTTTGCACTGTACACATTGTCACTTTTGAGCTGTGGATGCACACAGCCCCAACTAATATGCACCTTATGTAGGATTACTGTCAGATATTGATGTTTAGCCAGCTTTATTATCACTGTTATTTCCCTTCAATATGTGTGTTTTATCTTATCATCTTATCTTTCTCACGTTTTATGCTATACTATATATTTATCAATCTCTGTCACGATTTATGTTGTTACTATTTTTATACAGAATACTTTACTCACTACTAGTCACTTTATCAGTCCTAATACCAATACCATCAGTGTAATTTATTTCTACCATTTATTATTTTGGCGATATAAGTGATGTCTACCATCTAAGCCACACTGGTTCTTGCATTCAGGATTAGCGCAGCACCACTTACTTACACATTTATTCAAAAGGTCAGGTGTTTACCTTAATCGGCGCATGCAGCTTTTTAACCCTCAGCCGCTTCCATATCTGATATGAATAACCCTCCCCAATAGCATTAACATAAGCAGTTAAAAGGCATGCAGTGTTGGACTAAACATATAGTGCATATGTAGGCAAGTGGGTGA
The DNA here is from genome assembly GCA_037952835.1 of Lithobates septentrionalis. NCBI lineage: Eukaryota > Metazoa > Chordata > Amphibia > Anura > Ranidae > Lithobates > Lithobates septentrionalis. The sequence goes on along the minus strand of JBBDGP010000047.1, from coordinate 3,318,271 downwards.
CTAAAACATTTATAGCACAATATACAACTTCCAGAAAAATAAAAATAAAACAAAAAAGTGCAATGTTACACTGTACGTCCGGAGAGATCACAATGCCTGTGGTAATGCAAAAAAGTGTCCAGTGCAAACAATAAGTGCTCAAAAAGTGTCTAAAGACATAAATACAGTCCAAAGAAAGGTGGCTTGTGTAACAGCAAAATCTCCAATGATTCTTCAATCCTCAAAGTGCCAAACAGTGAGATGCAAAGCAGCAAACTGGATTCTAAAATCAGTCACTTTGAATAGGTGAAAAGTGTGAAGTGTATAGACCAGTCCTCTTCATGCAGCAATCCTACACTGGTGGATAATGGCCCCTTACCTCATTATACTGAGGTTACAGCATAAGTCAGTCACCGCTTATAGCAGCTCCTATGGAGGTTGGTCCTGGGTCCCGGACTATGCCTCTATATGCCTCAGGTCCACAGGGGGCATGGCGGCCGAAAGGGGAAAAAGGATGCCATATAGTGTAGTCATTTTTAAAACATCTAAACTTTATTCAAAGGTAAAAGAAGGTACTCACACAGTGAAAACGGCAGAGGGCGCATATAACCAAACGAGCGGCGAGCTCGTACACTGCTGACAGTGGAAGGTGCCTGTCCCTGGGACTGACTTATGCTGTAACCTCACTATAATGAGGTAAGGGGCCATTATCCACCAGTGTAGGATTGCTGCATGAAGAGGACTGACCTATACACTTCACACTTTTCACCTATTTAAAGTGACTGATTTTAGAATCCAGTTTGCTGCTTGCATCTCACTATTTGGTACTTTGAGGATTGATGAATCATTGGAGATTTTGCTGTTACACAAGCCACCTTTCGTTGGACTGTATTTATATCTTTAGACAATTTTTGAGCACTTTTTGCACTGGACACTTTTTTGCATTTCCACAGGCATTGTGATCTCTCCGGACGTACAGTGTAACATTGCACTTTTTTGTATTAGTTTTATTTTTCTGGAAGTTGTATATTGTGCTATAAATGTTTTAGTCACCCACTTGCCTACATATGCACTATATGTTTAGTCCGACACTGCATGCCTTTTAACTGTTTATGTTAATGCTATTATTGCAATTTTTATAGTCCGGACACTTTTGCCCAATTTAGTCACTTTTTACACTGGGCGGAGTATATTTATATTTTTATTCTCTTACAATGGTGTTTGATGATTATTCACACCCCACGTTCACGTTAGGCGACTAGCCTCTGACTCATCAACATTGTAGCACAGTTGCACTCGTGCATTTGTTTAGTTACCAGGATTAGCGCAGCACCACACCCACTTGCTAGCTTATATCTCTATTAGGGGCCAGGTTGGACCCCATCCTGTGAAAGCAGCTTCTCCCCTTAGAACTATACTGACTACATGGTAGCGCGGGAATAATACACTTTACAGGGTCCCCAGGGAGCCCCTCCTTACATCAGTGTCCCCAGAGAGCCCCTCCTTACATCAGGGTCCCCAGAGAGCCTCCCCCTTACATCAGGGCCCCCAGAGAGCCTCCCCCTTACATCAGGGCCCCCAGAGAGCCTCCCCCTTACATCAGGGCCCCCAGAGAGCCTCCCCCTTACATCAGGGTCCCCAGAGAGCCCTCCTTACATCAGTGTCCCCAGAGAGCCCCTCCTTACATCAGGGTCCCCAGAGAGCCTCCCCCTTACATCAGTGTCCCCAGAGAGCCCCTCCTTACATCAGGGTCCCCAGAGAGCCCTCCTTACATCAGTGTCCCCAGAGAGCCCCACTTACATCAGGGTCCCCAGAGAGCCCCACTTACATCAGGGTCCCCAGAGAGCCCCACTTACATCAGGGTCCCCAGAGAGCCTCCCCCTTACACCAGGGTCTCCAGAGAGCCTCCCCCTTACATCAGGGTCCCCAGAGAGCCTCCCCCTTACATCAGGGTCCCCAGAGAGCCTCCCCCTTACATCAGGGTCCCCAGAGAGCCCACCCTTACATCAGTGTCCCCAGAGAGCCTCCCCCTTACATCAGTGTCCCCAGAGAGCCCCTCCTTACATCAGGGTCCCCAGAGAGCCCTCCTTACATCAGTGTCCCCAGAGAGCCCCTCCTTACATCAGGGTCCCCAGAGAGCCTCCCCCTTACATCAGTGTCCCCAGAGAGCCCCTCCTTACATCAGGGTCCCCAGAGAGCCCTCCTTACATCAGTGTCCCCAGAGAGCCCCACTTACATCAGGGTCCCCAGAGAGCCCCACTTACATCAGGGTCCCCAGAGAGCCTCCCCCTTACACCAGGGTCTCCAGAGAGCCTCCCCCTTACATCAGGGTCCCCAGAGAGCCTCCCCCTTACATCAGGGTCCCCAGAGAGCCTCCCCCTTACATCAGGGTCCCCAGAGAGCCCACCCTTACATCAGGGCCCCCAGAGAGCCTCCCCCTTACATTAGTGTCCTCAGAGGGCCCCTTCCTTACAATAATGTCCCCAGAAAGCCCCCCTACATCAGGGTCCCCAGAGAACCCCCCTTACATCAGGGTCCCCAGGGAGCCCCCCTACATCAGGGTCCCCAGGGAGCCCCCCTACATCAGGGTCCCCAGGGAGCCCTCCTTACATCAGGGTACCCAGGGATCCCCCCTTACATCAGGGTACCCAGAGAGCCCCCCCCCCCCAAGACATCAGGGTCCCCAGAGAGCCCCTTCTTACATTAATGTAACCAGAATGCCCCCCCCCCTTACATCAGGGTCCCCAGACTGCTGCCCCCCCCTCCTTCAAGAAGTTCCCCATGTACCTGGCTTGTGGAGGTGGGAGGCAGCGACCAGCAGCTCTATAGTGTCCACAGGCAGGGAATCTCCATGTGGCTTACAGTTCTCCTGAGTATACAGTGGAGAGGGGAGGGGCCTCTGACCCGGGATGTATCAGCAGCACAAGCAGAGCCGACTCACTGAAAGTGAAACTGATACCTGCCCGGGCCCCTCCCCTCCTCTCTCCACTGTTTACACTGACACTGGGAAGAGAGATCCCACCGCATACAGGCACAATAGAGCTGCCGATCGCTGCCTCCCACCTCCCCCCACTGCATTACAAACGGCAAGCCAGAGGTGCAGGGAGAAATGCCAGGTCTTGGGCCCCCCCACAGCGGCAGAATGGAAGGGCCCAGTCGCAAGTGCGACTGCAGCGACCCCTATAGTTCTGCCACTGGCTAAGCCTAGAACAGGGCAGAGATCCAGGCAGAGAGGGCTAAGTCCAGAACAGGGCAGAGATTCAGGCAGACAGAGCCAAGCCCAGAACAGGGCAGAGATCCAGACAGACAGAGCTAAGCCCAGAACAGGGCAGAGATCCAGACAGACAGAGCTAAGCCTGGAACGGCAGAGATCCAGGCAGACAGAGCTAATCCAGGCAGAGAGGGCTAAGCTCAGAACAGGGCAGAGATCAAGGCAGGCAGGGCTAAGTCTAGAACAGGGCAGAGATCCAGGCAGACAGGGCTAAGCCCAGAACAGGGCAGAGATCCAGGCAGACAGGGCTAAGCCCAGAACAGGGCAGAGATCCAGGCAGACAGGACTAAGTCTAGAACAGGGCAGAGATCCAGGCAGACAGGGCTAAGCCCAGAACAGGGCAGAGATCCAGGCAGACAGGGCTAAGCCCAGAACAGGGCAGAGATCCAGGCAGACAGGGCTAAGCCCAGAACAGGGCAGAGATCCAGGCAGACAGGCCTAAGTCTAGAACAGGGCAGAGATCCAGGCAGACAGGGCTAAGCCCAGAACAGGGCAGAGTTCCAGGCAGACAGGCCTAAGTCTAGAACAGGGCAGAGATCCAGGCAGACAGGGCTAAGCCCAGAACAGGGCAGAGTTCCAGGCAGACAGGGCTAAGCCCAGAACAGGGCAGAGATCCAGGCAGAAAGAGCTAAGCCCAGAACAGGGCAGAGATTCAAGCAGACAGGGGCTGGTAACTGAAGCAGGGTGAAGTCCATGGGCCCTTGGAAGGGGACTGTGGTCACAGCTCAGAGCCTCACACAGCACAGACAACAGGGAACTATACAGTGGGGACGGAAAGTATTCAGGCCCCCTTAAATTTTTCACTCTTTGTTATATTGCAGCCATTTGCTAAAATCATTTAAGTTCATATTTTTCCTCATTAATGTACACACAGCACCCCATATTGACAGAAAAAGTTGTTGACATTTTGCAGATTTATTAAAAAAGAAAAACTGAAATATCACATGGACCTAAGTATTCAGACCCTTTGCTCAGTATTTAGTGGAAGCCCCCTCTTGATCTAATGAGTCTTTTTGGAAAAGATGCAACAAGTTTTTCACACCTGGATTTGGGGATCCTCTGCCATTCCTCCTTGCAGATCCTTTCCAGTTCTGTCAGGTTGGATGGTAAACATTGGTGGACAGCCATTTTTAGGTCTCTCTAGAGATGCTCAATTGGGTTTAAGTCAGGGCTCTGGCTGGGGCATTCAAGAACAGTCACCGAGTTGTTATGAAGCCACTCCTTCGTTATTTTAGCTGTGTGCTTAGGGTCATTGTCTTGTTGGAAGGTAAACTTTCGGCCCAGTCTGAGGTCCTGAGAACTCTGGAGAAGGTTTTCATCCAGGATATCCCTGTACTTGGCCGCATTCATCTTTCCCTCGATTGCAACCAGTTGTCCTGTCCCTGCAGCTGAAAAACACCCCCACAGCATGATGCTGCCACCACCATGCTTCACTGTTGGGACTGTATTGGACAGGTGATGAGCAGTGCCTGGTTTTCTCCACACATACCGCTTAGAATTAAGACAAAAAATAGGTCTATCTTGGTCTCATCAGACCAGAGAATCTTATTTCTCACCATCTTGGAGTTCTTCAGGTGTTTTTTAGCAAACTCCATGCGGCCTTTCATGTGTCTTGCACTGAGGAGAGGCTTCCGTTGGGCCACTCTGTCATAAGTCTGTGTTGACTTTCTGCAACTTTCTCCCATCTCCCGACTGCATCTCGGGAGCTCAGCCACAGTGATCTTTGGGTTCTTCTTTACCTCTTTCACCAAGGCTCTTCTCCCCCGATAGCTCAGTTTGGCCGGACGGCCAGCTCTAGGAAGGGTTCTGGTCGTCCCAAACGTCTTCCATTTAAGGATTATGGAGGCCACTGTGCTCTTAGGAACCTTAAGTACAGCAGAAATTTTTTTTGTAACCTTGGCCAGATCTGTGCCTTGCCACAATTCTCTCTCTGGGCTCTTCAGGCAGTTCCTTTGACCTCATGATTCTCATTTGCTCTGACATGCCCTGTGAGCTGTAAGGTCTTATATAGACAGGTGTGTGGCTTTCCTAATTAAGTCCAATCAGTATAATCAAACACGGCTGGACTCAAATGAAGGTGTAGAACCATCTCAAGGATGATCAGAAGAAATGGACAGCACCTGAGTTAAATATATGAGTGTCACAGCAAAGGGTCTGAATACTTAGGGCCATGTGATATTTCAGTTTTTCTTTTTTAATAAATCGGCAAAAATGTCAACAATTCTGTTTTTTTCTGTCAATATGGGGTGCTGTGTGTACATTAATGAGGAAAAAAAATGAACTTAAATGATTTTAGCAAATGGCTGCAATATAACAAAGAGTGAAAAATTTAAGGGGGTCCGAATACTTTCCGTGCCCACTGTATCTTATAGCAGCTCTTTTGCATATGATGTACTAATGCCTGCTAATATGAAACACCTTGTATTATATTTATCAACATTTACTATCTTTTATGTGTTGCCAAGCTAATGTATATGTATCCATTATGTTTATGCCAATTTAAGGGGGTCTGAATACTTTCTGTCCCCACTGCATGTCCCAGCAGTCCCAGGGTGCAGAGAGTAGCACACAGTCCATACTGATCCATCAGACTCAGCAGTTCTAAGCACCTTCCAGTGAGGTCTGCAGCCATCAGCTACTCTCTGTGTCTATCACGGAAGGCGACTCTCACCAGTAAGGATGAGCTCCGGCGTGTTCGCACAGCCCACGTGCAGAGCCCACCAGGAAGTCGGCACTGCGCTAATCACAGGAAGTGAGACATTGTCCCAATCTCTGCAGCTGCGCAACAGGACAATGTCTCACTTCCTGTGATTAGCGCAGTGCCGACTTCCTGGCGGGCTCTGCACGTGGGCTGTGCGAACACGCCGGAGCTCATCCTTACGCACCAGACTGACACCTTTCTTTGTTATCAGTATTTTAAATTCAGCCAGAGACCTCACCTCAGATTCAGGTGGTGCCGAGGTGTCTGGCTCTATCCTGACACAATATACAATCATTTATGTGCTTCTTACTGAGGGAGCCTCATGTCCTCCCCCTGTGGGGACCCCGGAACTCACACTCCAAATTATACAGATAAACTGACTGCATTATACATTGTACATGGAATTACAGATTGTTCATTTTATAAAACTAAATACAAACATCTAATACTTCTGACCTTCACTAAAAGGGGGTTACTGGGTGTAAATAGAAAATAAGATCTTATTACCTCCTCTACTACTTCTTCCAGCAATTTCTTCTCACTACTTTCTATGGAACGGCTGTGTCCCTGACATCACTTCCTGTCTTCCATAGAGACTTCCTGTCTGGGTAGAGGTGAGATCACCATCTTGTGGAGATCAGAGGAACTGCAGCCCCGAGAAACATCTCGTAGTGTGAACACGGCCTTGTGCTGTGTGTGTATATACTGTATATCCTTATAGATGGGTCATCTCCACTCCCACCAAGGGGGATAGAAATATATTACTGCTCGGGGGGGAGAGATTTTGGCCCCTTTGATTTTGCAGTAAAATTGATTGCAGATTTAGTCATGTAGAACATCTGTTATATGGATACAAAGAACCCCAGTCGAGAGTAAAGGGTGGAAATGGCTCCTGATCCCCAGATTTGGGCAATTATGTCACCAATATAAATAGAATAAAACCCGCGCTATGTGTAACAACTCAAATACCTACAAAAATAACTTATACCGGACTGCTGCTGTAACAAAGGTAAGTATTCCCTTTATCAACTAGAAGAGCATTATGTGTCACAGCGCTGTCCTATTGTGTGTGCACATAAATCATCACAAATACACTAAAATATGTGGAGATATTCATATATAAAGTGCTAGGGGCTCAAATAATATTCTCTGCCGATCTACTGCTTCCACTTTACACATACTTCACTGATCTTATGGTGTTTATCAATAAATGAAGTAAACTGATCCATGTGCAAATTCATATACAACATAAAGTGCTTTGTGCTCAAGATGCTGTTCCCTGCAGACCCACTGCTTCCACTTTGCATCTATTTCATTCATTTTATAATATTTGCTGCCATATTAAATAAACTAAAAACCTGTGAAAATTCATGTAATCATACAATATTCTGTGCTCCATATAGTGTTCTCTGCAAGTCCACTGCTTCCACTTTGCATCTACTTCAATGAACCTATTACTGGCACAGTTTGGAGCACCGAGAACTTTACACCTTATCAACTTTTCATTGATTGGTGGATTTTTTTGAGACAAATAGGTTTGCTGAAGTAGATGCAAAGTGGAAGCAGTGGACTTGCAGAAAACACTATATTGATCACACAATATTGTATGATTCCATGAATTTGCACAGGTTTTTAGTTTATCATAGCAGCAAATATTAAAAGATTAAAGAAATAGCTGTAAAGTGGATGCAGTGGATCTGTAGGGAACATCATCTTGAGCACAAAGCACTTTATGTTGTATATGAAGTTGCACATGGATCAGATTACTTCATTTATTGATAAAACTTCATAAGATCAATGAAGTAGGTGTAAAGTGGAAGCAGTAGATCTGCATTTGAGCCCCTAGCACTTTATATATGAATGTCTCCACATATTTTAGTGTATTTGTGATGATTTATGTGCACACACAATAGGACAGTGCTGTGACACATAATGCTCTTCTAGTTGATAAAGGGAATACTTACCTTTGTTACAGCAGCAGTCCGGTATAAGTTATTTCTGTAGGTATTTGAGTTGTTACACATAGCGCGGGTTTTATTCTATTTATATTGGTGTCTAGGGATGGGCCGAACAGACCTTTGTTCAGTTCACACCAGAACTTCCGAACACCGCGAAAGTTCAGACCCGAATAACAAACCCCATTAAAGTCAATGGGACCTGAACATCAAAAATCAAAAGTGCCCATTTTGATGGCTTATATGCACTAATTGGGCACACAATGGTTATAGGGGTCCGGGTCCTGCCCTGGCGGACATGTATCAGTGATAAAAAAGTTTGTGAAAAACATCATTTTTAAAGCGGGATTCCGGCCACTACAATTTTTTTTTTTTTAAAGTCAGCAGCTACAAACACCGTAGCTGCTGACTTTAAAAAAGTAGACTTACCTGTCCTGGGTGTCCGCGATGTCGGCTGCCCGAGGCCGACCCGTCCCTCGGCTCTCGGGTCCCGGCACCACCCGCCATCCTAAGTAAGGGAAACAGGCAGTGGAGCCTTGCGGCTTCACTGCCAGTTTCCTGCTACGCACGCGCGAGTGGCGCGGTGCTCTGTGAATTGCCCCGTGGTTTTCTGGGAACACACACACACTTCCCAGAAGGCAACAGGGCCGCTCAGCTAGGAGCAGAACACGCCGTGGAATATTAAGAGGCAGATTAGGAAGACTGCCTAGCAACAAGGGTTCAGGTGAGTTTACATTTTTTTTTTCAAATTTTTTTTTTTTTTTTTTTAGGATTTTTGGTGCAATTTTTTTTTCAGGGTGGCCCTCCACTTTAAATGAGCAGTGATTTTTTGATTTTTAAAGTAAAAGCCTAAAAATGAAAAATTCCTTCCAATATAGTGCCTGGGGGTCCCCTTAGTCTACCTGTAAAAAGGCACATCTGTACCATGTCTAGAATATACTGCAGCAATAATTGCATTTATAAAGCCCCAAAAAATGACATTTTCCCTGCAAGCTGCCTTTATTTTGCTCAGCAACAGCTGGGAAGCCAGTGTGTATGATGAGGCCACAATGTAGTGCACTGGGAGCAAGATTACAGATTTTTTTGAATACATTCTTGTGTCACTTTAACTTTGGATAGAAGTAACGGGTGCATAAATATTGGTCTTTGGGTGTCGGTGGCGCCTTCCCACCCGTAACCCTATAGAGGTAATCTTGATGAAAGCAAGAATTGGCCATGCTGTAAAAATTTGCAATGATATGCACCTCTGAAACAGATGCTGAAAAATTGGTCTTTGGGTGTTAATTGTGCCCATGAAACCCATACCAAAAACATTCTTCCAGATGAAATGATTGAACACCCTCAAAGCTAGGCAGCCTCAAAGTCCTGCAGGGATTCCACATCCCAAAAAGGCTTAATCAGTGACATCGACATAAGGGGCTTCATTGCTGGTAATCCAGGACTGATTCATTTTTATAAATGTCAAACGGTCCACGGAGTCTGTGGACAGACGCGTTCCATGATCAGTAACAAAACCTCCTGCAGCACTGAATGTCCGTTCTGAAAGTACGCTGGATGCAAGGCAGCCCAACAACTCAATAGCATACTGGGCAAGTTCTGGCCAGTGGTCTATTCTCATGACCCAGTAAGTCAGTGGATCGTCAGCTGGAAAGCTTTCCATCTCTGTTATGTCCCCGAGGTAATCGTCCACCATATGATGCAGACACTGCCGATGGGATGTGGAAGCTGACAGCCGTGGGTGGTGAGGACTAAAAAAATTCCGAAATGCCTCACTTAGGCGGACACCTTCTCCAACGCTCCTCTCTTGACCAACAGAAGACTCCAAATGACGTTTTCCACCACACTGTAACCTACTGGAGTCAGGAAAAACATTCAATAAAATCCTCTTTAACGTGTCCACAAGAGATTTTACCTTCTGCACTCTCTGTGGGGACGGGATGAGTTCTGAGACCTTCCCCTTATAACGGTGGTCAAGGAGGGTTGCCAATAGGGATGGGCCGAACACCCAACCATTCGGTTCGCACCAGAACATGTACATAAAAAAGGGCTTTCAGCCCTTTCCCCTTTTTTTCCTTTTTTTCTTTTGACTCATGCAACATACCCACTCACTTTGGTGTATGTGTGTACCTTTATACATACACAACACTCATTATAATATATATATATATATATATATATATATATATATATATATATATATATATATATATTTTTTTTTTTTTTTTTTTTTTTCTCTCAAACACTCTTTTTTTTTCACTTTTTACATTTTCTCACCTTTTTGCTTTGTTCACTGTTTTTACACATATTTTTCTCATTTTCATACATTCTCTTTCAGAACACCATACTTTTAATCATCCCCACACATGTGGAACATGTTGCAGCAATCGGGCATGCTATGTGGAGGTTTTCTTGGCTGGGGTGGGGTTCCTTGCCTCAGCTCCGGAACAGACAACCTTTTGGGGTCCCATCCTCCTCGATGCTAGCCAAGCACAGTGCTATAGCTGACCTGTGAGTACAGATCTTTCTCCCCATGAGGTCTTTTCTCCCTTTAAAGGGGTAGAACATATTCACTAATATTACATAATTATTTATATTTACAGTTTACTTCTGTACCCAAGTCCTGATGAATGGCATATAGCCATGAAACGCGTCGAGTTTCCATGGGGTGCTCAGACAAGTCCGGCTTATTAATTATTCACTGGCCCAGATATACTTTTTATACATCTAAGATTCTTTGAGTACTATGCAATTATCAATGTGTATGTGTACCTACAGTGGGGACGGAAAGTATTCAGACCCCCTTAAATTTTTCACTCTTTGTTATATTGCAGCCATTTGCTAAAATCATTTAAGTTCATTTTTTTCCTCATTAATGTACACACAGCACCCCATATTGACAGAAAAACACAGAATTGTTGACATTTTTGCAGATTTATTAAAAAAGAAAAACTGAAATATCACATGGTCCTAAGTATTCAGACCCTTTGCTCAGTATTTAGTAGAAGCCCCCTTTTGATCTAATACAGCCATGAGTCTTTTTGGGAAAGATGCAACAAGTTTTTCACACCTGGATTTGGGGATCCTCTGCCATTCCTCCTTGCAGATCCTCTCCAGTTCTGTCAGGTTGGATGGTAAACGTTGGTGGACAGCCATTTTTAGGTCTCTCCAGAGATCCTCAATTGGGTTTAAATCAGGGCTCTGGCTGGGCCATTCAAGAACAGTCACGGAGTTGTTGTGAAGCCACTCCTTCGTTATTTTAGCTGTGTGCTTAGGGTCATTGTCTTGTTGGAAGGTAAACCTTGGGCCCAGTCTGAGGTCCTGAGCACTCTGGAGAAGGTTTTCGTCCAGGATATCCCTGTACTTGGCCGCATTCATCTTTCCCTCAATTGCAACCAGTCGTCCTGTCCCTGCAGCTGAAAAATACCCCCACAGCATGATGCTGCCACCACCATGCTTCACTGTTGAGACTGTATTGGACAGGTGATGAGCAGTGTCTGGTTTTCTCCACACATACCGCTTAGAATTAAGGCCAAAAAGTTCTATCTTGGTCTCATCAGACCAGAGAATCTTATTTCTCACAATCTTGGAGTCCTTTGGGTGTTTTTTTAGCAAACTCCATGTGGGCTTTCATATGTCTTGCACTGAGGAGAGGCTTCCGTCGGGCCATTCTGCCATAAAGCCCCGACTGGTGGAGGGCTGCAGTGATGGTTGACTTTCTCCCATCTCCCGACTACATCTCTGGAGCTCAGCCACAGTGATCTTTGGGTTCTTCTTTACCTCTTTCACCAAGGCTCTTCTCCCCCGATAGCACAGTTTGGCCGGATGGCCAGGTCTAGTAGGGGTTCTGGTCCTCCCAAAGGTCTTCCATTTAAGGATTATGGAGGCCACTGTGCTCTTAGGAACCTTAAGTGCAGCAGACATTTTTTTGTAACCTTGGCCAGATCTGTGCCTTGCCACAATTCTGTCTCTGAGCTCTTCAGGCAGTTCCTTTGACCTCACGATTCTCATTTGCTCTGACATGCACTGTGAGCTGTAAGGTCTTATATAGACAGGTGTGTGGCTTTCTTAATCAAGTCCAATCAGTATAATCAAACACAGCTGGACTCAAATGAAGGTGTAGAACCATCTCAAGGATGATCAGAAGAAATGGACAGCACCTGAGTTAAATATATGAGTGTCACAGCAAAGGGTCTGAATACTTAGGACCATGTGATATTTCAGTTTTTCTTTTTTAATAAATCTGCAAAAATGTCAACAATTCTGTGTTTTTCTGTCAATATGGGGTGCTGTGTGTACATTAATGAGGAAAAAAAATGAACTTGAATGATTTTAGCAAATGGCTGCAATATAACAAAGAGTGAAAAATTTAAAGGGGTCTGAATACTTTCCGTGCCCACTGTATCTTATAGCAGCTCTTTTGCATATGATATACTAATGTCTGCTAATATGAAACATCTTGTATTATATTTATCAACATTTACTATCTTTTATGTGTTGCCAAGCTAATGTATATGTATCCATTATGTTTATGCCATTGTGCATGTATACATATGAAAATACTTTTTTACTATTGTTACAAATAAATAAATAAAAAATGATTACTATATACTTTACCTCCACAAGTCAATTGCCTCATTTAAAGTGCCACATTCCCCCTTTTTATGTACTTGAATGGGATGGAGGCACAAACATTGTGCCACATTTAAAGTCCAAAATTTCCCCCTCTTGGCTATGCAGCAGAACATGTGAACAGGCAAAATTTTGTTCAAACACCCGAACACCATTAAAGTCTATGGGACACAAACATGAAGAATTAAAAGTGCTAATTTTAAAGGCTTATATGCATGGTATTGTAAAAAAAATGGCATGGGGGTCCCCCTCAAAATCCATACCAGATCCTTCAGGTATTGTATTGTGGTATTGTTTAAAAAATGACATGGGATCCCCAAAAATCCATGCCAGACCCTTATCCGAGCACCCAACCTGGCAGGAAATAAGGGGGGGGGAACGAGAGAGCACCTTGTCCCCATGTTGATGGGAGAAGGGCCTCATCGCCACAACCCTTGCCCAGTGGTTGTGGGGGTCTGTGGACGGATCCCAGATCTCACCCCCCTGTGTGAATTGGTAATGGGGTACAAGTGTACCCCTACCATTTCACAAAAAAGTGTCAAAAATGTTAAAAAAAAGACAACAGACTGTTTTTAACAACTCCTTTATTAATGTCTTCTTCTTTGCCCGCTTCTTCTGGTCTTCCTTCGGTGTTCTTCTTCTTCCTCCATCTTGTTCTTCCCCTGATTCTTCCTCTATCTTCCTCCGCTTCTTCCTCCAGTCTTCTTATCCGGCATCTTCCTCCGGTCTTCTTCTTCTCCGCTTCGTCCTCTGGACGATCTGCCTCAATGGGAGTCTCCCGCTGTGTGACGCTTCTGTTCAGGTGGCAGCTCTTATAAAATGGAGGGCGGGGCCATCCAGTGATTAGTGGTTATTCCTCAGCGCATCGGCGTCATGCACCCGCCCGACATGCCAGACGCCTCCGATGTCGGAATGTCGGGATGAGTCATGTGATCTTGGCTATCCAATGGGGGGCTTCGCCCGGGTTGAAATGAGCGGCTTTGGCCGCCTTTTGGTCCGGAAGTGCCTCCCTCATGATACACCAGCGTGACGTTAGTTGGGCTTGTTTGGATAAACACTAGACATATCCACCTCGGCCATCTTTTGCAGTCCACCTTATTGACACATTTTTACGGCTGGGTCTTTGTGTCTTCTTGGAGCAATCCAGGTACATATACATTCCTTGTTCATGCTTCTACCAGGGTTGGGGGTGTTTGGTCCACTTCCTTTCAACCTATTTTGTCACTCATAACTCCCATTATTCATTTAGATTGGAGTCCCTGCATTTTACACCTATCAGGTGGACATCTGCCCACCTGGAAATATGTCCATGGTTGTTGTTTTCCACTGGCCCCACTTCAGCTCCCGGTCTGCAGACCATTTGTTGGCCCATGTGCTCTGACTCGCATGCACATTCTCGCACTCTACAGCTGAGTAAGTTGGCTGGAGCTGGATTCATTTTCATCTCTATTTTTTTTTCCTTTTTTATTCCTTTAGTTATTGGGTAATAAGACCACAATTACATGATATATTTATGTCCTTTTGCAGATTTTACTCAATCATGCATCCGCCCCTGAAGATTGGCTGGTACGCCATGAAACGCGTTGGTCACACACAGATGCAATATGATTTTATTCTAGGACCCACCTTGGTTTTAATGTTTTCACTTGTGAAAGGATTGTATAGCAATGCGATTGAGTAGCCGCTCTACTGTGTTTTATGGTTTCCTGCATCATGCTTTGTTATATATGTCTACTATGGTGTATGCTTACTAATATGTATGTATGTTCAAATGCAAGCTCTGCTGGGTGTTTTATACTAATAAACACTTCTGTACTACATTGTCTTATCCCTGGGTCCTTTCATGCATTCCTCATTTAAAGTCCCAAACCCTGTCCTTCGGTTCAAGTCTATGGGACACAAACATGAAAAATCAAAAGTGCTAATTTTAAAGGCTTATATGCTTGGTATTGTTTAAAAAAAATGGCATGGAGGTCCCCCTCAAAATCCATACCAGATCCTTCAGGTCTGGTATGAATTTAAGGGGTACCCCACGCCAAAATTAAAAAAAAAATGACATGGGATCCCCAAAAATCCATGTCAGACCCTTATCCGAGCACCCAACCTGGCAGGAAAAGAGGGGGGATGAGAGAGGATGGGAGAAGGGCCTCATCCCCACAACCCTTGCCCGGTGGTTGTGGGGGTCTGCGGGCGGGAGGCTTATCGGAATCTGGAAGCCTCCTTTAACAAGGGGACCCCCAGATCCCACCCCCCTGTGTGAATTGGTAATGGGGTACAAGTGTACCCCTACCATTTCACAAAAAAGTGTCAAAAATGTTAAAAAAAGACAACAGACTGTTTTTGACAACTCCTCTATTAATGTCTTCTTCTTTGCCCGCTTCTTCTGGTCTTCCTTCGGTGTTCATCTTCTTCCTCCTTCTTGTTCTTCCCCTGATTCTTCCTCTATCTTCCTCCGCTTCTTCCTCCAATCTTCTTATCCGGCATCTTCCTTCCTGTCTTCTTCTTCTCCGCTTCATCCTCCGGACGATCTGCCTCAATGGGAGTCTCCCGCTGTGTGACGCTTCTGTTCAGGTGGCAGCTCTTATATAATGGAGGGTGGGGCCATCCAGTGACCCCGCCCCCGCTGACGCACGGGGACTTCCCTATGGCTTTCCCCGTGTTGTCAGAGGGGGTGGGGTCACCCGTTTACGTAAACCCGTTTTGGTAAGTATTTCATCTTACCTTCGTTCTTGCTTTCCTCATGTCTAGCATTTTTTCATTTTCCTTTTTCCCTTTTCTATTATAGATCTTTGTATTTGTAACTGCTCCTGATGAGTGGATAAACTCCACGAAACGCGTAGAGCTTTGCCTTATGCTACACCATATAATCATGCGATTCTGAGATTCCACATTATTAATCCCATGAAATAGACTTTTTTTATTACGATTATTAATTAATCATGCTGATTGTGAACCCCTACAATTATAGTATTGTTTACCTATGTATTGATTATCTTTAGATTGGTTGTAAATTATGATATTATTATGTACAATAAATTGTCAAGGTGTCTTTATCTTATCATGTTATTCTTTTAATCTATGTATTTTTTGGAATTCATTACCATGTTATATTTTTCTAGCTGTGCTTCATTTAAAGTCCCAACCCTTTTCTTCTATTGATGCTGTCGTGGATATTCCACTATACTCTTGCACTATTAAGCGCCATTTCAGCCTTTTGGTATAATGCATCATTAAATAACCCATGTCTCCCCTTTTCCCCAGTAAACAGACATAATCACCATCTTAGCTCCATTGTTCCTTCATCTTCCCTCCACTGACCATCGCACTCCCTCTTTTATTCAAAGACAACAAAAGAAATCACAAACAGGAAGTCCTGGCCCCAACAGCCAATCCCTTCCTCCATGGGAAATGACCTCACAGGATATGAATGTCAACACAGGATATGAATGTCAACATTGGAAATCCTTCCAACAGGATGGGTACCGTTCCTGCTGATGGGAGATTATCTGCAAGTGTACACCATGGCACCCCAAATATGTTGATCAGGCATACAGGGGTGACACGAGAGCACATCAACTAAACCGATAATGTCTTTGCAAACAAACACATCCCCCCAGACAATCGTTCTGTGCATCGCAAAGGGGCCCTTTCGCCGGCGGACTTATCTCCACTCTGCAAACACTTCTCTCCAACCTCAGGAAGTTTTCCACTACCAAATGGATCACAACCAGCGTCAGTCTGCCCCAGTCAGATCTTTAGAGCAGGTTGCGGGAGAACTAACACTGGGAGACACTGACAATACATAATAAAATACATCTTCATAAAATTTCCACAACAATGCTGACAAGTTACTATATATTGAGCGTGTCTTCATTGTATCTTATCCCCCAACACCGCTCCCAGTCCTCAAGTGGACCACCAAGCGGGGCAGGGGTGCCACACAACCCTAAACAGCGGGTCAGCGGTTCACAGTATTCATATATTAACTATCGCTTAAAACCTAACAATATATTCAACCACTGCAGAGCAAGATATCACCACATCAAGTACATTGCTTCAGATTAAGTTGCATATGGAGCCCTAGTGCATCAGTCCAACCGGCCACATACCCTGCCTGTCTAGCTACTGACCCCTGCGGTTAAGCGGATGATGAGGTCCTACCACCGAGGATTCTAGTTTGAACTAATTGTAAGGGGGCTAAACCAGGACCTTCCAGCCAGGCATCCCAGATATTTTCAGACTTCATTGGACTACCTCTATGTTTTTATGTCAGCCGTTCCCTCAGAAGAGTGTAATTTATGGCAGTAACCCATTCTGCATGTGTAGGAGGTAATACTGAGAGCCATTTTCTGGCAATGAGTTTTCTGGCAATAAATAGAACCCTGAAAATGGCTGTGAAGGTGTGAGGCATATATAGTTCCTCGTCTAACTACCCAAGTAGGCAAAGCTTAGGGTCAGCTTCAAATGTAAGATTCCATATTCTATTAATAGAGCTGATCACTGCAGACCAGTAGCTTTGCAATTTCGGACATTTCCAGAGCATGTGTATAAGTGTACCATTGTCCACCAAAGACAGCAAGGACAAAATGGATCGTCTCTTCTAGGCCATTTGTGCAATTTATAAGGAGTATGGTAAGTTCGGTGTATAATGAACAATTGAGTATGTTTTTGCGAAGCTGAGAGTGACACCCTGATTACATTTTCAAGTATGGCGATCATCCAATATGTGGCCCTATATATCCTCCCCCCAGTCAGCCCTACAATTTAATGTCATAGCCTTAGATACCTGACAGCGGAGAGAACCATACAGGGAAGATATCTGTCCCTTCCGAGACGATGATGTTACTAGTTGTATAATCACTGTGGGCCTAGTTAATTGCCAGGTAGACAGTGTAGATTGTGCCGAAATGGCATGTCTGAGTTGCAAGTACTGGAAAAATAAAGTATTCGGTAAACCGCAATCCATTCTTAGTGACTGAAAGTCCAGCAGAAGGCCGCCATGGTATAACTGTGGAACATATACAACACCACACCTAGACCAGGATGATAAACCCTGGAATTTACCAAGTTCTAATTTCTATTGTTCCATATACGGGACCAGTTTGTGTACCCTGCATACTGGAAGTGCTGCTTGGCTTTATTCCATATTCTATCTATGAGTACCAATGTGGGAAAATCGGACAATGTCCCAAGTTCTCCTGCTTCTATGCACTCCACAAGGCCATCACCGGAAAGTTGTGTGCGTACAATATTTCTTATAGGGTCAGAGGACTCGGGGTTCAGCTATCCCATCAAATGCTGCAATTGAGCCCCTATATAATAATAATATGGGTTTGGAACTGCCAGTCCACCCAAGTAATTTGCTTCCTGTAGTGTTTCCAGCTTGATACTAGGTACCTGTTTCCTCCATATCAGGGAGCGGAATATGGTATTTGTTCCCCCTCCTCTGTAATTGCTCCCCCTCCTCTGTAATTGCCCCCTCCTCTATAATTGCCCCCCTCCTCTATAATTGCTCCCCCTCCTCTGTAATTGCTCCCCATCCTCTGTAATTCCCCCCCCTACCCACTGCTCCAATCCCTCTGCTGTCCGGGCCCCCCTATGTGCTGGGGCCCCATGGTACCCCCTGTCGGCTGCCGTGGGGTATTGGAGGGAGGAGGATTTGTAATAGAAGGAGATGGGGATAATGGCACCCCAATAGCAAACTTCTTTTGGGTGACAGGCATCCCGCAATTCTGTTTACATGATTTTGCCGCGATTTGTCGGGTGAGAATCGTGGCAAAATTGTGCCGCGGTTGGGGTGCCATGCCGTGCGCCGCTTGAAGAAAAGGTGGCAACCCTATGTGGATTAGCAATATATGCCTGATTTTGTTAAGCTTGCTAATTGCACACCAGTGGGCTGGCTTCATAATCCTCACAGGAAGAGAGCTCAGGGCACACACTTGGAGACAGCTCCACCCTACAGACAGGAGGCCTGGTCTAGGAGTCGGGAGGATCCCAGGAGGAGACGGCTCCATGAGAGAGAGACAGGAGGTCTCTAGGAGTCTAAGGCTGCAGGTGGCAGTCTGAACGTGTATGTCTGCAGGAGGCAGATGTGGCCCATGACCGAGCAGCACAAAGCTGACCAAATAAGCTCCAGGAGAGAGTTTGACTAAGTAATAGTGAGCAAGCTAGGAAGCTGAACTTTGTGTATACAGTGATGGTGTAGTGTTTCCAGCTTGATACTAGGTACCTGTTAAATGCCCTGTGAGGGAAATTACTGTTGTTTGCACTTTCTTTTCCGTTTCTTTAATAAAAGTGGGCTGCCATGCCCTTATAAAGACAGTCTGGCATGATTTCTGGAAGTCGCACGTATCACTTGAGTATAATCACCCCCCCCCCCCCCCCCCCGATATCTTAAACAACATAAACATGAACTTCCATCATCACCAAAAATGTATATTGGTAAATGTTAAAATGTTAACCACTTAAGGACCGGGCCTATTTTTCAAACTTGTTGTTTACAAGGTAAAATAATTTTTTTCTAACATCCTAGAGAATAAAATGGCGGTTGTTGAAATACTTTCTGTCACACCACACTTTTTTTTGCAAAAAATACACTTTTTAAATTAAAAAATAGGACAACAGTAAAGTTAGTCCAATTCCTGTTTTATATTGTGAAAGATGTTACGCTGAGTAAATTGATACCCAACATGTCATGTTTTAAAATTGCGCCCGTTTGTGGAATAGCAACAAACTTTTACCCTTAAAAATATCCATAGGCGACATTTAAAAAATTCTACAGGTTGCATATTTTGAGTTATAGAGGATGTCTATGGCTAGAATTTTTGCGCTTGCTCTAACGATCATGACGATACCTCACATGCGCCGAACAGTATGTTGTCTACCGGGCGCTCGGGTTCGGCACATCACGGATCTTGTGGACAGATTACTGGGAGGGGCTGGGGAAGACCCGGCTGTCATGGTGCACGTTGGCACCAATGACAAAGTCAGAGGCAGATGGAGTGTCCTAAAGAACGATTTTAGGGACTTAGGTGCTAAATTGAGGAAAAGGACCTCCAAGGTAGTATTTTCAGGAATACTACCGGTACATCAAGCCACACTAGAAAGGCAGAGGGAGATTAGGGAAGTAAACAAGTGGCTGAAGAGCTGGTGTAGTAAGGAGGGGTTTGGGTTCCTGGAGGACTGGGCCGACTTCTCAGTCGGTAACCGGTACTATAGAAGGGACGGACTGCACCTAAATGAGGAGGGTGCAGATCTGCTGGGAATGAAGATGGCCAAAAAGTTAGAGGGGTTTTTAAACCAGGCGATGGGGGGGGGGGAGGGTCCAGAGACAGTGATAGCCAGCGCGGATGATATTCCAGAGGGTAGTGTTGGGGGCATTAGTGGTAGGTTAACCAAAGCACAAAAACACAAGGTGAGTATAGTAGCAAGTCCTAGTTGCAATTTTGAAACACCCAATACGAGGACAATATACGACCGGTCTAAACTATGTGGCATGTTCACCAATGCCAGGAGCATGGCAGACAAGATGGGTGAACTAGAGATACTGTTGTACAAGGAAGATTTGGATTTTGTGGGAATTTCAGAGACCTGGTTCAACAGCTCTCATGATTGGCTGGCAAACATTCAAGGGTATACCCTATACCGCAAGGATAGAGAGGGTAAAAAAGGGGGAGGGGTATGCCTATATATCAAGAATAATGTACAAGCAAATGTGAGAGATGACATCACTGAGGGAGCTAGAGAGGAGGTGGAATCCTTATGGGTAGAGCTCCAATGGGATGAAGCTAAGGGGAAAATAATATTGGGAGTATGCTATAGGCCCCCTAACCTGAAGGAGGAAGTGGAGACGGATCTCCTATCACAAATTGGATTAGCAGCAAGGATGGGAAGTGTTATCATAATGGGGGATTTTAATTATCCAGACATAGACTGGGCGGAGGGAACCGCGCATTCATTTAAGGCTCGCCAGTTCCTTAATGTCTTGCAGGACAATTTTATGGGTCAGATGGTAGACGCACCAACTAGAAATAAAACAATACTGGATCTACTGATTACCAACAATACAGACCTGATCACAGATGTGGAAATACGGGGCAATTTAGGTAACAGCGATCACAGGTCAATTAGTTTCAGTATAAATCACACAAATAGGAAACATAAAGGGAATACAAAGACACTGAATTTCAAAAGAGCCAACTTCCCTAAACTACAAACCTTGCTAAAAGGCATAAATTGGGATAAAATATTGGGAACAAAGAATACGGAGGAGAGATGGGTTTGCTTTAAGAGCATATTAAATAAGGGCATTAGCCAATGTATCCCATTGGGTAATAAATTTAAAAGAGCGAACAAAAATCCTGGATGGCTTAACTCCAATGTAAAAATGCATACAAAAGCAAAGGAGAAGGCCTTCAAAAAATACAAGGTTGAGGGATCATCCTCAGCATTCAGACTTTATAAAGAATGCAATAAGAAATGTAAGGGTGCAATTAGGACGGCTAAGATAGAACATGAAAGACACATAGCGGAGGAGAGCAAAAAAAATCCCAAGAAATTCTTTAAGTATGTAAACAGTAAAAAAGGAGGACAGACCATATTGGCCCCATAAAGAATGAGGAAGGACATCTGGTTACAAAGGATGGGGAGATGGCAAAGGTATTGAATTTATTCTTCTCCTCAGTCTTCACAAGTGAATCGGGGGGCTTCAGTAACCAAAACTGCAGTCTTTATCCTCATGACACAACACAGGAAGCACCTCCATGGTTAACAGAGGACGGAATTAAAATTAGACTTGAGAAACTTAACATTAATAAATCACCGGGACCAGATGACTTGCATCCGGGGGTACTTAGGGAACTCAGTCAGGTGATTGCCAGACCGTTGTTCCTAATTTTTACAGACAGTCTATTGACTGGAATGGTACCAGCTGATTGGAGAAAAGCCAATGTAGCACCAATATTTAAAAAGGGCCCAAAAAACATCCCTGGGAATTACAGACCAGTTAGCCTAACATCAATAGTATGTAAAATCTTGGAGGGGATGATAAGGGACTATATACAAGATTTTAGTAATAAGAACGATATCATTAGCAGTAATCAGCATGGATTCATGAATAATCGTTCTTGCCAAACCAATCTATTAACCTTCTATGAGGAGGTGAGTTGCCATCTAGATAAAGGAAGGCCCGTAGACGTGGTGTATCTGGATTTTGCAAAAGCATTTGACACAGTTCCCCATAAACGTTTACTGTACAAAATAAGGTGCGCTGGCATGGACCATAGGGTGAGTACCTGGATTGAAAACTGGCTACAATGGCGTGTTCAGAGGGTGGTGATAAATGGGGAGTACTCAGAATGGTCAGGGGTGGGTAGTGGGGTTCCCCAGGGTTCTGTGCTGGGACCAATCCTATTTAATTTGTTTATAAACGATCTGGAGGATGGGATAAACAGTTCAATCTCTGTATTTGCAGACGATACTAAGCTAAGCAGGGCAATAACTTCTCCGCAGGATGTGGAAACCTTGCAAAAAGACCTGAACAAATTAATGGGGTGGGCGACTACATGGCAAATGAGGTTCAATGTAGAAAAATGTAAAATAATGCATTTGGGTGGCAAAAATATGAATGCAATCTATAGACTGGGGGGAGAACCTCTGGGGGAATCTAGGATGGAAAAGGACCTGGGGGTCCTAGTAGATGACAGGCTCAGCAATGGCATGCAATGTCAAGCTGCTGCTAATAAGGCAAACAGAATATTGGCATGTATTAAAAGGGGGATCAACTCCAGAGATAAAACGATAATTCTCCCGCCCAACAAGACTCTGTTTCGGCCGCACCTGGAGTATGCTGTCCAGTTCTGGGCACCAGTCCTCAGGAAGGATGTACTGGAAATGGAGCGATTACAAAGAAGGGCAACAAAGCTAATAAAGGGTCTGGAGGATCTTAGTTATGAGGAAAGGTTGCGAGCGTTGAACTTATTCTCTCTGGAGAAGAGACGCTTGAGAGGGGATATGATTTCAATTTACAAATACTGTACTGGTGACCCCACAATAGGGATAAAACTTTTTCGCAGAAGAGAGTTTAATAAGACTCGGGGCCACACATTACAATTAGAAGAAAAGAGGTTTAACCTTAAACTACGTAGAGGGTTCTTTACTGTAAGAGCGGTAAGGATGTGGAATTCCCTTCCACAGGCGGTGGTCTCAGCGGGGAGCATTGATAACTTCAAGAAACTATTAGATAAGCACCTGAACGACCGCAACATACAGGGATATGTAAGGTAATACTGACACATAATCACACACATAGGTTGGACTTGATGGACTTGTGTCTTTTTTCAACCTCACCTACTATGTAGCTATGTAACTATGTGTAGTTTGAACACTGTTTTTATATGTGGGGCGCAACTCACATATGCGTTCACTTCTGCACGTGAGCTTGGCGGGATGGGGCGCATTTAAAAAAAAAAAATTTTCTTATTTATTTTACTTTTTCTTTTTACACTGTTCTTTAAAAAAAAATGATGTCACTTTTATTCCTATTACAAGGAATGTAAACATCCCTTGTAATAGAAAAAACATGACAGGACCTCTTAAATATGAGATCTGGGGTCAAAAAGACCTCAGATCTCATATTTACACTAAAATGCAATAAAAAAAAAAAAATGTCCCTTTAAAGCGGGGTTCCACCCAAATTTTCAACAATATCTGTATGTATTCTTTTCCTTGCCTAGATACTGACATGCCGTTTAAAAAAATTTAAATCGCCGTAATTACCTTTTTATTTTTCTATTCTTCTTTGCACTTCCTGGTTCTCCTCCCGTGGGAGTAGGCGTGTTTCTAGCCTCTCCAAGACTCCTGGGAGCTAGTCTCAGGCTTCCCAGGATGCCACTGAGCATGTGCGGGAACAAGCGGTGTATGCTGGGAGCACAGCATTCACCACATCCAGGAAATAAATGCTCGTGGGCTTCAAATGCCCACAATGAAGATGGAAACCGCCTGCAGTGAATAATATAAGTTATTCTTTCCGACGAAATCTGACACAGGCAGACATATTACACACAATATGTGACTATGTAATGCTGAGAAGAAAAGTTTGTGAATGAACTAAAAAAAAAAAAAACGATAGATAGGTGGACCCCCGCTTTAAGAGCTATGGGTGTAAGTGACGTTTTGACGCCACTTCCGCCCTGCAATGGTATGGAGACGGTTGGGGGCCATCTTCCCCTCACTAGTCTCCATACCACACAGGGGACAGGACGCCGATCGCCTCCGGTAAGTGGCGGAGGGCACCGGAGCCTGGTGGAAGGGGGGGCGCCCCTCTCCCACCACCGATAAAAGTGATTTTGTGGTGAATCCACCGCTGAGACCATTTTTATCTTAAAGTGGACCACCCGCTGAAAAAGAGGATACCGAGGGTATGGCAACTAGCTGCTGCCATAACAATGATATTCCACTTCAAAGAGCCGACTTATAACGACGACGGGCAGTCCGTAAGTGGCTAAACAATCGCTTTTACAAACAAATCCAGTTTACAAAGTTACCCTAAAGCAGAGTCCCACCAACTTTTACAAGGTGGTCTTAAACTAAAGATCACTCCTCATTTTTAAATATCTATTTTTTTTCCCTTATACTGTGTACACACGACTGGACTTTCGATGGACTGAATCCCGTCGTACTTTTCAACGGACTGCCGTCAAATCGGACTTGTCTACACACAATCACACCAAAGTCAGACGGATTCGACCGTGATGACTTACGACCGGACTAAAATAAGGAAATTCATAGCCAGTAGCCAATAGCTGCCCTTGTGTCGGTTTTTCGTCCGTCAGACTAGCATACAGACGAACGGATTTTTCGACCGGACTCGAGTCCGTCGGAAAGGTTTGAAACATGTTCCAAATCTAAAGTCCGTCTGATTTTTCAACATTGATTATCAAAAGAGGTAATGGACACCTTCTGAGGATGGCTGCCTCCTCATTCTAGAATTTACCTGCCTTATTCAATGTGCTATTATAGCTACCATTGTACTATTTACCTTTGACATCACATGTTGCGGAGCGCCGGGAACCCCCCCCCCCCCCTTTTGTTTCTCTGCTGATTAAGAATGTGCTGCAGACTGCAGTCACTGGAGCTCCACGCTACACAAAGATCATGTGACCTCCACTTCCTGTAGTGGAACTCCAGCTGCAGAGATTTACAATAAAGTTCAGCAAAAAAAAAAAAAAGGAAGTGTAGTGGAGGCCACATGCCTCTTGTCAACGGTGGAGCTCGGAAGACAGGAAGTGATGTCAGATACAGACTGGAAGTGATGTCAGATACAGACTGGAAGTGATGTCAGATACAGACTGGAAGTGATGTCAGATACAAACTGGAAGTGATGTCAGATACAGACTGGAAGTGATGTCAGATACAAACTGGAAGTGATGTCAGGTACAGACAGGAAGTTCCGAGTAAGAGGTGAGGCGGGAGGAAGTAGAGAGGAAACTGCTGGAAGTGGCAGCAGAGGAGGTAATAAGATCTTATTTTCTATTTACACCCAGTAACCCCCCGTCATGTCCGTCCTCTTCCTCCATAGTCACTGTGATGTCTTTTATCTCCAGCAGATGATGATACACACATATATAGTATGGAAACCTAGATTAACCCCTTCAGGGAGGATCAGTTGATAATAAATAGTGATGGTCTTGGGCGTGTTCGAAACCTAGAGTTGCCACCTCATCCCTTTAAACCTGAACACATATGAATTACACAGGTTCTGAGGCTAATTTAATACAGATAAGGCACCAAGTGAGTTCAATTACCATCTTAATCAGCCTCAGAACCTGTGTAATTAATATGTGTTCGGGTTTAAAGGGATGAGGTGGCAACTCTATCGAAACCCCACGTTCCCGATCCCGCCAGTGTCGGCTTCCTGGTGGGATCGGGAATGTGGGGTTTCAAAAATGCCTAAGCCCATCACTAATGATGAATATATTTTGCTTCCAAAGCTGGTCATACATGGTTCAGTTTTATCGTTCAGCCAGCGGGATGAGAGGAAAAATCCGAACCAATTCCCCCATCCACACATTGGAGGGGGATGGGGGAATCCTCCACGCTGCACTATTGTATTCTGACAATGGGGGGCGCTCCTCCGCTCTCAGAATACACAGATCGGTGATAAAGCTATTGGCTGCAGCCGCTGATCGAGTGACACAGAGACGGTGGCACCCGACCTGTGAAGTGAGGGGTGGACTGGGCAGGACAGTGGCATGAGAGGACTTATCTCACTGCCCATCTTTCTCCTTTCCGCGGCCACATTACTATCACAACCCACAGCTGCCTGTGTCCCTGCAGAGCCCTCCGGCAGAACAGAGAGGAAGGAATGGGACAGAATCTCCAACATGGCGCCACCTCGGCACTGCCACAAAGATCCCACAAGGTGCTGAGAAACAGGACTACAGAGTCCTTACAGGAGTAACCAGGACAAGCCTGCAAAGCAGCCAGCTAAGAAACCAGCCAGGGAGGGACATGCTGCTTTATGTACACGAGATGTCCTCTCCATCCACTCTGCTCTCACACACTGCTGGGGGAGATGTACAGGACATGCAGGAGGACACGGGAGTAGGGGATTTCATTATTATCCTGCATTCTGCACCCCGTGTCCTGCACTGACCTGCACCCTTCACTCCATGTCCTGCGTTCTGCACCCCACACCTCCGCTTCTGCACCCTGCACCACTTGTTCTGTACCCCATGTCCTGCACCATTCACTCCATATTCTGTACCCTGCACATCACCCGCTCACCGAGAGCTTACTTTTACAGATTCCTGACAGATTTCTGTATGGTAAAGGTCAAAGTTCACTCTTCAGGAGTAGGACACACCCAGAAACAATGATTTAGTTTGCATGGGAGCCTCATATAGAGGGCCCCTCAAATCTCTCCATCCAGAGTCTATATGTCCTATGACTTCACACTGACCTCACAGCTTCTTCCCCCCAATGTCCCCCCTCTGGCTTTTTTTTACTGATGCTATTAGGATGTGGGCGGACCCTTGGCATCCTCACTAGCAAAGTGGGACTGTTGTTCCTGCATTGTATGTAATGATGTCAGAATGCCTGCTACAAGCATTTAACCTGCATAGTGTGAGGGTCCTGTGTGGGTAAATTATACCTCTAAAATGGAGACCTGAATGGTGAGGTGAAGAGGATTCTAAGAATATCATTAAAATTTTACTATTTGTGTTCAGATCTAGAATTTTCCTCCTGTGAAGTCTGGAGATCATATGACCATCACATTGCCTCCACCTCCCTCCCTGATAGAATAGAGAAATAAAAAGAAGATTCTGGAAGTCACCAGAGAGATCATGGAGGAGAGGTGAGCAGTGCTGGGAATTCTGGGACATTATCCAGTAACAGACAAGGGATGTGTCTGGAAGGTGACTGTATCATTGTGTGTGTCAGGTTCCTATAAGGTGTCAGGATGTCACTGTCTATTTCTCCATGGAGGAGTGGGAGTATTTAGAAGGACACAAGGATCTCTACAAGGACGTCATGATGGACAATCAGCCGCCCCTCACATCACCGGGTAAGAGGAGACTTTATTGTAAAGGAGAGAGCAGTACGGAGGGTCCACCTAGATCCCCCATCATCTGATAAACACATAGAAACAATGTATTCAGTCAGTGTGTGTGTTTCCTACAGATGGATCCAGTAATGGGAACCCACCAGAGAGATGTCCCCGTCCTCTGTATTCCCGGGATTCCACACAGGAAGATCACACCATCCCTCACCATCATCAGGTAGATGATTGACAATTATTGGTAGTTCTGATTTATACACAGCATGTTTGTTACAATGAATGTTTTATTATATATTCAGAATGGAAACCTCGGAGATGATAATATTGTTGTTAAAGAAGAGTATAAAGAGGAGGATGAGGAGTATGGAGTGATGGAGGAGTTTTCAGAAGGACACAAGGATATGATAGAGTCACCTAATACCAGGAACCCACCAGAGAGATGTCCCCGTCCTCTGTATTCCACACAGGAAAATCACACCATCTCTCACCATCAGGTAGATGAGGAACAATCACTGATTAGTATCATTAGGATCTGTACATTATCTGTTACAATTTATGTCATTTTTATTATATATTCAGAGTGGAAACCTGAGAGAGTCTAAAGTTGAAGTTAAAGAAGAGATAAAAGATGAGGAGGATGGGGCGATGGAGGAGTTTCTAAAAGAACACAAAGATCTGTACCAGGACACCATGGTGGAGTCATCCAGCTACAGGAACCCACCAGAGAGATGTCCCCGTCCTCTGTATTCCCGGGATTCCACACAGGAAGGTTACACCATCCCCCACCATCATCAGGTAGATGATTGACAATTATTGGTAGTTCTGATTTATACACAGCATGTTTGTTACAATAAATGTTTTATTATATATTCAGAGTAGAAACCTTGGGGATAATAATATTGATGTTAAAGAAGAATATAAAGAGGAGTATGGAGTGATGTAGGAGTTTTTAGAAGGACACAGGGATATGATGAAGCCACCTAATACCAGGAACCTACCTGATAGTACCTTTAGGATCTGTACATTATCTTCATTGTTAGAATTGATGTAATTTTTATTATATATTTAGAGTGGAAACCTGAGAGATTCTAAAGTTGAAATTAAAGAGGAGATAAAAGAGGTGGAGGATGAGGATGGGGTGATGGAGGAGTCAGAGTTTCTAAAAGAACACAAAGATCTGTACCAGGACACCATGGTGGAGTCATCCAGCTACAGAAACCCACCAGAGAGATGTCCCCGTCCTCTGTATTCCCGGGATTCCACACAGGAAGATCACACCATCCCTCACCATCATCAGGTAGATGATTGACAATTATTGATAGTTATGATTTATACACAGCATGTTTGTTACAATGAATGTTTTATTATATATTCAGAGTGGAAACCTCAGGGATTATAATATTGTTGTTAAAGAAGAGTATAAAGAGGAGGATGAGGAGTATGGAGTGATGGAGGAGTTTTCAGAAGGACACAAGAATATGATGGAGCCACCTAATACCAGGAACCCACCAGAGAGATGTCCCCGTCCTCTGTATTCCCGGGATTCCACACAGGAAGATCACACCATCCCTCACTGTTACAAGGTTGGTGAGATAGAGGTTATAAAACACACTTATAGAGACAATGTGTGGATTTTTTATGTGATGTTACAATATCAAAGCTTATAGCTGATGATATTCACTTTCATTTTTTTGATTTAGAGTGGAGATCCAATCGATATAGAATTTGAGATTAAAGCAGAAGAAGAAGAGAGGTATGTGAGGGATGATCAGCAGTCTATGGAGGAGGATGGAATAACGGGGACATTTATAGAGGAGGACACTCCTACAGAGATCAGCACAGGTGGGTCATTAACACTAAATACATTCCTCCACACATACTGATCACTGATTGGTCCAGAGTAGGGCGGGGACTGGGTGATATCAGCCTGTAATCCCCTGGTCACTTTCCTGAGCTGTGTTCCCCGTCCTGTATTCCTGTATTTCTCTCAGATAATCTTCCTTCTCTGTGCCGCAGATTTATGTATCTAGACTGGATTTATGGAGATTCTGGGGTTCAGCTGGCAGCAAAATGTTCATTTTCACCACAGGCATTACTAGACCTAGGCAACTGGGGTATGTGCTTTGGGTCTTATGCCCCATACCTGGGTATGGCAAGATGTCTGACAGAACAATTCCCCCAGTATTACTTGTTCTGTTATTTGCTGGCTGTGCCGGGTGGAGGGATATGTCTGTATAGTCTCAGACCCAAGTCACTGAGTGCAGTCTCAGAAGATCGGAGGCAGCGGTGTGGGACCTCTGCAACTTGTCTCATGTAAACATTTTGGCGTCCACTGAATACTGAATACAAATATTATGAGTCCTGACCCTTACACTATATAATTTTATATTGTACATTACATACTCCTGACCCCTGCACAATATACTCTGTGTCAGGGGTAGGCAACCTTAGAGAAGTGGAGATCTACCTGAAAAACACGGGAGAAGTCCCTCATCACACCTGATTTAAACCCCTATTTGCAGGACTACCGTGTCGCAAATGTGTGCACTGAATGACAATCATGGGTTTAAATTAGGTGTTGAGAAGGCAACATATCGCCTCCTCACCACCTATCAACACACACTCGGATCACTTTTCAGAGGAGCAGCACTTGTACTTGTTCAGGGTGGTAAAACAGCAGGATATAATAGAAGTCTATGAATAAGTCCAGCAAACCTCCAGGAAAGCTGCAGGTACACTGCACTTCACCCATGGTGTGGGTAAACCACAGCACATCAGTGTGAAAGCAGCCCTATACAATTATGCTCAGTGTATTTCTTCACACTGACCTGAAGATCTCTTCTTTCCTGTTGCTAGCAGTAGTCATCTTGGAGGTGTGTTTGGGGTCATTATCATGTTGGAATACTGCCCTGCTGCCCAGTCTCCGAAGGGAGGGGATCATGCTCTGCTTCAGTATGTCACAGTACATGTTGGCATTCATGGTTCCTTCAATGAACTGTAGCTCCCCATTGCCGGCAGCACTCATGCAGCCCCAGACCATGAGACTCCCACCACCATACTTGACTGTAGACAAGACACACTTGTCTTTGTATTCCTCACCTGGTTGCCGCCACACACGCTTGTCACCATCTGAACCAAATAAGTTTATCTTGGTCTCATCAGACCACATGACATGGTTCCAGTAATCCATGTTCTTAGTCTGCTTGTCTTCAGCAAACTGTTTGCGGACTTTGTTGTGCATCATCTTTAGAAGAGGCTTCCTTCTGGGATGACAGCCATGCAGACCAATTTGATGCAGTGTGCGGCGTATGGTCTGAGCACTGACAGGCTGACCCCCCACCCCTTCAACCTCTGCAGCAATGCTGGCAGCACTCATATGTCTATTTCCCAAAGACAACCTCTGGATAAGACGCTGAGCACGTGAACTTAACCTCTTTGGTTGACCATGGAGAGGCCTGTTCTGAGTGGAACCTGTCCTGTTAAACTGCTGTATGGTCTTGACAACCATGCTGCAGGTCAGTTTCGGGGTCTTGGCAATCTTCTTATAGCCTAGGCCTTCTTATGTAGAGCAACAATTCTTTTTTTCAGATCCTCGAGTTAGTTTCCATGAGGTGCCATGTTGAAGTTCCAGTGAGCAGTATGAGAGAGTGAGAGTGAGAACACCCAATGTAACACACCTGCTCCCCATTCACACCTGAGACCTTGTAATACTAACGAGCCACATGACATCGGGGAGGGAAAATAGCTAATTGTGCCCAATGTGGACATTTTCACTGTGTGTTGAGTTATTTTGAGGGGACAGCAAATTTACAATGTTATGCAAGCTGTACAATCACTACTTAAATTGTAGCAAAGTGTCATTTCTTCAGTGTTGTCACATGAAAAGATAGAATAAAATATTTACAAAAATGTGAGGGGTGTACTCACTTTTGTGAGATACTGTATATAATTTAATGGTACACATGAATGTATGTGGGACCAGAAACTACATATGATAAAAACCATAAAATAAATACATATATATATATATATATATATGCACACATATACGTGTTCCTACATAGTACATGGTATATATTAAAAATGTAATAAATGTAACCCAAACTTGCATATAGGACATGATTGTTTGCACACATGATATTGTAAAAATTGATTCAAAATTCTTCAAGGTAGTCTCATTTAACTTCCACTCACCAGGAGCAAATGTGATATAGGTATGTCTGTAATGAAATATAAATACATTCTTACCTATAAGTAAGCTACAGTACTTAACAACATGGGTAGTATTGGTAGCTGGAGGCACTATGGGAACATCATCCCCGGAAACAAGTGGCGATAACTGCGGCAACACGGTAGTGAACAGAGAACAATAAGTGAGCATCGATAGAGATGTTGTCCCCAATAAATAACTGTGGTTAGTGCTGAGTAAAGGCCCATAGGGCTTCTGTGAAAAAATAAAGTTTATCAGCAAAGTGACTACACAATGAATGATTGGGGAAGATATGAAAACCATTACCAAAAGGAAGAAAGCTTCCACTGATTGCTGAATACCAATATTATGAGTCCTGACCTCCGCAGTATATCATTTATATTGTACATTATATACTTCTGACCCCTGCACTATATACTCTATGTTGTACGTTACATTATTCTGATACTATAAAATCCTAACTGTTGTATCCTATATAATAAGTTGTACAGTACATAGGCCTTACTTTTTTTGCACCCATTTCCTACCAGCTGGACATTTTATATTTGATGATTTGATTGGAGCACAGACTTTTACATGTTCATATAATGTGATAACTTTGGAACCTTAAACAGAAAGTGATAATGAGGGAGGAGTCAATAACCCAATGATAGTGGTCTTCAGGATCAGTCCAGTCTTCATCTTGAGTGTTCTCCCCCATCCTAACTCTCTGACCTCTGGTGTGTCCCAGCCCAGTTGTTATTCATGACTAAAAAAAGAAGTGCAGGACTTCTTGTGTTGGGAAGATGGCAATGAGTGATAGAGGGGGTGGGGACACTCGTCCAATAATCCCCCTCATTACTGTCACTCCTATAAAAGACAGTTCTTGTTGTTTTCCCACTCTCTGACTAAGGTCCATGAATAAAGAAATGATCTGGTAGGAGATTCAGAGATGTAGGGCTGAAACAACTAATCATCATAGTCAATTATAATTGATTATGAAAATAGTTGTCAGCTATTTTCATAATCGATTAGTTGGTCAGTCGATTAATTGGCCTGCATACAGAATGCATTATTTCTTTACATATCAGAAAATACAGCTCAGTACACCATCCATAAATGTCAGTAAATGCCTGAGAACTTGAATGTGTGAGGAGCAATGCATCATGGGACATGTAGTCCTGGGCAAGAGAAGGAAGCAAGTGATTCAAAAAGGCAGAAGTTTTTTACCTTCCTATAGGGGTACTCTATACTATACTTTGTGGCTTTCTATAGGGAAACTCTATACTATTCTTTGTTGCTTCCTATAGGGGAACTCTATACTATTCTTTGGGGCTTCCTATAGGGGAACTCTATACTATACGTTGTGGCTTTCTATAGGGGGACTCTATATTATACTTTGTATCTTCCCATAGGGGAACTCTATACTATACTTTGCTGCTTCATATAGGGGAACTCTATACTATACTTTGTGGCTTCCTATAGGGGAACTCTGAAGGCAGGAGGAGCCAGAAGTGCCGTGTGTGTGTGTGTGGGGGGGGGGGGTCCAGAAGAGGAGAATCAGGGCTGCTCTGTGCAAAACTATTAAACAGAGCAGGTAAGTATGACAAGTTTATTTAAAAGATAATATACAACATTTACAATGACTTTAAGGTCTCTTTTCAGGGAAGATCAGCATCTGAACCCAGAGAAGGTGGAGGCTGATAGACTGGAAGTAATAGAAGGCATTACTATTACATAAATTAAAAATGTACTAGTATTGTGCATTATATTTAAATTATAATATCCATGAAAAAAAGTCTCAGCTTTCAGTACTACTTTAATATAAAAGTTTTTTCCCCTCTAACCTTCATGTGTGACTCCCAGGTAAAATCACCATATATCCTACTTCTGGGTATATTTATTATTATATATATATATGATATAAGATATATTACTTTCACTATTTCACAGTATAAATGAATCCCTTATAGTAGTGATTATCTACTGTTTTTGTACTATACATTTTTTTTTTAACCCCATCATAACAGATGATTAAAAGAAAAATCATGCTGCTGCAACTAAATGTCCTATGCTGGCCATACACGGATCCATTTTTGGATGAGAATATTCACACAAATATTTGTAAGAAAATTATTTGTACATTTAATGAATGAACGAGTGTAGTTAAAAAATTCCACTTGCTTTTAACATTCCATTTTAACCACTTCAGCCCCAGAAGGATTTGCCCCCTTAATGACCAGGCCATTTTTTGCGATACGGCACTGCGTCGCTTAAACTGACAATTGCGCGGTCATGCAACGTTGTACAATAACAAAATTTATGTCCTTTTTTCCCACAAATAGATCTTTCTTTTGTTGGTATTTGATCACCTCTGCTGGGTTTTTTTTTTTGCTCTATAAACCAAAAAAATGCCAATTTTGAAAAAAAAAACTTTTTTTTTTTTACTTTTTGCTATAATACATATCCCCCATCCCCCAAAAATATATGAAAAAAAATGTATTCATGAGTTTAGGCCGATATATAGTCTTCTACAAATTTTTGTTTTAAAAAAAATTGCAATAAGCGTATATTGATTGCTTTGCAGAAAATGTATAGCGTCTACAAAATAGGAGATAGATTTATGGCATTATTTATTTATTTTTTTACTAGTAATGGCGGTGATCTGCGATTTTTAGTGGGACCGCGACATTGCAGCGGACAGATCGGACACTTTTTTGGGACCATTGACATTTATACAGCGATCAGAGCTAAAAATAGCCACTGATTACTGTATAAATGTCACTGGCAGGGGGCGATCAAGGGGTTAAGTGTGTTCCCTGGGTGTGTTCTAACTGAAGGAAAATCATGTTTGCGGGACCTGAAGCTCGTGTCAGGCGCACACTATTCACCCTGCACGAACCTATGTACATGTTAGTTGATTTACGCAGGGGTGCCGACCTGCCACAGTATATCTGCGTGAGCTAGTCGGCTAGTGGTTAAAATGAATGTAACTTCTGAACAAAAACCACATACACTATTTGAAAATTTGCTCAATGGAGAAAAGTTTCCTGTTCTGCTCCTTCGAATTTTCCTGTCACTGTGGTCGAAAATGAATGCCGATTTGACCCCACTAATGGTTAGAAAATTGGATGAATTTTTTTTTTAAAAGAAAAATGAGTTTGTGTATGGCCAGCATAAGTGACATCAGGTGCAGGGAGCTTGTACCCACCTACCTGTCTATGGCAAGGGAGTCTGTCATCCATCATATTATATTACACTCCTGTCTGATCATCTGCAAAACAGCGTTTTACCTCTTTTTTACATTTTAATAATGTTGATCTCTGATTCTGATATGTAGCAGATTCTCCCTCTAATAATACATCTATCTCACTGTTATTCTCGGAGTGGATTAAATATCCAACTATATATCTGAATATTTATATTTACCGCTGTATATAGATATTCAAGAATATTAACAAAATTATACACCAACAAAATTGTGAAAATAATCATTAGTTGCCGCCCTACAGACGACCCATTTACTAGTTACCTTGAG
This sequence comes from Lithobates septentrionalis, assembly GCA_037952835.1. Lineage (NCBI taxonomy): Eukaryota > Metazoa > Chordata > Amphibia > Anura > Ranidae > Lithobates > Lithobates septentrionalis. The sequence goes on along the minus strand of JBBDGP010000047.1, from coordinate 3,283,449 downwards.
GGGGGAATTGTAAGATCCTCAGAGACGATTCTGCCTGATGTGGGCGGAGTCCTGGTTTAGGGGAACCAATCTGCTCATGTCTAGTAATAATCTTTTTATTTCTATTTTAGTAGATGGACGGGAGATGAGGAAAACCTCAGAGGATTGTCTCACTTTGTCTCCAGACTGTAAAGTAGAAGATGAGGACATCACACAGTATAGTCCAGGAGAAAACCCGACTACCTCAAATGTCCATCCGACACCACACAGTGTAGATGGACCATCGTATTCCTCTTATCCTGAGGAACCTCAGACTGTGAGGGACGGTGCTGTCCTTCCAACAGATAAGAGGTTTTCCTGTACTGAGTGCGGGAAGGGTTTCCAGTTTAAATCTGATCTTAATGTGCATATAAGATCTCACACAGGAGAGAAGCCATATTCCTGTCCTGAGTGCGGGAAATGCTTTTCAGAGAAGTCCAGTCTTAAGAAACATCAGAGATGTCATACGGGGGAGAAGCCGTATTTCTGTCCTGAGTGTGGGAAATGTTTTTCAGAGAAGTCCAGTCTTTACACACATCAAAGATCTCACACGGGGGAGAAGCCGTATTCCTGTCCTGAGTGCGGGAAATGTTTTTCAGAGAAGTCCAGTCTTAACAAACATCAGAGATCTCACACGGGGGAGAAGCCGTATTTCTGTCACGAGTGCGGGAAATGTTTTTCACAGAAGTTCTATCTTTACATACATCAGAGATCTCACACGGGGGAGAAGCCGTATTCCTGTCCTGAGTGTGAGAAATGTTTTTCAGTGAAGTCCCATCTTAACAGACATCAGAGATCTCACACGGGTGAGAAGCCATATTCCTGTCCTGAGTGTGGGAAATGTTTTTCATTGAAGTCCAGTTTTTCCATACATCATAGATCTCACACGGGGGAGAAGCCACTTTCCTGTCCTGAGTGAGGGAATTGTTCC